>JAPPVO010000059.1:175677174-175837136 GCA_030407325.1 Camellia japonica | reverse complement strand
CAGGGGTATGGCTTGTTTGCTTACCGAACAAAGGGAGATTTTACATGACCTTGAGAAGTCTAAAATTGAAGTGGTGATATGTGAACAGGGCGGATTGATAGCCGCTATTACAGCCGAGCCAGCAATTATTGATGAAATCAAACAAAAACAGAAAGAGGATGAGTTCCTCAGAAAGGTGATTGATGAATTTGAGACAAGTCCGAAAGCAGAGTTTGGCATTGAGAATGAAGTGTTGAAATTCCGAAACCGACTATGTGTCCCAGATATCTCGGAACTAAAGAGGAGGGTCTTAGATGAAGCCCACAGATCCGTATTTGCTATGCATCCGGGTAACAATAAAATGTATCGGGATTTGAAACAAACCTATTGGTGGCCTAAAATGAAGAAAGAGATTGCAGAATATGTGTCCAAGTGCCTTCAGTGTCAGCAAGTCAAGGTTGAACATCAGAAACCAGGCGGTCTACTTCAACCTCTCCCTATTCCTGAGTGGAAGTGGGAACATGTGACTATGGATTTCGTTGTTGGCCTACCTCGGACTTCTCGAGGTATGGATTTTGTTTGGGTTGTAGTTGATAGACTGACTAAATCTGCACATTTTCTGCCTGTCAAAACTACATTTACTTCTTACAGATTGGCTACCATTTATGTTGATGAGATTGTCCGTTTACACGGAGTTCCGGTATCTATTGTGTTGGATAGAGATCCTAAATTTGTATCTAGATTGTGGAAGAGTTTGCAGGAAGCTATGGGAACAGAACTAAGGTTCAGTACTGCATTCCACCCACAGACAGATGGGCACTCAGAACGAACGATACAAACTTTGGAAGATATGCTTCGCTTGTGTGCTTTGGATTTTCAGGGGAGTTGGGAAGATTATTTGCCACTTGCAGAATTTGCTTATAATAATAGCTTCCACTCCAGCATCGGTATGGCACCATACGAGGCTTTGTATGGTAGGAGGTGTAGATCACCTATTTGTTGGAGAGAGGTCGGGGATAGAGCTTTGCTTGGGCCAGAAATTGTGCAGGATACTTCTGAGAAAATCAAGACTATTCGTCAAAGGCTCAAAACAGCTCAGGATCGACAAAAGAATTATGTAGACGTTCGGAGAAGACCTTTTGAGTATGAGGTCGGTGACCATGTGTTCATCCGTGTTTCTCTGATGAAGGGCCAAGTCAGATTTGGGAAAAAGGGCAAGTTGTCGCCCCGTTACATTGGGCCGTTTCAGATTTTGGAAAGGCTTGGCCCAGTTGCTTATAGAGTTGCCTTGCCACCGGGATTCGAGCAAATCCATAATGTGTTTCATGTGTCGATGTTGAGGGGTTACCTCCAAGACCTGTTTCATGTGATCAATTATCATCGGGTTGCTATTGATGAAAATATGGAATATGCTGAATGGCCGGAACGGATTGTAGACAGGCAATTGAAACAGTTGAGAAGCAAGTCCATCCCAATGGTGAAAGTAGAATGGAAGGAACACTATGGGATGGATGCTACATGGGAAAAAGAGGAGGAAATGCGACTGAGCTATCCACATTTGTTTCCCGACGAAGGTAAATTAAGTTTGGAGGACCAAACTTCCTAAAGGGGGGAAGACTGTGATACCCCTGTTCCGTAATATGCTAAATTGGTCCTTAATTTGAATATGATTATGTGTTTAGCATGATTTTATGTGCCATTATGTGAATATATGTGATTTTGAAGTTTTATCTGTTCATCGTAGGCATATCTGTTTGAATAATCTGCTTTGGAAATTAAATTGAGGGCCTTATCGGCCACAGAACCCGAAATTGATTACGCCATTGTGACTGGCATAATTTTTAGAGCCTACGGTGAAATTTAATTGAAAATTGATTCGGGATAGATTAAATCGATTAAATTGATGAATTAGAGCCCAACTACTTTATTATTATAATATTGGCCTTAGTGGGTTTTGTTGTCAAGGCTTTAAACACTCAATCTCTCTCTCCCTAGCCTCATTTTTGACTGATAATAAACTCAAAGAAGAGAAGAGAGGGTCGGTTGGAAGAAGAGAGGATAGGAGATTGAGGGTTTGGCTTGAAGCTTGGAAATTTTGGAGGTTAAGCTCAAGAATTGCCATAGATTGTGAAGATTAAACTCCTTGGTGAGTAATTCATGCATTTTTAGTCATTGTCTTGTGAATTCAAGCTTAATAGATGGCCAAGGGCATGAATTAGTTTGAATGTGAGGGGATTGAGTTGTATATGTTGGATTTCAAGCTAATAGAAGCACGCATGTAAATAATTGTTATAGATTTCCATGTTTGAGCTTAATTTGTGTAATCTATGTTGAAGTTTGAATGAAATCCATGTGGATGACCACTTCTTCACCAAATAAGTTGCGAATAATGTGTATTTCTTACATGCAAGAGTAGATCATGAAAGAGCAAGCTTTGCATGTTGAAATTTGATATGTTGGTGATGAATTTGGATTAATTTGAGGCATGCATGTAAATGATGTAAGAAATTGAGCTTCCTAATGTTGTAATTTTGTATTGGTAGCATGTTAGCATGAGTAAATGTGAATTTTGAGCCATAACATGCATAAATTGTGGGTTGAAAGTCGAGATGAAGCTCAAGAACTCAATCTGGAATTCCCAGATTTTTGATGCCCGCTCGAGCAGGGGAACTGCCGCTCGAGCGGGAAAATCGAGCTCCCAACATTTTTTTGCAGACATGGATCCCGCTCGAGCGGGGAAGTTGGCGCTCGAGCGGGGAGCTATGTAGCCAGGCGGTCCGCTCAAGCGGCCAAGTTCACGCTCGAGCGTGAATTTGAGGTAACCAGTACTTTTGCAGTCTTAAGGGTCCGCTCAAGCGGGGAAGTTGGCGCTCGAGCGGGGACCCTGTTTCCTGAAATTCTGTTTTTGCATTCTGAGTTCTGTTTTCCGTTCTGTTTCACTGGTAAGCACTCTTAGGCATATGTTAAGCATTGTAAATGAGTTAATGAGATAAGAATAAAGCCTAAAGAGGAATATGTGAATCAAAGAACGGATCGAACTGTTAGTGACCCCTTTTGTGTTCATGGAATGTGTAGGGTGAAGCTCCAGGGCGAATCCACAAGCCGATCACTATGAGTAATATCGATGTTGAATGCTTGTAAATGTCCAATTGTTTATTCCCTTATAAGCTCTATGAGTTGCTAATTGGGATTGTGGACAAAAGTCTGACATGAATAAATGAATGGACCAAAGGTCGTTTTGATAAACATAAATGGACCAAAGGTCGTTTTGATAAACATACATGGACCAAAGGTCGTTTTGATAAATATAAATGGACCAAAGGTCGTTTTGATAAGCGTAAATGGACCAAAGGTCGTTTTGATAAACCTAAACGGACCAAAGGTCGCTTTGATAGAATTGAATGGACCGAAGGTCGTTTTGATAGAAATGAACGGACCGAAGGTCGTTTTGACTTATATGAATGGACCGAAGGTCGTTTTGACATAAATGAGTGGGCCAAAGGCCGTTTTGACATGAATGAGTGGACCGAAGGCCGTTTTGACATGAATGAGTGGGCCGAAGGCCGTTTGACAAGAATGAACCGGCCGAAGGCCGTTTTGACATAAATGATCGGGCCGAAGGTCGTTTTGACATAAATGAGTGGGCCGAAGGCCGTTTTGACATGAATAGAAATCTGAACGGGCCAAAGGCCAGAATGTTGAAACTACAAGTCACTTGATTTGAAATTCGTATAGTTTATATTCTGTTAAATAGAAATATGAATTGGGCCCAAGGCCGTTTGGAACCTGTTGTTCTACATTGTTATGTAACTTCTGTATTTGATATTATTCACTGGGCTATCGCTCACGCTCATTCATGTGTTTGTAGGTGAGCCAAGAGAAGTCCAAACCCAGCCCCAGTGAAGTCTGCCATGAACAACACGAATTTTGGAGAGTCAGCCCTGTGTCTCACGCACGAGACCCATCCTTGCCATTTTGTTATGCATTTACGTTTTGTCTCGTTGGCAAGGACTTTGTGTATATTTGTATATAGTTTGTTATGGGTTGGCTCAGTTTAGATGATCCTGTCTGTAAAGAAGTTTTTGCTACTGTACTTTTGATGTGGGTTATTAACGTATATGAGTATGGTTTATTTGATGTGCATATAAGCACGGCTCTATGGACAAAGTTTTAAATTTTTGCTTCCGTTTGGCCCCTTGACTCTGACGAGTTATGTCCGTTTTGGTCTGAGGCCGTAGGTAATCATAGGATTACCGGCTGGTTATGTCCTTAACCCATAGGGGCGGGTTCGGGTCATGACAGGTCGGGCCAACTTTGGCGTCAAAAGCTTCCGCAAGCACGAGCAAAGGGCGCAGGAACACCTGACTCACATGCTTCTAGTTTATTGCTTTGACCTTTTTTTTCAAGTTTTATGATGTAAAAGTAACTTTTATTTGTATCAAAGAGTTGGAGAATGTACTTTATGTTGAAATCAATGGAATTAAATTTGTGAGTGCTAAAAAGTTTCCTTTTGGTCGAAAAATGGTCTAAGTTGTAAAAAGGTAAAATTTGAGAAAAACCAACTTTATTAAAACTTTTTAAAAACCATTTTTGAAATTGATCGCCACCTGACACGCACAGAATCAATCCTCAAGATGTACAACCCCAAACCAAAAGATCATAATTGCCCCTGACTGCCTATATCGGCTCTTCTGATCAAAATGAAGATCACAACCAAACTCACAGATAATGGACAAAGATAACCACATGGATAGGACAGTTGAGTTGGAGATGATTACGGCCGAACTTCAGGATGAAGTTGCCTATGTATCCCGAAGATGGAAATCAGGCCTTATGTAGTTCGGTTCAGGTTCACTTGAGTATTAACTCTCTCCATTTGCGCTCTAACTTTTGCCAAAGTCGACCATTAGGGTTTTCAACCTTGCGAGCTCAGTTTTTCTTTATTTCTAATTTTTCACATTTTAACTTTTGCCTAGGTCGCTCTTTCGGGTTTTCGGCCTAGCGAGCCCCTCAGGGATAATATTTCTTCAATTTGTCCATGTTGATCGGCTGTGAGAACTCCAGGCCATCTAGGACCATGAGAATAATTGCCCATCTTGACCAATTTGACTTGATGATGTAAGGACCAGTCCAATTGGGTCTGAACTTGACCCTAGGGTCATGAATGGAAGCTCGGTTATCTTTTAGCACCATGTCTCCTTCCTTGAGATTCTTGGACTAAACCTTTTTCTTAAAAGTGCTGGCAATTCTATGTTGGTAGCCCTAAACATGATACAACGCCCGTAGTCATCTTTCATCAAACAACATCAACTCGTTGAATCTGCTCTGTTGCCAATCCTCCTCTGCTATCTGAGACTCAGCCATAATCCGTAGTGACCGGACTTCAAGTTCAATTGGCAGAACAGCCTCCATCCCATATACTAACAAATAGAGGGTTGCTCCAATAGGTGTTCGAATTGACGTTCTGTAGCCCAGAGTGCAAACAACAGTTTATTCGGCCAGTCCTTGTACGTTTCCACTGTCTTCCACAAGATGTTCTTGATATTCTTGTTGGTGGCTTCAACAGCTCCATTAGTCTATGGTCTGTATGTGGGTGACTTGTGAAAAGCCACATTGTATTTCTCAAGTAGATCCACCACTTTTTTCTTGAAATGCAAGCCGTTATCTGAGATGATCTCGTTCGGAACTCTGTACCGGCAGATGATGTTGTTTCCGATAAACTTGGCCACATGCAACGCCTTCAACACTGCATAAGATTGAGCTTCCACCCATTTCGTAAAATAGTCTATCGCCACCAGGATATACTCATGCCCATTCGACCCTTTCAGTGAGACTGTACTAATAACATCAATTCTCAAGACTAAAAAAGGCTATAGCGAGGTCATGTTGTACAGCTTTGATGCCGGATATTCATGCAATTGGCATGGATCTGACATTTGTGGCATCGACGTACAAAACCAATATAATCCTTCCCCATAGTAGACCAGTAATAGCCTTGTCTGAGAATCTTCCGAGCCAGCATCACACCATTCATATGTGCCCACACTCTCCTCCGTGGATAGCCTCCACAAGGTGATTTGATTTCTCTTGTCCAACGCATAACTTGTGCATTCCTAGATAACCTCTTTTGTATAATTTTCCCCTACAGATGATGAACTGGATAGCCAGACTTCGTATACCTCTTTTGTCTTTGGCATTTGCCCCTTGTGGGTATGTTTCCTTATCCAGGAAGTTCCAAATATCATAATACCAAGGATTTTTATCCTGAACTTCATCTATTGCGGCAATGGTCTCATAGGCCGACGTGTACTTCTGTTCAATGATGATCGGACGCATCCGAACTCCAAGTGGGATGTCTACCATAGAAGATAGAGTTGCTAAAGCATCAGCGAACCGGTTGTTCTCCTTCAGGAGGTGCGTAAACGTTAGTTTTTCAAACCTCGGAATCAGCATATCTAGGGTCTGATGGTAAACTTTTATCTTCTCTTCTTTGACTTGCCAATCTCCGTTCGCTTGAGAAACAACCAAGTTCGAGTCCCCAATGATGTCCAACCTTATTGCCCCTAGCTCTAAGGCAGCTTCTAAACCAGCAATACACGCTTCATATTCTGCTTCGTTGTTGGACACTTTGAATCAAAGTTTGAAGGCTAAGGATATATGGGAATCATCGGGGGCTATCAACAACACGCCTAGCCCATAATCGTATTGATTAGACGCTCTGTCAAAATACATCGTCCATGTTTCCTTTTCCACATGTAAAATGTCTTCATCTGGGAACAAGTATTCTACTGCCTCATCCCCTTCTACCGAGTGGTCTTCCAGGAATTTCGCCACAGCTCTTCTCTTGACCGACTTGCAGGTGACATATTTGAGATCAAATTCAGAGAGAAGAAGCAACCAATGAGCTAGCCTATCTGTAAGCGCTGGTTTCTCAAAGAGATATTTGATGGGATCTAATCTCGAAACTAGCATTACAGAGTGAGCTAAGAAGTAGTGCCTCAACTTCTTGGTAGCCCATACCAAGGCCAGGAAAGCTTTCTCCAAAGGAGCGTAGTGGTTCTCATAATCTAGTATCTTCTTGCTCAAGTAATAGATGGCTTTCTCCACCCTATCTTCAGACTCTTGAGCGAGCATGCATCCCATAGTCAAATCTGTTACTGACAGATACAGAATCAAAGGCTTCCCTGGCTCCGGTGGCGACAACACAGGTGGATTTTGGAGGTACTGCTTAACTTGTTCAAACGTAAACTGATATTGATCGTCCCATCAGAATTTCTTTCCTTTCTTCAGGAGACCAAATAGTGGTTCATAAGTCAAGGTTAATTTGGAAATAAACCGTCTTATGAATTGCATTTTTCCCAGAAAGCCACACACCTCCTTTTTTAGTCCTTGGTAGTGACATTTCTAAGATGGCCTTGATCTTGGACGGATTTACTTCAATGCCCTTCAGTGTGATCATAAATCCCAGCATTTTCCCTGCTGTCACGCCGAAGGTGCACTTCTGTGGATTCAACCTCAATATGTACTCTCTGATCCGTTGAAAGAATTTATCTAGGGCGGTGCAGTGGCCTTCTCATTCTTTGGATTTGACAATCATGTCCTCCATGTACATCTCGACCTCTTTATGGATCATGCCATGCAGAATGGTGGTCGCAGCCCTCTAATCAGTAGCCCAACATTTTTCAGCCTAAACAGCATAACTCGGTAGCAGTAGGTACCCCATAGAGTGATGAATGCGGTCTTCTCTCTATTCTCAAGTGCCATCAGAATCTGGTTATACCCAGAAAATCCATCCATGAATAATAACAAGGCATGGCTTGCGGTGAAGTCTACCAACTCATTTATGTGCGGCAGAGGGAAGTCATCTTTCTGACTGGCTTTGTTCAAATCCTTGACATCTACACACACCCGGATTCTACCATCCTTTTTCGGCGCTGGGATGATGTTGGCAAACCAAGTCAGGTACTCAGATACTAACAAGAAATCAACCTCAATCTGCTTGGTAGCCTCTTCCTTGATTTTCAATGCCCAATCCGGGTGAATTTTGTGTAACTTCTGCTTGACTGGTTGGGCCTCAAGGTCAAAAGGGATCTGGTGCTGTACAATCTCAGGATCGATTCGAGGCATGTTTTCGTAGGACCACGCAAAAACATCTTTGAAATCTTTTAATAAAGCGATTAAACGCTAACGATCCTCCGAAGACAACGTGGACCCTATCTGGACCAAGCGTGGATCCTTCTTAGTACCCATATTAATGGCAATGATTTCATCAGCGCAGGGTTTAACATACCTCTCCTCCTCTCGATTAATTAAGTTTTTCAGCCAGAGGAATTTCTCCCTCTTTGTTTTCGTTAAGCGGCATAGATAAGTACTCAGAATCGGCATCGTTCTCATTCAAAAGTTTCGGCTCCTCGGTTACAACTGACTCAAAAGAAAAAGAAATAGAGGACCTCGACAGGACTTTGGCATCTGGGTTATCACCCTCTGAAATGCCAGACTCAGACTCCCCAAGCTGACTTGAATCTGATTTTGACTCCACAGACTCAGTGGAATCAGATTCTGTCTCATCACTCGATTCAGAACTAGAAAGAAAGCCTTTCTCCAGCTGCCAAGTAAGATGTGGTGCCTCTGATGCATTCAAAATACCACTAGTTGGATCGACCCTCGGTTCTTCCTCGATCATGGAGACAGTAAAGTTATCCCCCAAGTTCTCTAGGTCAGTCGCGGGATCTGTTAGGAGATTGGCCAGTGCAGCCCCTACTCCAGGCTCGCTGCCGTCTAACTCATCCTCGTTGTTTTGGTTAGCCTTTTTTGGTTCAGCCCTTTCCTCATCACTATCCTCCAACTTCAGATCAAAGAAGATCTCAAACTCGGGGATGCATTGTTTAGAAGAATTTACCCAAGGCTCAGGAAAGCCACAAAAAGGGAAATCCTTTCCCTCTCGAACAAAACGGCCGATGAGCGTGCCCCAGATTGGCCTGTGACTGAGCTTATACTGCTTCTCGGTTGTCTTGGTTTCGGCTCTACCCTTCATCTCTTTCTCTTTTCTAATCCAATCCTCTTTGGTGGGCACATAGCCAATCCAAAGGCATGCTGGTTGGGTGGCACCTCAGCTGACATTGTAATGCCTTTCTGTCCACTTTTTCCAAGTCCCATTCCTAGAACATGCCACAATATGTTCATGAAATAGATGGACTGGGCACTAATGTACATGCCTTCATCCGCAGCCAAAATGGTTTACACAACTCGGGGCTCAGCTAGAGTGAATCCTAAAAGGAACACATCTTCATCCCCATGGTTAATCTCTAGTACTGGCGTGGTCACTTCTGGAGGCGGGTGGATGGATGTATTTCCAAAAATAGTAGCCACTCCTCCCTCATAGGGATATTTCAACATTTGATGGAGGATGGAGGAGACAACCTTTACATGGTGTAACCACGGCTTTCCCAACAGCAGGTTAAAGGTAGCCGATACATCCAAAATGTGAAACTCGACCTCCTGCTTTGACGGACCCACTTGAACTCGCATCGTCACTATGCCGATGACCTCTCTACTTGTATTATTATGCGCCCTTATCACCTGGGCTGTAGGAACAAAGTGTGCAAGTTTGAGGCCAACTGCGTAAGCAGTACGGGAAGGACAGACATTAATGGCCGAACCAGTGTCTACCAACACCATTGGCACCCATTTCTTCCTACATTCCACAGAAATGTACAACGATTTGTTGTGGGCTAACCCTTATGGTGGCAACTCTTTATCAGAGAAAGTGAGCATTGGTTTATTGCCCCCCGAAAAGACCAACCCCATAAGTTCCTTGGGAGTAGTGTTAATGGACAATTTAGCCTTGTCCAATGCCGACAACACTGCTTGTCGATGCACTCGGGAGGCCATGAAAAGACCCCAGATAGAATTATCGGCTTGGATTTTCTCAAACTCCTTCAACACCAACTCCTCTTCTAGTTGTTTCTCCTTCTGTTTCTCGGCCTCTTTGTCTTTTCCAGACATCTTTGCTTGATCTAAGTGCGGCAGCTTAAAATACCGTCCACTTCTTGTCAGATAGTCTATTTCTTCAGCATACCAAGTGTTATCTGGAGCGCAGTCGCCCCAGTCTTCGTTAGTATGGGCTAGATGCAGGTCATCATCATCTCACCACTCACCCTCAACTGCTGACAAACAGTTATCTGGCTCTACCTGAAGCATCTTTACGGCACAAACATCCCCCTCAGGGTGATATGCAGTTGCGATTTTCAAGTCACGGACTCTTTCATCTTCAAACTGCATCAGCGCAGCTTCCTATTCAACATTTACAGTGTTCACAATACCCACTTCTTGGGTTGTACTCTCAAGTAATTTTCCTTTTTCATTAGCCTTTCCAGCTACTTCCACTACCTCTAGTTCCTTTTGCTCTGGTCTGGTCTGATCTTAGTTTCTTTTTCTTTGTCCGGCTCATCACTCAGCCATCCGGTATTATTTGTTGACCCATCCAGGTTGAACTACCCAATCTGCACGTCTCTTTGGTCATGCTCATCGAAGAACTACAAGTTATCTAAGTCCTCTTCGAGATCTGCCAAATCAACTAGCCCTTGACTAGGGCCATCTTCTCTAACCACATTGATGCCTACCGAGATTGGCGGCACCACTTCAAGCTTGACGTGATTGGCTAGCACAATGCAACAACTTGGATCATACACCTCTTCAGATAAGTCCTCAGAACACTTTGGCAATAGACTAGCACCCTCCTCCGAGATCGACCTCCATTCTACTACAAGTGTCATCACCACAAGTTTAGGTTGAGGTGTGAACGTCTCCATCATGCACAAATCTGTGCTTTCGGGAATGAACAACGTCGGTCTTGGTAGGTAGGAAGGGGTAATATATAGGCTAGGGTTATAGGGGGTGGCCAGTGTATGGATCGGGTTTAGATTTCGAGGTGGAGGGACTTGATTGTGGGCCGAGAGTGGGTTTGTGGTTACATTTGGTTTCTGGGGTGGTGTAATCACCTTGTTGTCAATGAGATCTTGAATCTCATGACGCAGTCGGAAGCATTAATCATGACCATGCTGCTGGTGAAACGCACAATACTTTGCAGGGTTGTGTTTAGTTGGGAGATGATTTGGCAATGGGCAAGGTTCTAAGGGTTTGAGGTGTCATTTTTTGACTAGCACCTGCATGGCTTTAGACAAAGTCATGTAAAGTTGGGTAAAAGTCCTCTGGGATCGAGTAGGGTTGGCTGAGGTTTATGGATTTGTGTTGGCAAAGGGATCGACAGTCTTGGTTGTGGTGCTGACAACGCTTACATTCGACAGCCTCGCAGCTGTGCTACCACTAGTAGCATTGGAACTATGGACAAATGGCCTCTTGGCTGGCTCCTTCTCCTCAGTGATAAGGCCCTGCTTCATAGCATCCTTGATTTACACTCCCATTTCATGGAGCTCGGTGAATGTAAATAGAGGTAAGACAATCATCTTCTGCAACAACTTACCATGCAGATTGTGGGCTACCATCCTTATCTGATATTTTTTGGAAGGCGTCATGGTTACCATCGAGGCTTTAGCCCTCCATCGTGTCACAAATTCAGAGAAACCCTCTTTCGGCTCTTGGCGTGTTGCCTTAAGATCACCGGTTGTGACCTCGATTTACGTGTTGTAGAAGTACTGGGCAATGAAGGCCTCGGCTATCTCCTCCCAATTATGTTTAATGGAATCTTCCAACTTGGCAGACCAAATGGCGACTATACCTGACATGGTGTGACCAAAGAGAGACAACTTCTGTAGTCTCATTAAGCCCATTGGCCACAAAATATCTGAAAACAAGCGCAGGTGAACGATTGGATCTCCAGAGCCATCAAAATGATCTATCTGCGGCATTTTAAACTGATCCAGCAATGTAACCGCAGAATCAGTGTACCCATCTTCTATGTCTGGGATGGAGTTAACCCTTTGCGCTCTTTTGAATAGTTTCTCCAGCTTATTGACCTTAAGCACAGTCGAGCCTCGGTCTAATAAATCGAGGCTTTAGATGTTTGTACTAGGATTGGCTCTACCAGATTGCCCTGGTTTTCTTGAACATTGGTAGTCTGAGCAATGGCTCCAGGTACTGGGATGGCTGTGGTAGGTGCATGGGATGCAGATGCTGCAGTTGGCTGTGGTTGTTGTTGTTGTAATCGGGTTATGACCTCAGTTTGGCAAGCAGTGACTTCGGCCTGGTGGACCACATCTTGCTGCAGTGTTTGAATTGTTTGTTGCAATTGAAATATTAGCTCCTCCATATTAGTAGGGGGATGCTGTGTCATTTGAACAGGTGACCGGTCTTAAACTGAACGAGAAGTAGATGACTATTCCTGTACTAGACTGGACACAGGTGAGCTGAATGGTGATTGCTGTAAAAACTGGACTGGTGAAATTTTCCCAACCCTCCTCCGTTTTGTAACCGCTAAGATCCCCGTCTTTGCAAAGTCTTCGGACCTTGGTCCAGAGTGCTTGGGGGATATTCGAACTTTTTGAAGCTATGGTTTTAAACTACCTAGCAAAAGAAATAAAGTAAAAGACGTCAATTAGAAACCGCATAGCACCTTTAGCTAAGATGTTATCAACACAAACATGATCAAAGCTGTAGAACTGCACTCCACACTAAATTATGCCCCAAATCAGATACCATTGTGCAACTGATATGCACATTCTTGTACAGTTTCACTGTAAAGCACATACCAGTTAAGGGGACCAAAACACCCCTATGCTGGGGTAGGGTTACCTTGTCCTAGTTTCGTCAGGAACTAGGGTTCACTATTTCAAACATGTGGTTTCACACAATCCTGTATTCGGGTGAGCATCCTGTCCTAGTTTGGAATAGTCTCTATGGCTTCATTATATGCAACTAGGCCAAATGGTCAAATGGGTACCTCAGCAAGACTACCTAATATACCTCTCACACCTAACACCGAGAAGTGAAAAGATGATCAAACAGTACAACGGTAATCCAGATCTGAGAGTTGTGTTCCCAACATGGTAGAGCACACGACTGATTAGCCTTTTGGCAAGCTTTTAGGCAAGCCTCTGGCAAACCGTCCAGGAATAATAGTCGGCAAACACAGTGACTCAAGTGCACCAATGCAAATGCAATGCAAAGAACATATAAGTGTAGATAAAATTTCACATCATGAAGTCCGAGTCAAGTTCTCTAAAGTCCCCAACAAAGTCTCTAGAAACTGTAGCTTGACTTTTTGCGCTCCTTTTGGAAGATGACAAACCCTACAGTTCAAACTCCTGTGGTTCTGAATCTGATTCCATAAGTGCAATGTGAAATAAATAAACACAAAAGAGTCCAAATCCAGAAAATCTTTTGGAAAATCGATTTTGAATCAAAATGCCAAAAATGGACTGCTTTGCTAGATATAGAGTCGCCACCTAAATATTTTTTAGAGAATTTAGGAAACCTAAGACTCGTGCCAAAGACCACATGTTCGTCATCACCAAAGTTGTCTCGGCTCGGGAACTTAGGTACGAGAGGGAAAGGTCATGAATTGAGCACCCCCGTTCACCCTATCAAAGATCGGCCTCTACTATTCATGATGTGATTCTTATTTACATTACATGCTCTTGTTTCGATTTATTAGGCTAACTTACTATGTGACGCACATAAGTACAGATTAATTTTCAAAAATTAGAACATTTTTATTTCATGTTTGTTTTTGAAAAGAATTTGTGCATGTGCCACTTTAAAAAGTGGGCTCAAATGTACATTAATCAAACTATCCCAATTCAAGCAATTAGCCTTCATCCACAGGCATTCAAACAGTTTATCACATAAGCACTTAGCCTCATGGTGAACATGCGTCATGGTAACAATCACACTTATGCAATATGTTGAAGAAAATAAAAGCTCACCTAGTACTCCAAGCCAAAAAAAAGATGAAAGAGTTAGGAAGAAAAAATGCATGATCCTAACTATGCAATATGACTAATGCTACACATGCGGTATGCAATTACTAGGCTCGGCTACTAATATGGCATGTGAATCAGTTTGATAGCATGTGGTCTAAGCATGTATTCAAAGAATTAAAGCAATAACAATGCAAGTTAGAATGATACGCCGAGCCTCATGCATGCAAGACACGTGGATGCAAACATGAGATATGCTAAACGAAATATGATGCTCTAAACTTACCATCATAAGCAGGTAAATTAAATGGAGAAAGACGTGGGGTTAAAAGACATACACATTATTACAATTGTGCCCTCACGCAGTAGGGTCCGAATGAACTAGCTATTACAAAATGAATTAACTAATTATTACAAACCGAATAAACTAACTATGCTAGCTAGTTATTACAAAACCAATTAATTAATTAACTATTCTATGAACTAACTAATTAATTACAAGTTAGAATTAACTAATTAATTAAAACATGAATACAACATTTAAGCTAAGTAATTAAACTAATCAGCCCTGGGAAGCAAGGAGTATGCTCATGCATGCACGGATTTCCTCCCGAAAAAGCCACTGTTTTGCTGCCAGAAGGCCTCTGTTGCACAGTTAGAACATTTTCTTTGTTTTTCACCTCAGCCTCTACTCAGCTCTGCTAGAAAATGACACTGCCTGGTTTTGCCAAAGTGGCTGGCAGGCCAGAAGTAGTGGCCAACTGGCCACAAAAGGTAGCCTGCCGTCCAAAAAAGTAGGCCTGTTGGCTAGAAAAAGTGACCGGCCGGGCACAAAAGTCTGGTTCTTCCTGTTGCAACTGAAAGCATACAGAGCAAAAACAGGGTATTCTCAAGCGATGTTTGTACACCTTACTCCTCCTTATCATCAAACAACTCAAAGGAGTGGTAAACTTGATTCGCAACCCGTCAATCGATGCAATTTCATTACATGATGGCTTAGGAATTAAGGGGTACAACTTCAATAAATGCACAAATAAAGACTCTCAAAAACTTCCTCCCTATTATGGATTGATCAAGGGAAGTGGTTGACAATGACTCTTGAACCATTTTGATCACTAACGAGTATGAAATGACTCAAGACTCAAGGGTTCAATTAACGTCCGATTGAACCCTAACCAAGCTATTATCTTGCACCATTTTTTAGTTCCAATTTTATTACTCCATTTTACTTACCAACCATTCCTTAGTTCATTGTGTCTTGCTTTTGGTTACATTCATAAAGAAAACTTGAAAGTACTAATAAAGCAATAAATCCGGGGCATAGCTAAGTCAAGTGTTCCTGCGCCCCCTCCCAGAGCTGGTTGAAGTTGCTGACGCTAAAGTGCGTCCAATCTGTGCCTCTTCATTGAGCCAATCTATGCACTCATTAGACAAAGTGCAACTGAAAATGGGAGCGGGGGCCAGGAGTTCTCTCGTCCTCCATGCCGTGGCATACCGAGCAAGCTGTGTGCCTCAGATCGGGAATGCAGCAGGGTACTCTATCCCCTCTGGCGGGCAAGTCTGATCATGGCCGAACTGGCACTGGAACCAGAAAGGAAAGTAGAACACGCAGTGTGTCAGGCCTATCAACTGAATCCCAGTCTGCCGGGACATGCTATAACTTATTACCGGTAGGTTGAGCCAAGGACAGCTCCAAGCAATGCGGTCTATAGACAAATTGCACATCCAGTTGAACCACCATCCCTCATCCAGGGCGTTGACTAGGCGTTGCTGGAAGAAGTAGCTGCGAGCCGAGTATGCCGGGCAAGAGTCCACAACCTGCAACTTGTCCATCAACCATACCTGGGAAGGGATGAAAAATGAGAGAATAAAGAATAGAGAGATGCACGATGAGAGAAAAGTGAGAAAAGGGTTTTGTGAGAAAAAAACGAGCCTGAGGGCCAAGTGATGTGAGCAATACATATGTGAGATAGGGTGGGAAACGTTACCTGTAACAATAGTGGACTCCCCGCAAATCTGGTCGTCTCTCGGTGATAAAAGACGTCCAAGCCCATCAACGTCTCAGCCAGAGTCATGGAAATGCAGCTCTTGCCCTCCGTCAAGCCCTGGGCAACCTCAATCAACCGGACACCAGATCGTCTGGAGCTCGAGGCGAGCAAGAAATGAGATAACATGCACAAACAAAGGGCATGTCACCGAAAGCCCTGCCAATGATGGTCGCCGCGGTCACCGGCATCAGAAAACGACAAATCAAACTCGGAACATCCAGCATTCCGTCACAAATCAAAGAGCTAGCGTCGTGCATCGTGAGCCCACACATTCGCCCTAAGGCTTGGATGTGGCCAAAGCGAAGCTGAGGTAGAACTTCTTCGTTGCGCTTAGATTCCATCAAAACTTGGAAATCTTCGAAGGTAGGACACACCTCTTGCCCGACAAAGCTAAAGACATGTGTTACCGGGTTCCAAAACCTTGCCACGGCATGAAGGAACGGAAAGTGCAGCGGGGTACGACTCAGGGTGAATAGTGCATTTATGTCGAAGCCCCAGAAATTCAACTTTTCCGAGCCGTCCAAGTTGGCAATCCAAGCTATGAGATTCTGGGCAAGAAACTCTTCCATTTGGAGCAAATCAGTGTTAAATTGAGAAAAACTACGAAGCTGAGGCCTTTTGCAGAGGATAAGGTGTGGGTGGAGGACAGGTGTCAACATTCTGGTGGTTCTTGCCATTTTTGACCGGCCGGCCATAAATAGTGCCGACCGACCACCATGTTTGGCCGATCGGCTAGTGATAATGGCCGCTGGCCATTTATTGTGGCCGGTGACCTCTTTATTTGGCCGGTGGCCTTCCCTCCTATCCTCAGAGTTGTCCATCTGCTGAAAATGCTGAAAACTTGTGACTGGTTCCACTTCTAGTGTCTTTAGTGATTGATTTTGCGGAGTCACGCCTATTGGCTTATCGAGTTGTTGTATATTTGCTTATCGAGTTGTATTTCACTCTCTTTAAGTCTTTGCTTTGCTTATTGAGTTGTACTCGCACTTGGTTAGCTTATCAAGTTTCTTTGTTTTGCTTATCGAGTTGTAAGTCGGTTCACTACCTGATTATTACGATGCAAATGCTTAATTTTCAAACGAAGTTCAATTTCATTCACATTGTTATGTGATGCCACGCGATGCGATGCGTAAAAAGTACAAATGTAACACCTCTTTGGACCAAAATGGTTGTTTCATTTCCATCATGTCTTTTGCGAAAATATATACAGCTTTGAAAAAGTAAAATCTGCCTGCAGTAGCACAATGTGGTAAAACCACCAGTAAAAAGGAAAGTAAAGCAAAAGGGGAGAAGCGCAGCAGATTGTCTGGGTTAATACCGGTGGCCTCCCCTTGCAGTCGATGTGCCTTCCGCGCCCTTGTCTGGGTCAATTATATGGTTTCGCACCTTCATTACTCGAGACAGTGCAAGAAAATACACTCTTGAACATTAACTGGCTTTCGTGTTGACCTCGAGCCGTGTCTTCTGTGTGCGATGCTCGGTGCGCGCAAAGAGTATCTTTCCTCGTATCCTTTTATATGCCTCACGGATTTCGCAAAATCGCTTTAAACATGTGGTATTGCATTGTTTTGTTTTGACTGTAATTGTTACGCTCGTGACGCGTCTCGCATTACACAATGCCTTGTCTTGTTCTGAATTTGCATCTCAACATCATGATTAACATGCCTTTACCATGCTTCAGTTGAATATTCCCCCTAGTTCCTTTTATACACATTGCATGCGTCGTCGCGTATTGCTTTACTTACATGTGTTCAAGTTCCTTTTCATACACATTGCATGCGTTGTCGCGTTATGCTTCACTTACATGTGTTCAAGTTCCTTTTATACACATTGCATGCGTCGTCGCGTATTGCTTTACTTACATGTGTTCAAGTTCCTTTTATACACATTGCATGCGTCGTCGCGTATTGCTTTACTTACATGTGTTCAAGTTCCTTTTCATACACATTGCATGCGTTGTCGCGTTATGCTTTACTTACATGTGTTCAAGTTCCTTTTATACACATTGCATGCATCGTCGCGTATTGCTTTACTTACATGTGTTCAAGTCCCTTTTATACACATTGCATGCGTTGTCGTGTTATGCTTTACTTACATGTGTTCAAGTTCCTTTTCATACACATTGCATGCGTTGTCGCATTATGCTTTACTTACATGTGTTCAAGTTCCATTTATACACATTGCATGCGTCGTCGCATATTGCTTTACTTACATGTGTTCAAGTCCCTTTTATACACATTGCATGCGTTGTCGCGTTATGCTTTACTTACATGTGTTCAAGTTCCTTTTTATACACATTGCATGCGTCGTCGCGCTATGCTTTACTTACATGTGTTCAAGTTCCTTTTATACACATTGCATGCGTCGTCGCGTATTGCTTTACTTACATGTGTTCAAGTTCCTTTTATACACATTGCATGCGTCGTCGCGTATTGCTTTACTTACATGTGTTCAAGTTCCTTTTCATACACATTGTATGCGTTGTCGCGTTATGCTTTACTTACATGTGTTCAAGTTCCTTTTATACACATTGCATACGTCGTCGCGTATTGCTTTACTTACATGTGTTCAACTCCCTTTTATACACATTGCATGCGTTGTCGTGTTAGGCTTTACTTACATGTGTTCAAGTTCCTTTTCATACACATTGCATGCGTTGTCACGTTATGCTTTACTTACATGTGTTCAAGTTCCTTTTCATACACATTGCATGCGTTGTCGCGTTATGCTTTACTTACATGTATTCAAGTCCCTTTTATACACATTGCATGCGTTGTCGCGTATTGCTTTACTTACATGTGTTCAAGTCCCTTTTATACACATTGCATGCGTCGTCGCGTATTGCTTTACTTACATGTGCTCAAGTCCCTTTTATGCACATTGCATGCGTTGTCACGTTATGCTTTACTTACATGTGTTCAAGTTCCTTTTCATACACATTGCATGCGTTGCCGCGTCATGCTTTACTTACATGTGGTCAAGTTCCTCTTATACACATTGCATGCGTCGTCGCATATTGCTTTACTTACATGTGTTCAAGTTCCTTTTATACACCTTGCATGCGTCGTCGCGTATTGCTTTACTTACATGTGTTCAAGTTCCTTTTCATACACATTGTATGCGTTGTCGCGTTATGCTTTACTTACATGTGTTCAAGTTCCTTTTATACACATTGCATGCGTCGTCTCGTATTGCTTTACTTACATGTGTTTAAGTTCCTTTTATACACATTGCATGCGCCGTCGCGTATTGCTTTACTTACATGTGTTCAAGTTCCTTTTCATACACATTGTATGCGTGGTCGTGTTATGCTTTACTTACATGTGTTCAAGTTCCTTTTATACAAATTGCATGCATCGTCGCGTATTGCTTTACTTACATGTGTTCAAGTCCCTTTTATACACATTGCATGCGTTGTCACGTTATGCTTTTCTTGCATGTGTTCAAGTTCCTTTTCATACACATTGCATGCGTTGTCGCGTTATGCTTTACTTACATGTGTTCAAGTTCTTTTTCATACACATTGCATGCGTTGTCGCGCTATGCTTTACTTACATGTATTCAAGTCCCTTTTATACACATTGCATGCGTTGTCGCGCATTGCTTTACTTACATGTGTTCAAGTCCCTTTTATACACATTGCATGCGTTGTCGCGTTATGCTTTACTTACATGTGTTCAAGTTTCTTTTATACACATTGTATGCATTGTCGCGTGTGCTTTACTTACATGCGTCTACATCTTCACACATTGTGCACATTGTCATGTATTCTTTACTTACATGTGTTTGTGTCTTCATAGCATTGTTATGCTTGCCCCAAATCACATTGTTATGCGTCCTACTTGACTTGCGTTGTCACGCAGCCTTAGCTTGCATTGTTATACATATTGCTAATGATATTGCACCTGTTAAGTTCCTCTCTTTTACAGGCACGATATTGTATGTACGGTTCGTTTGAAGCTGGCGCGACCAGACGAACCGCACAGGTATTATATTCTCCGCGTGAAACGTTGCGAGAATTACATAATTCTCTTACATCCTTTCTGCATTGTAATGTTGTTCGATTTATGTTAGATCGCTTAAACTGTTGCATTTATTGTATGTATATGCTTCGTTACAGCTTTCTTTGCATGATCGTAAGTTATGCTCGACTTTGTGCATTGTTCTTGCATTTTGCCCCTGCCTTCGGGCGCATATCTTTATCTGTAGCTTGTATGCTTTGTCTGAGTCTTCGACCTTGTCAAAAATGGGTCATCTCTAGGCTTTGACACTCACTCTCGTCATTATTATGACTTTCGAGTTCTGTCAAAGAGGGGCAACTGTAGACACCCCATTTTTGACCGTCCTCAAGACTTGGACGTCACCGTTTGAACATTCGGTGATCATCCATGTTTGTGGTCATTTTGAGTTCTCGGAGGTCTCGGCTACGCGCCTTGCCTCAGGATCTCTTAACTTACCTGTTCTGTGCTTGGTTTTGCATCAAAAATTTGTTTGTTTTTTCACCTAAGGGTAGGAGGTGGCTTGTCAGTCATCCCTTAAACCCACCGGCCGTGGCATGAGGCCACCGGCCTTTCTTTATCTCTACCGACCATTTGTTTGGCCGGTCGGCTCAAACTTTTGGCCGGTCGGCTCAAACTTTTGGCCGGTCGGCTCAAACTTTTGGCCGGCCGGCCATTTAGTTGGCCGATGGTCTCCTTTTTCTGGCTGGTGCCCCCTTTTTGTCTTTTTCAGGCATTGTGAATGCCAACTGTGCCAGCTGGAGTGCACGGACTTGTCCTCCATACATGTGTATGGAGGAATTGCACCATTTGCACCTTTTTGCTCAAGCTTCTTGGAGAAGCTTGCACCCTTTGCTCAAGCTTCTTGAGGAAGCTTGACCCTTTGTCTTAGCTTCCTCAAGAAGCTCAGACCCTTTGCCTTAGCTTCTCTTAGAAGCTTGACCCCCTTGACCCTTTTGTTTAGCTTCCCTTAGAAGCTTCAAGCCTTCATCTTGCTCTATATAAGGGGACCTTCCCTCTCCTTTGATGAGGTTCAGCAAAAACCAGAGATAATACATATATATCTGATATATAAACCACTCTCTCTCTCCATATCTCCCTCTCTCTCTTCATTTGTGTGTGTTTGAGAGTTCAAAAGTGTGTTTTGTTCTTAGTTTTGCACTAGGACACATAGTATTGCACCATACTTCAGTTCTTGAGG
The DNA here is from genome assembly GCA_030407325.1 of Camellia japonica. NCBI lineage: Eukaryota > Viridiplantae > Streptophyta > Magnoliopsida > Ericales > Theaceae > Camellia > Camellia japonica. The sequence goes on along the minus strand of JAPPVO010000059.1, from coordinate 175,816,033 downwards.
TGTTGAGAGATTGTTCTTGGAGGTTTTGGGTTGGTTTTGATAAGAAAAAGGGGCTGGACTCGCTGTTCTTCAAGTGTTCTTCAAGGTTGAGTATAGTTGCTTTATATTCCCCATTCTTGCACTAGTTTTTAACCCATCTTGCATACTGATTTAAGCTTTGTGTATAACTGAAAAAAGTCTTGTATTTGTATGCTTAAGATCTTTCATTAAGGTCTCTTTTGTGTTTGGGGTCGGCCTCCCCCTCTTAGGCCTTGTTTGGCCCCTTTTGTGCCTTCTTTTGTTGAGCTTTGGAACCTTTGGTGTATTGGCCTTCTCACCACTAAAATCCAGTGGATTTTCAATGGTGGTGAAGGGTTCTTGAAGTCTTGCATAGGGGAGGGACACCCCTCTCCCTTGGTCTCTCATTTGTTCATTTTTTTGGCTCACAAGGGTAGCATGCATGCTTAGTTGTTTTTGGCTCCATTTCAGAGGCTTTTGGATGTTATTTGGTCATATTATATCACTGTTTTTGTCAGATGAATGGTCCATTTCATGAATTATATGCTTGCCTTGTAATCTCATGTTTTGGTCTAATATGTATTATGTTATGAGATGACATTCTAGCATGATTTTGGTTTGGTCCCAAGAAGGTTTTAGCATTATTTTTCCATGCTTTAGGTTTGTTGGGTACTGATTTGGCCATGCTTGCCATGATTTGTATAGCCTCCATGCATTTTGGCTTGTGAGCCTTGGGTGTGTGAGTCATAAGCATGCTTTAGTTGGGCTATCTTAGTGATTTGGAGTCACTTATTATGCCATTTCAGTTCACGTTTTATGCTTACATACTTGCATTTGTTACCCTTTCAATGCCTTGAAGAGATGTGGTCTTATGCTCCATGTTTGGGGCTTTTGTGCATGCCTATGTGTTTGAGGCTTTGGGCTGCCATATCAGAGGTTTTTTTTTTTTTTTTGGGGGGGGGGGGGGGGCGGGCTCATTTTTGCATGATAAAACTCCATTTTGCATTGAAAAAAATCATGCCATGTTTGCTTGGGGTAGGTGTTGAGTAATGCTTTCTTTGTGACCTTGAATGTTTTCTATCTCGCACCCATTCCCTAGCATGTTTCGGCATCATCCTTTGCATGCTTTTCAGAGTTTAACATGAGTGCTTAATGTCCATTTTTGTCACCTTTGAGTGTTCTTGAGAGTTGCCTTTCATGCCTTAGTCTTAGGCCCTTCGGTTGGCATGTTTATTTTGCATAATTGGCACCATTATTTTAGTATTCTTGGCCACTGTTTTAGGATGGGCTGAGGCCTTCCCATCTCGGTTTAAGTCCATCTTTGTATATAATCGCATGTTTGATGTGTTGCATTGCTTTGGTATCATGCTTGCATTGCATCATGTTTGCACATTTGCATATTGTTTAGCTAGTTGCATTTCATATCCTAGCTTGCATGATAGATTTGCATGGCATTGCATCTTGCATGTTTGGCACATTTCATTTGGCATGTTCATTACCTCAGTCCCATATGGCATACTTGAGCTACTTCGCATGTTTGAGCCATGTTGCATACATGCATTACGTTTTGCTTGGTTTGGGGTGTCAAACCAAGCAAGACGGGTGAGGTGTGTTCGTACTCCAAGTGACGAAACACGTCTCAACCCTCGGTTGCCGATGCCCTTGATCTCAACATGATAGGGCATGAGGCATTCATTTGTTTTGTCGCATGCATTTATATTGATTTGCAAGCTTGGTGCCTTTGGCTATCATGCATCGAAATGCGTGATTGGTGGCCCGAGGACCAAGGGCCACACTCCCTTGAGTCCATAGCATGATTGAGAGAGTGACCATGCACACATTGCTTTGAAATTCCCATGCCATGCACTGTCTGTCCTCTGCTGCTGTCAAAACAGGGTTCTGCGGGAAGGAATGGCTGGCCGGCCACTTACAATGCCGACCGGCTACCAAAGTCCAGCCGGTGGTTCAATTTTTGGCCGATGGCCACATTCTCATAGCCGGTAATGCTATATCATGGCCGGTGGCATCCCACAACACTCAGTGAGTTATTCAGAAGGGCCCTGGAAACTTTCATAATTTTTAGAAGAGTAAGGCAGTGTAAACAAAGGCAACAGTGGCATGGTGCCGGGTTTCTAAGCAAGGCGAGTCAAGCATGCATCATCCACGCATTCCGAGGCAGAGCTGCGGCGGTCTCTTTAGTTTCATATTTAGGCTTTTTTTTTTTGTGTAATTAATTTGTTAATTAATTAGAAGTTTTGTAATAATTAATTAGCTAGGATAGTTAATTCATTATTCGGCCTGTATTATTATTTCGGACCCTCCGAGCGAGGGCAATTGTGTAATAAGTGTGCGTGAGTGTGTGTATGTCTTCCAACCCCACGTCTTTCTCCCTTTTATTTACTAGCTTATGATGGTTAGATTAGGGCATGTTTTATTTAGCATACTTATGATAACATGTTTGCACACATTCATTCGTATTGCATGCACTGGGCTCGGCGCATCATACTAACTGCATTGTATTTTCAATTCCAAATTGAATACATGCTATCCGTTGCATTTCACATGCCATTTTAGAATAGCTGAGCCTATTGTAGTTGCATTTTTGCATGTGTTGCATTAGGCATTTCTGTATAGTTAGGATCATGCATGGATTTCTAACATAGCTTTTGTTTTGGTTTGGAGTACTCGGTAAGTGTTTATGCTTTAGCATCCTTGCATGCGTGTGAATGACTGCCATGATAGCATGCTTGCCATGATAGCATGCTTACCATGAGGCTACGTGCTATAACTGCTTGAATGCCTGTGGGTGGAGGTTGAATTATCTGAATTTGAATAATGCATTAACTGTGAGTTTTAAGCCCACTAGATAGTGGCAAAACCATCTTTTCTAAGCCCACTTGAGGGTGGCAAAACCTGCATTTTAGCCTATTTACGAGTAGCAAACCGCTTTCAAAAACAAACATGAGATGTTTTGTTCCAATTCAAGCGATCCGGTCTATATTTGTATGCTGTGCGCATCACGTAGTAAATCTAGGCTAATAACCGGAATAAGAGCACATAATGTTTTCAAAACTCGATATCGTGGTTAGTAGAGGCCGATCTTTGATCGGGCGAGCGGGGTGATCACGAAGTGACCTTCCCTAATCGTACCCAAGTTCTCGAGCTGAGGCAACTTTGGTGATGACGGACACATGGCCTTAGGCAAACGAGTCAGGGTTTCCTAAATTTCCCAAAATAAAATATTTAGGTGCCGACTCTGTATCTGGTAAAGCAGTCCATGTTTGGCACTTTTTTCAAACAAATTTGTTTTCAAAAACGATTTGCCGGATTTGGACTCTTTGATGATTCATTGGTCTTGCATTGCACTTTGCGAGATTAGATACAGGACCGTGACATTTGAGTCCTGAACTATAGTGAGCCCAAATGAACAAAACGAGATTCCCTCCCGGGACGTTCGGGGACGTCTACAAAATGTAGGTAAAATATAATTATATTTTATTCATATTTCACTTATCTTTTCTCGTTTCCTTTCCAAATCCCTATTCAAATTCATGAACTAAACACATTGTAAGGCTATCATTATGGAAGAAATAAAAATAAAATAAATGCAGTTTATATTTTGATATGTTAATTTACCTGAGTATTTCAAACTCATATTAAAGAATTTTATTATGATGGATTTGAATTACTAATAAAAAATAGTTATTTGAAATTATATTGGCTTTTTGGACAAAAAAGCACAAAAGACAAAATAGGTTAAATAAGCTAATAAGACAAAATGTCACATCCAAACTATATCATTTCATTTTTTCTCTCACAAAAGTCAAAAAACTTGATAGGTTTCTATAATTAGCTCGTTTAACAAAACTCATTTTCATTGTAATTTTATTTACTCTTTTGTTTCAGTGAGGATGTGAGTGTTTAGATGCGAATCCAACCTGAAGTATGCCTATGTAGATGAGTTTGTGATCTTGAGCCTTTCATGTTTACCACTTTGCTGACTATGTATAGGGATCGAGTTACTTGGTTAGCTTGTGGAGATCTATGGGGCAGCGCCCCATGGCAGGTCCGGGGCAGCGCCCAGGCAGGGTCAAGGGGCAGCGCCCTCGAAGCCAAAATTGTTTGACCACTCAAGTGGTCATTTGCGCACTCAAGCGGTGAAGAGGAGCGTCTAGTATCTCTGCCTACAAATTGAACTTTTGGGAAAGATGTTTCACTGCTCAAGCAATGAAATGTGTGCTTGAGCTGTCAGCCTATATGTTTTGCACTGCCTTTACTCACAGCACTCGAGTGGTGAAGTATGCGCTCGAGTAGTCTTCGCGATCTTGTTTATTATAAAGTGTGTCGTTTGCTATTTTTAGGGTTTAAGCTGCCCAAATTCTAGAAAAGCTGAGCTAATGTTTTCTATATTGGAGGGTAGTTTTATAAGCATTTTCTTGATGATTTGAGAGTGATCGGCAGATCTACGAGTTTCAAATTTGTACCATCAAGGGATTTGCCTTAATTTTTTTATTCACAAAAGAGAGAGGTGTTCTGTGATGACCAGCTACGTCGTGAGTCCCTTCACCTATCGTTCTCATTGGGTTGTTGTGCTCGAAGGATTTTGTTTCAAAATTATCATTCTTCTTTACTCCGGTGTTGAGTTTCACTTGTTTCGGAGGGTGCGAGTTTGGTCCGGAGTGCTAGGGGTTTGAGTCGAGGAAATTCTAGGTTGGAGGACCAAGGCCGCACGTGCGAGAGAGGGCGCCGGACGTGCGGCCTGTGTGCAGTCCGAAAATCTGCCTTTTCTTCTTTTCTTGGGCTAAGTGTATATCATTATACATCTCTCTCTCTCTCTCTCTCTCTCTCTCTCTCTAAAAACCCTTTTCTCTTCTATCTCTCTACGTTTCCGACATCAAACCTCACAAAATCTTTGATCTCTCTAAACCATTGACATTTTGACCCGAGTTCCTTCATCAAAGTTGGAGAGCTAACCGAGGGCTTCATTGTGTGCGGTGGAGATCGTGCTTCAACATCGTTGATTTTAGTGCTTTCATCTCATTTTCTTCACCAAACTCGAGGTAAGGAATTTCTTAGAGTTATATATATGTTTTGCAAGTTTTTGGATGATTTTGAGAGATCCTCTTTGATTATTTAAAAAATTGGTTTTTGGCTCAAGAAATTAGTGGTTTTGTAAAAGAAATTCATCTTTTGTTTCTTTTTAAAGATTCTCTTGAATAGTTGAATCACATTGACTTAAGAATGATGTTTTTAGTGAGGTTTTGCTAAGAGATGAGGAAATGTTTGTTTTATTTTTATTTTTATTTTATTTTTTTTGTGAAAAACCTAGAAATTAGGGGTTTTGGAAAAATATTGGGGATTTATGGATTTTCTTGGGTTAAATGAAGGAGTGAGTGAAAATTTTATATTGTTTGCAAATATGACAACTTCTTGATGTATGAGGATTTGGAGACCATACTTGAATTTATTGTTAAATGCATATACATATGTGGTTACGAATTGGCACATTATTGTGTTCCATGAAATACGAGAATTGTGATTTTGGGAAGTTGACGTTCAAAAACATTGCATGTAGTCTTGAAATGACTAAAATGTTAAGAATTGCACAAGATGTGGAAACATTACTACGTGTTGATAGATTGAACTAAACATGTGGCATTTTGTTAAATAATATTGAAGGGAGGAAAATGGGAAATGTGGTTATCATCGTATCATTGTTGAGATACTTAAAAATGAAGAATTGTCATGAGGCATTGTTAATTATTGCATTACATTCTCTTTCAATTGATAATTATACATTTTGAATTTGAGTTTGGAAAAGTTTACAATGAGAAAAGAATATGTTTGAAATGGGAATTATTGAAATGTTTTGGGGTTAATACGTTGGTAAGTCCGGATAGGAGGTGTAGATGAAATGGATTAAGTTAGCCTGAATGTCCGGGGTGAAATACCGAAAACACGTGCAGAGGAGGTACCACTTCCCTTCCGGTTAGCAACCGGTAAAGTGGGGTTTTTGGTAGTGCTAGTTAAGCCTACTTGCAGACACCAACCTAGGGAGTACCTGAGTCGTATTTACCGCCCCATAAAATAAAATTGTATATTTCATTATTGTTGAGATTTCAAGTTACTGTTGAACATGGTAGCTTTTTAAAACATGTAAATGAAATCTTTTTAATTGGCAGTGCATGGCATGTGCATTTTACATTGGGAATCTTGCATAAATCTATATACTTTGTTAAGAATTCTCTACTGAGCTTTATGCTCACCCGTATGAGATTTTGGTGTAGGAAAAGATGTGGTGAACCCGCCAAACTAGGGCGAGGAAGTATGTACTGAGATCACAAGGCTCTTTTTGTTGTGATTGAAATTTTTGTAAGCCAAGGGCTATTCATGTATGGGTCCGAGAGACCATTTTTGTGTAACTGGGCTTAAGCCTTGGAACTTGTAAGTCCTCGAGGGCATTTACTTATTTTGATTGAATGATTTTACATGCTATAGATTCATATATTAGGATTCATTGAATGTATAACCGCATGTGAGAATATTCTTATATAAACATTGAGACTATGTAATGGAATACGTTGGGGATATCTTCGATATCTCTTAAGAGCCATGGTTATTATTATGTTTCAATTGTATGTATTTTTGGGGCGTTACAACTTGGTATCAGAGCTACCGGGTTTGAAGACTTGGGGCTCGCGGGGAGTGGTTGTTATACCACAGTGAGTTCATTGCGCATGATTAGGAGGTGTCTTGTATTTTGTGAATTATGTGATAACTGGTTTATGTGACTATATGGGTATGGGATTGGACTTTTGGGATGTTGTTTGCGCCTATTAAATTCCTTGAGGTCTTATTATTTGGGTAATTGATCAATACTCGTTCTATTAAGAATTCTGGTTTTTCATGGGACGAATTTCATCATGAAAGGATAATCCGTATGTGCTTCCGTGACTATGTGTTTATGTGTAGTGAATTGAATTGTTTATATGGTAGGAAATATATAAAATTGCGTGTTCAAACGAGTGAGAGAAGTCGCGAGCACATTTGAGATTATGTGCTAAATTGTCTGTCTTGTTCCTTAATTAGGATGTCAGGAAGGGGTCAAACCAGTGGTGGTAGAGGTGGAAGGCGTGGTAGGGCTCGCTGGGGTGTGCAAGAGGTATCGGTCCATGAGGTTCTGGTGCAAGAGGAGGAGTTGGGCTAAGCTAATATGGCCGAGCAAGTGGGGCAAGCGGGTCAAGCCGCAATGGAGGCCCTAGCCCGAAAAACGGTGGGGGCCTTGAGGGAGTCGATGAATATACTAAGAGTGGAGAACCAAGCTAGAGGGAACACCGTAGAGACGAGGGCGAGCTTTCTTACTAGGTAGTTTTTGCGGGCCAAGCCGGATGAGTTCCATGGTGGCCCCGAGCCCAAGAAAGCAGATGAGTGGCTTGAACAATTAGTGAAGACATTTGAGATGCTTTACATAGAAGACAGTGAGCTAATAATGACTTTGTGGACGCGCCCCGAGGAGATTGCTACTACAGTTCGGACTCAAATGTCACGGTTCTGAATCTAATCCGGCAAAGTGCAATGTGAGATCGATAAATCACCAAAGAGTCCAAATCCGACAAATCGTTTTGGAAAACTGATTTTTAAGAAAGAAGTGCCAAACATGGACTGTTTTGCTAGATACAGAGTCGCCACCTAAATATTAGGAAACCCTGACTCGTACCTAAGGCCACGTGTCCGTCATCACCAAAGTTGCCTTGGCTCGGGAACTTGGGCATGATTGGGGAAGGTCATTTACAAGCACCCTCGCTCGCCCGATCAAAGATCGGCCTGTACTAAACATGATATCTTGTTTTTGAAAACACATGTGTTCTTATTCCGGTTAATTAGCTAGAATTTACTATGTGATGCACACGACACACAAGTATAGACTAGATCGCCTAATTTGGAACAAAGCATCGCATATCCGTTTGTTTGGAAAATAGTTTGATGTTTGCTACTCGCAAGTAGGCTAAAACATGGATTTCAATGAATTGCCCCAATTCAAGCAATCCAACCTTCACCCACAGGCATTCAGGTAGTTATATCACATAAGCAATTAGCCTCATGGCAAGCATGCTTTCATGTTAACATTCACATACATGCAAGATGCTAAGCATAAACACTCACAGTGTACTCCGAGCCAAAACAAGAAACTAGTTAGTAATCATGCATGATCCTAGTTCATGTTAGCAATGGCTAATACAACACATGCGGAATGCAATTAGAAGAGGCTCGGCTAATCTAAGAATGTCATGTGAAATGCGACAACTTGATACATGTATTCAAGTAGGAATTGAAATACAATGCAGTTAGTATGATGACCGAGCCCGGTGTATACAATACAGATGAATGATGCAAACATGCACAACATAAGGTATGCTAAATCAAAGATGCCCTAAAACTAACCATCATATACCGTTAAGTGAAAGGGAGAAAGGCATGGGATTGGAAGACATGCATCACACATACGCACGCTTATTACAACAATTGGCCCTCTCTCGGAGGGTCCGAAAGAATAATACAAATTAACTAACTAACAAAGCTAATCAATTATTACAAAACCACTTAACTAATTAAACAAATTAACTAAGCTAGTAAAGTAGTAAAGCAACCTTGGGAAGAGGGACAAATGCATGCATGCTCGGCTCTGTTCGGAAATCCATCGCCACACTCATGCTGCCTCTGTTTACACAGCTCTACACCTCTGAAAACTGCACAAGTCTCGAGGATGCTTCTAAACCAACTTGGGGACATGCTGAGAGTCCATCGGCCATAAGGCAAGGCCATCGGCCAAGGGAAACTGGTCATCGACCATTTGTGAAGCCATCGGCTAGATTTATGTAGTCGGCCGGCACTTCAGATGGCCGACCGGCCATATATTCCTGCAAAATGTTGTTTTGCTGCAGCAGATGACAAACAGAGCATGGCAATGCATTTTCAAGGCAATGTGTGCACCACCACCCTCCTTATCATGTTTAAGACTCAAAAGAGTATGGTTATCGACCCTCGGGCCATCAATCACGCATTTCAATGCGTGATGGCCAAAGGTGCCGAATGTGCAATTCAATATCAAATGAAATACACATAACACATAAAGGGGCCTCAACCTCTATCATGTTTGACCAAGAGGCAAGGGATGCATGCATGCAAGCAAGACCAATCATGAGCATGTGAATAAGGATGCGAATAACTCAAGCATGCAAGGCAAACATGTGATAACATGTAAAGGGACAAGATATGCAAACATGCAAAGCAACTTAACAAAAGCATGCCAAATGCAATACTACTTAAACATGCAACAACATGTTATTAACTAAGTATGCAACAAGGCACAATTGAATTAGCATGTTACGACATGCAAGGCAAGCATGCAACAACACGCGGGGATGGACTTAAACCAAAATGGATAGCTCTCAAATAGGCCCAAATCAGTGGCCAATATGCTAAAGGATAAGGGACAAAATTACATACAAACATGCATGGTAATTGGCCTAACACTTAAGCATCGAAGGGAAACTTTTAAGAATACTTAAAAGCAATGAAAAGCATGCAAATGTGACAATATTACATGCCTGAAATGATGCTAGGAGTGATGCCAAATCACATAAACAAATCATAATCATAGCATGCACAAGGCTTAAAGCCTAAGACTAGTGAAGGGACTCGAACCAAAGCTACACAAAACAAAGAGCATATGGCAAGCATAACCCAAAACAGTCCTAAAGCATGGCAAAGTAAGCCTAAAACATGCAATGACCAAAGCCAAAACAAGCTAAAACAAAAGGGCAAAACCATGAGACATGCAAGGCTACCAAAGAGGTGTTACACTACACCTAAGACAACCAAACATGGCATGTTTTCAGTCAATGAAAACAGAGATATGGCATGCCAAAATGAGCCCAAAAAACCCACTTAGATGACATCCCAAATGCCTAAGCATGGTGACATACACGATGACACATTCATGAGGCATAAGACACTAACTCTTTAAGACATTAAAGAAGTCATAAGTGCAAGCATATGAGCATGGAATATGGACTGAAATAACATTACAAGTGATGCCAAACCACTGAAATGACCTCAAATAGAGCATGCTAATGACTTGGACACTTAAAGCTAACAAGCTAGAATACATGGTAGCTATACAAAACAATGCAAGCATGACCAAGAGGACCAAAATCAGAGCTTAAGCATGTCACAACATGGCTAAAAGCTTCATGGAGTTGAACCAAAATCATGCTAAAAAGACATGTTACAACATCGTGCATGTTAAAGCAAATTATGGGATTACAAGACAAGTATACAAAGCATGCATGGTATGTCTAAACCAAGTCAAAACAGTGCTATATCATGGCAAAAAAAAAGCCTAATATATACTGAAATAAAGCTAAAACAAGCTAAGCACACATGCTACAAACATAAGCCATTTATGTAAGCATTAAAGACAACATAGAGAGGGGATGACCCTCTCCTATTTAAGATGCCAAAACCACCTCTCCACCATTGAAAATCCTCTGGATTTCAGTGGTAGAGAGGTCATGCAAAGCCTAAAGCAAGGGGCCAAAAGAGATGGTTTAAAACAAGGTCTAACAAGGCCTTGGAAGGGGTAAACAACCCCAAACCTCAAAATGACCTTAAAAAAAGTTCTAAAGCAAGTAAAAACAGAACTTTTATCAGTTATAAACTAAGCTCAAAACAATAAGAAAGAAGGGTTAAAAGCTTAAGCAAGAAAGGGGTATCGAAATCAAGTTTGCTCACCCTTGTAGAACTTCTTCAAGAACAAGGCTCCAGCAGGTTCCTCTGACCAAAACCAGTCCAAGAACTCTAAAATCAACCTCAAGGGACCTGAGCTCCAAGAGGATGGTGTTCTAGTGTGTGTTTGTGTACAATAGTAAGACAAAACAACACTTTAGGGCACAAAATAAGGCTAAACCAGGAAGTATAGATACAATACTATATCTATCCTCTCAAGAACAAATTTTCTGAACCCCTGAAGAGGGAGGAGGAGCTCCCTCTTTATAGAGGTTCAATTCTAAAGCTTCTAAGAGAAGCTAAGCAAAGGAGGCAATCCCTTCATACACGTGTATGTGTATGGAGGGGGTGAATTGTGCATGCCAGCTGTTCCAGCTGGCACTAAATATCTACATAAAGCAGATGAACAGGGTTCGGCCAGCAAAAATGGCCGATCGACCAACACAAGGGCTGGCCGACCAAATAAAGTGCCGATCGACCAATACTTTTGGCCGATGGAAGTAAAACAAGGCCAGTGGCTTCAAGCCTTGGCCGGTGGATTGAGGAATGGCCAACAAGCCACCCTCTTCCCTTAGAAGCAAAAACAGAAGTGTTTGGTCCACAACCAAGCACAAGACAGACAAGTTAAGAGATCTTAAGGTGAGGCGCGCAGCCGAGACCTTCGGGAACTCAAAACGAACACGAACATGGATGATCATCGAGTGTTCAAACGATGACGTCCAAGTCTTGAGGATGGTCAAAAATGGGGTGTCTACGGACTCTTGCGAGTTACTACCTCAAAGGAGATGCGGGCCAATGGTGAAAATACGCCAAGGGTCAAATAGAACCAACATGGGAAGCATTTGTGGTGGCTTTCCAAGACAAGTACCTACCTCCCACTGCTAGGGAGAGGTTGAGGCAAGAATTTCAGGACCTCAAGCAACTTAACATGTCCGTGGCTGAGTTTGAAGCGGCCTTCTCTAGTTTGTCCCGGTTTGCACCAAAGTTGGTAGCAATGGAAGAGCGCCGTTGCATTGAGTTTGAGAAAAACTAAGAACTAAGATCTTGTTCAAGGTTGCTGGGAACATAATCCGAAGCTATGACCAACTTGTGGAAGCGGCAGCACACGTAGAAATTACCGTGGAGGTTGAGGAGGAGAGAATCTCGGGTTCAAGGTCTAGGGGGCAAGGGTCACAGGGGACTATAGACCCAACAAGAAGAGCAGAAACACCTTTTCATTCCAGTCCCAACTGCAGCAATCCAGATCCACCTTTTCCTTGCCTAGTGCAGGCCCAGGGAAGAGTGCACCGAATGATTTTCTTGTTTCAAGTGTGGTCAACTAGGCCACAAGGCCTTTGCATGTCCGCAGAAGGGAGGAGGACAGCAGATGTTGCCACCACCACTACCTAACCGATCTCAGAGTCAGTCTCAGAGTAGGGGAAAGGGGCCTACTTGCTATCAGTGCGGTCAGTCAGGGCACATGAAGAGAGCTTGCCCGCAGTTGGGAGGCTTATCTGGCGCATCGGGTTTGAGGCAGACTCAGAGCCACTAGCAAGCTCACTCAGTTCAGACTTCGCGAGCTAATCAGGGAGCCGCTTCAGCTCAGTCAGCGCAGTAGGCCTATGCTCCGAGAGATGAGCAGGTTGATCAGAGGCCACATAGGCATGTGTATGTTGTTGCCGTGCCAGAGCAATTGCCAGGATCCTTAGTTGTGAGAGGTATTTTTGTTGTGTGTAATTCTTTGGCTAACGTGTTGATAGATACGGGTGCGTCTCATTCGTTCATATCTGCTACATTCGCATCTACATTAGGGTTAGAGGTGGCACAACTAGTGTCTACGCTCAGAGTTGAGTCACCAGCTGGGGGTACAGTTGACTTAGATCGGGGGTGTCGTGGTTATGAGATAGAGGTTGCCGGGCGTCGACTCCCGTTTGCTTTTGTGTTGCTAGACATGTCGAGTTTTGATGTCATTCTAGGCACGGATTGGTTGTCTTCATATCGAGCAGTGATCGATTGTTTTCGTCAGAGAGTTACATTGTGCACCTCGAGTGGTGATTGTTTTTAACTACAGGGCTCCGCTCCGCTCCCAGATCTGCGACTAGGATTAAATGATCGAATACGGCTGTAGACACCCCATTTTTGACCGTCCTCAAGACTTGGACGTCACCGCTTGAACACTCGGTGATTATCCATGTTTGTGTTTGTTTGGAGTTCCCGGAGTTCTCGGCTCGCGCGCCTTGCCTCAGGACTTCTGAACTCGACCGTCTTGTGTTTGGTTTTGCACCAAACACTTGTGTTTTGCCTTGGAAGGGCAGGGAATGCTTTGTGAGGCATCCCCACATACCACCGGCTGTGGCTAGAGGCCATCGGCACTTTATTGTGCAGACCGGCACTCTTTTGTGCCGACCGGCACTAAGTTTTGTCAAAATGACACTCTTTGCCGGCCGGACACTGTGCAGTTGCTTTTTGAGATATTTTCAGACAGCTGTATAGTTTTGGTTCCCCTCCATACACGTGTATGGAGGGATGACCCTCTTAGTTAGCTTAGCTTGTAAGCTTTGCAAGCTTTGCTTGCCTATAAGAGGACCACTCCTCTTCTTGGCTTAAGGTTACAAAATTTTAGCCATTTTAGACAGACCAAGCTCTGGTTTTTAGGGTTAAGATAGATACACTTTCTATCTCTCTTCTTCCTCTTGTTTTGTACACTAGGTGTTTGTGTCATACTTTTGTTCACCAACACCTAGTGTTTCACTTTCCTTGAGTTCTTGAGGGTCCAGAGGTTTGTTTTGGAGCTTTGGAGCTGGTTTGGTGTTCAAGGGAACCAACACATCAACCTTTGTGAAGGTGGTCATCAAGGGTAAGAAACTAGCTCTTTTTACCCCATTCTTGCATTCCATTTTTGCCTAGTTTTGAACTGTTTTTGTGCTTAGTCTTTAACACATAAAAGTTCTATTTTTTAAGCCTCTTTATTGTTTATCAAGAGTGTTTGGTGATTTGGGTAGGTTTGACCACCCATAGGCCTTGAAAAGGGCCCTTTTTGTGCTATTTTGTGAGAGATCCGAGACTTTGGTGCTTGGACCTCTCCACCACTGAAATCTTGAGGGATTTCAGTGGTGGAGATGGTGCCTTGAAGTCTCCAAAAGGGGAGGGCCACCCCCTCTCCTTGATGTCCTTGAAAAGGACAAGATTTGGCTTCTTGAGGGAGTTTGTGCTTGAGTGTGTGTTGAGCATGTTTGGTTTGTTTTTCATGCTTATATTGCCATGATATAACATGATTTTAAGTTGGTTTTGGTCCCTTATGCATGCTTAGCATAGTTGCCATGTAATGCCTTGTATTGCCTTAACATGCCATAGGTTGTTAGCCCTAATTTGAGCATGCTTTAGGCTTAGATTTGTGAATGTTTTGTGCTTATTTTGCCATGTTTTAGCTCTGTCCATAGTCATTTGGGTTGATCTTGGCATGCATTATATAGCCCCTTTGCATTTTAGGCTTGCTAGCCTTTGAGCATGCATGTGTAGCATGTGTTGCTTACCTCATTTTGATGGTTTGGAACCATTTAAAATGCTATTTCAGTCCCTTTGGTGTGCTTGTATGCTTGCTTTAGTTGTCCCTTTAATGCTTTGAAAGCATGTGTTAAATGCTCCATGTCTTGGCCTTAATGCATGCCTTTTAATTCATGTCATCTAGATGCCATCTAGGTGGTCCTTTAGGCTTAGTTTTATGTGTTAAAACTCTGTTTTTAAGTGTTTAAGTATTGCCATGTGTGGTTGTACTAGGTGTGGTTCAAAGCCTCATGGGCTTGCCTTAATGCTAGAACCATTTGTATGCCTTGTTTGGCTTGCTTTGTTAGTTGGTTTGGCGCCATGTTTTGCATGAATTTCAGAGCTTTCCATGTATGCTAATAGTCCATGTTTGTGCCTCTTAGATGTGTTTAAGAGTTGCTTAATTGTGCTTAAGTGTTGGTGCCTTAACTTGTGCATGTGTGCATGTGTGTTTGGCCCTCTTGACTTAGTATTTTGGCCACTGATTTTAGGACTATTTGAGTTGCCTAATTCATTTATAAGACCATCCTTCCATTGGTTTGCATGCTTATCTTGCATGCTTGCCTGAACCCTTTCATGAACATATTGCATAGTCCATGTTGCATGCCTAGTTGACATGTTTAGGGTTGCATTTGTATTGTGCACGTTTGGCCTCTTGAAGTGAAGTGTGATGGAGGTTGAGTACCCTTGTTTGCTTGTTTGCATTGCATGCATTTGAAATCAAAGTTGCACTCTTGGTTCTTAGGGCCATCATGCATGGAAATGCGCGATTGGTGGTCCGGGAATCGAGGCACATGCCCCTTTGAGTCAATAACATGATAAGGGGTGTGTATAGTGCATAAATACCTTGAATCACATTGCCATGCATGTTGTTGTCCTCTGCTGCTGTGGGTTGCAGGTTCTGCAGGTGTTTTGTGCCGGCCGGCAGTGTTTAGTGCCGACCGGCAGTCAATTTGCAGCCGATGGATAAATCCAGTGCCGATGATCTCAATCCACTGCCGGTGAAGTTCTGTGCAGCCGGTGATGATCTCCAGTTCCCAAGGAAGTATTCCTGAGATTTTGAAAGTCTTCAGAGGAGTATAGCAGAGGAAACAGAGGCAATCCGTGCATGGCAGTGCGGTTCCGAGCCAGTCCCGAGCGCGTGTTGCATCCGGTCCTCATCCCGAGGCAGTTTACTGCTTTAATTAGATTAATTAATTTATTTGATTAATTTAATTAATTTGTAATATTTAATTAGCTTGCGTAGTTAATTAATTTGTATATTCTTTCGGTCCCTCCGAGTGAGGGCATAATTGTAATAAGTGTGGGTGAGTGGGTGTATGTCTTCCAATCCCCACTTCTTTCTCCCTTTTATTTACCCGCTTATGTTGGTAGATTAGGGCACATTTAAATTAGCATACCTTATGCAATGCATGCGTGCATTCATGCATTTGTTTACATGCACCGGGCTCGGTACATTATACAAACTGCATCGTATTTCCAATTCCAATTTGAATACGTGATAGTTGTAGCATTTCATATGCCATGGTAGGGTTAGCCGAGCCTACTCTAGATTGCATCTATGTCTGTGTTGCATTAGCCATTTAACATGAACTAGGTCATGCATGTTTTGCTAAACCAGTCTATTGTTTTGGCACGGAGTACGATGTGAGTATCTTATGCTTTAGCATATCGCATGCGTGTGAATGCTAACATGACAGTATGATTGCCATGCGGCTAAATGCTTATGTGATATTACTGTTTGAATGCCTGTGGGTGAAGGTTGGATTGCCTGAGTTGGAACAACTCATTGAAATCCGCGTTTTAGCCTACTTGCGAGTAGCAAATTCCGAAACATTTTAGAAACCAAACGGATATGCAATGATTATTTCCGAATTAGGCAACCTAGTCTATACTTGTTTGCTGTGCGCATAACGTAGTAAATCTAGGCTAATAACCGGTATAAGAGCATGTAATATTTTCAAAATCAGATATCACGGTTAGTAGAGGCCGGTCTTCGGACCGGGCGAAAGGGGGTGCTCATAGCTGACCTTCCCCGATCGTACCCAAGCTCCCGAGCCAAGACATTTGGTGATGACGGACACGTGGCCTTCGGCACCGAGTCAGGGTTTCCTAAATTCCCCCATAAAAAAATATTTAGGTGGCGACTCTGTAATCTGGCAAAGCAGTCCATGTTTGGCACTACTTTTTCAAAAATCTGTTTTTCTTCAAAACGATTTGCCAGAGTTGGACTCTTTGGTTCAAGATTAAGAACCGTGACACAAAAAGGAGAGTCCGAGCTGTAGCGAGGTCCCCCGCGGGCGTTGTCTACAGTTTCTGGCGACTCTGCTGGGGACTTTTAGAGAGCTTAACTCGAACGCGTGATATCCTATTTTGACTACATTTATGTGTCTCTTTGCATTGCATTTGCATTGGTGCGCCTAGGACACCGTGTTTGCCATCTGCCATTCCTGAACGGTTTGCCGGAGGCTTGTCTTGTCAAGGCATGACCATAAGGCTGACCGGTTATGGGCTCTGACAGCATGGGAACACAAACTCCAGTTTTACCGGGGCACCCTTTTTGACCATTCGACCTAGTGCATATCGGAATCCATAGTGACAATTCCAAACTAGGACAGGTGGCTTACCCGATTTTAGGTTGTTTGAAACCGCTGTGTGCATAGTGAAACCCTAGCTCCTGACAAAATAGGACAGGGAAACCCTACCCCAAACATAGGGGTGTATTGGCTCTCTTCTACCTATTATGTGCTTTTAGAGTGTATCTCTGCAGGGAACGCATATATCAGTTTGCAAGTTTGGGTATCCGGCCTGAGGGCACCAATATCAGTGTTGTTGAGAATCAGTTGTATCTGCGGGTATCAGTTCAGCTTTGAATAGTGATTCTGGGGAACAGTGATCAGTAGTAGAGTACAGTTATCCGGCTACACCCGCGCTTGATCTGTCTGGGGCTGAAATACTATTTGTTTTCTGTTTCAGTTCAGAGATTCAGAAGGTCGATCCAGAACAGTTAGTGTCTTCTCCTTGCTGCGGTAGAACTTAGCATGACGCAGAATTCAGAAGAAAGCGTGGTCATGACGGCCGCGTTGGATCAAGGAATCACCCTACATGATGAGACTACCGTTGACATGCCGCATCCGCCCAGATCGCCGGCCGCGCACCCAGTTTGGGCCCCTCAGCTATATCAGGCTCGCGAGCCCACTACATTTGAACTAATGGGGATGATAGGTGATCTTCAAAGATCCGTGACGGATCTCGCCTATGGAATGTCAGTTTCGCCGCCAACCGCACCATATGTCAGAGTTTTCCCTGGCTTCATACCCCAGGAGCCCCCGTTACTGGGACGAATTGTGATTGAACTCAACCAACCGGAGATGACCTCCAGTTATGGTAACGATGCAGCAAACCAAACTCTAGATCAGGCCGAGGCCAGAGATAAAGGCAAGATGAAGACAGATGCCGACCCTATCGGACAACTGCTGTGGGCAGTAGAAGCTTTGAAAGCCAGGGGGATGAACAAGCAACAGATATCCGCAGTTGTGACAAAAGCTGTGGAGGGTGCTTTCTCCACTCCGCTTGAGGGCAGTCCCAGTCAATCAGAGAATCGGGATAGGCCCCGTCATGCCAAAACAGTTCTTCCCGCTCCCAATCTTGCATCCGGGAGGGATCAGAAATCCAAGGCCACCCCCGCTGATCCGTTCGCTAGTGCATCGAGCAAGAGTGCTCAGGCCCCGAAGTACCTGCCCCAAGGACACAGGGTCTTCCACCCTCTTTAATGCCTCTGTCTAGAGCACTGTTGATTTTAGCCAAAAAGGGGCATCTCAAACCCTTGGAGCCCCGACCCCTACCGAAGAATCTCCCTGCCGCACATGATGCTTCTCTGTACTGTGCGTACCATCAGCAGACAGGCCATGCCACTGACAATTGTTTTCGCCTCCGTCACGAGGTGCAGGATCTGATTGACAACGAGGTTATCCTCCCACCCACCTCGGCCAAGTCAGTCACTACAGAGTTCTTGGATTTTGGGGACACAGATACTGCGAGTATGTAATCAGAAGGTGAACCGCCTGTGGGCAATGCTTGGCGCATTTTTGGATGTGGCGTTTGGCACGCATTTTTGGGCATCTATTAATTTCTGTAAATTCTGACTTGGGTGTCGAGTCAGTCTTCTGTTTCATCTTGAGCCTGTCTCATTGTTTTGAGACATTCCTTTTGCTTAAGGGTCTGTCTAATTGTAATGAGTCAGTCCCTCTTGTATAGAATACCATGGTGATTTCGGGGTTGTTGCCTCAAACACCGTTTTATCTTATAAACAGTTGTTTTTGCTTTTTGAGTCTGTTTCTGTCAGGGAGCCAGTTATGCCAACAAATCTGAATGAAACAGCCGTGGCTATCATGTGCCGTATTTGTTCCTATTCGAGTTGCCGTGCTAAAGGGTGTGAATGGAACGACAGTGCGTACTGCCTGCTCTCTCGTGCCTTGAACATCGTTATGATGACCTAAGCCTTTCATAAAACCCTTTTCAAACACTGCGGTGATGAAAACGAAGAGGAAGTAATTCCTCGGGTTTTGCAAAATTTTGATCATTTTGAGAAAAAGGAACGCATGCTAAGCTTTTCATGGATGAAATCATGCTTGTCGGCGTGAGTACTGAGAAGGACCCTGGCCTGATCCAGACTGGTTCCACATTATCTTCAGCACGAGCGATTTGTCGCTTTCTTAAAAACTTTCAAAAACAAAATATTTTGTGCAGTCTCGCGAAGACTTGTGTGGAATCGCTCTTGAGATTGTGTAGCCCAGGATCGCTCTCGGCCTCAAGATTCGATTTATCTGTTGTGAACCAGAATCCGTTCAGAACATTCAACAGTGCCATGAAACGCCTGTGTGGCCCATTTTGAAGCAGCCCTCGAACAAGAGGCATCAAAGCCAGATCAAGGAGATCAGATCCCACCAGCAAGGCTCGTGAAGCAACCGTGATGGACTTTCCTGCAAATCAATACAACAGTCATTCTCTTGGATACAGAAAGGCCTCAATCTCAAAACCATTTGGCATGGGCTTGCTACACTTTTACCCTTTGAGAGGCTCGCTGAGCCGAAAACCCAGAAGGGCGGCCCAGGCAAAAGTTAGAGCAAAGAAAAAAGACAAAAAAAGAAAAATACAAAAAGAAACAAAAAAGAAGAGAAAAAGAACAAAAAAAATAGCAAAGAAAAAAGAAATGAAGAAAAGAAAAGAAAAGAGCAAAAGAGAAAAAAAGAAGAAAAACATAGCTCGCAAGGTCGAAAACCCACATTAGGCGCCTTGGCAAAAGTTAGAGCGTAAACAGTGAAGGTTAAAATACCCGAGTGTACCTTAACCGGAACTACGTAAGGCTTGATTCCCATGTTTGGGATACGTAGGCAACTTCATCTCGAAGTCCAGCCCCCAACGCTTCCATAGCATCTCAGTCCATGTCATGGTTTTGATTACCTTTGCCTCCTCCGAATCCAGAGTCTCAATTACAAGCAACCGGGAGCTACGTGATTAACTTCCTCTTGAAGCCCAAACCGCCAACACCTTCCAGGTGACTATGTCCATATATTGATTCAAACCGTCTTCGGCTCCTCCGCGTCTGAGGGTCCGATCGTCATCAACAAGGACTGGCTTACAATGTGCCGCGGCATCATCCAAGCAAGGGGCAACTTTCCGTTGCCATACAGTGCCATAAGTTGCCCTGAGTTACCGCCCAAACTAGGGGCAACTTTCCGTTGCCTTATCCCCCTTTAAGCCAGGGGCAATTTCCCATTGCCTCCGATCCGAGGTTGCATATCTCGAGGGTAAGTTCTGCGCTCGTTGAGCGTTCACTGTTTGCAAAAATAGTTTTTGAAAATTTTCACTGAAGTTGACTTATTTTCTCGAAAACTATTTCATTTTTCAAAATCGGACCATGTTTGGACCCAAAAGGAGAATTTTCAGTGCGCACAGCCTGATTCGCATGATTTTCAAATCAAAAATTGAACAAGCATGTTAATCTGACGTTCATTTTGATCAAAACTGTTTTAGAAAGAAAACAAAAAAAATGGTCAAAGTAATGAACTAGGGGCACAGTTTGAGCCAGGTGTTCTGTCTCTCCCTTGTCATCAACACGCCTGCCAGGAAAGCACTTTATCTATCAGAAGAAATAGCCGTGAGCTAGCTGTATTCGGCATGAATCCGCCGCTTCCTATTCATCCATCAATCACCCTGGGGAGGGATGAAAAATGAGAGAATAAAGAATAGAGAGGTGTAAGTCGAGAGAAAAGTGAGCAAGAGGGTTTTGAGAGAAAAACCGAGCTTGAGGGCCGAGTGGCGTGAGAATCACACAAATCAGAAAGGGTGGGAAACCTGCCCGGAGGAATTGGCTCCTCAAGGTCTTTTGTTTTCAAGCGCGTCCGTGTGTCGTGTCCTTTGATTTGTCGGTCTCAATTTAGCTTTGGGTCTTTTCCGAGTGTATCTCGTTGTGTTTAGGTCGTGTGCCTTTTATTTTCTTCACTTGAGTCCTTTCCACTATGTTCAGTTGTAGGCTCGATACCCCGGTTGTGAAACCCCCTTTTCCAAAGATTAATCGTTTGTGCTCTAAATGTTGTGCCATTTTCTACATTCGCGCAAAGCAAGAGAAGAAAAGGGAAAATTTGGGACATCCGAGTGTGTTTCAACTTTAACCATTTCAGTTTTGAGATCCGTCTTGTCAGATTGGGTTACTTGTTCAGGGTTTGCTGTGTGCAGAATGAGCTGAGAGCTGTGTTATGAGCTGTATGCAGATCAATCCCCAGTAGAGTATGGGCTGTCATTTTTTCAAGCAGTGGTTTGTATGAGTTGTTTACTGTTAGTTGGTTGGTTATCCGATTATCGTAGTACAATTGCTCAATTTTCAGACAAACAAATCATTTTCACTTACATTTGAGGTGTAACATGATGCAATGCAGTGCAAAGTATGAAATACGCAGGTATATACAAATGTAACGCTTTTTTCAGACAAAAAGTTTGTTTCATTTCATAATCTTTTCGAGTACATAAGTTTTGGAAAAAAAATCTGCCTGTGGCAGTACAGAGTACCCTAACTACAAAAAGAAAAAGTACAAAAAAAAGAACAAAAAGCAGCAAAAATCTGAAGTAGCATCAATAGTCTCGCGCCTAAGGATCCGTCCTCGCCCTCTTCCTGGGCAGAAGCCCAGGAGCATCGCCGTCTGAGCCTGAGCCTGAGCTGTCTCCGGTCTCCTCCTCCGACGACCCCGCCTCCGCCTCTGTCCCCTCCTCAGACTCGTCATCTGGGACTGCAGCCCGCGAGCTACTCCCGACATGAACGCGCCCCCTCTGGTACGGGGATAGGCTCTGCCATCCCGAGTAGAAATGGGAGGTCCAGCTGGAGCGCCCCCCACCGGAGGAATCTGGAAGGGAGGCTGAAAAAGCATGAAAGAAAAATGCATCAGTATATATTGAGCAGTGAATCAGTGCAGAATGCAGTGTATGAGTACAGTGTATGTGAATGCCGTGAGCAGTGAATCAGTGCAGAATGCAGTGTATGAGTACAGTGTATGTGAATGCCGTGAGCAGTGAATCAGTGCAGAATGCAGTGTATGAGTACAGTGTATGTGAATGCCGTGAGCAGTGAATCAGTGCAGAATGCAGTGTACGAGTACAGTGTATGTGAATGCCATGAGCAGTGAATCAGTGCAGAATGCAGTGTATGAGTACAGTGTGTGAGTGCCGTGAGTAGTTTATCAGGTTTTGCGCAGTACATCAGATTGTATGAAACAGTCAGAGAAAACATACCGGAATGCTGTAAAGAGCCAAGATGTCGAAGGTCCGCTGCAGCATCCCCATCATGGAGGCATTCAACTCCATGGACTGCCGGGTGTACTCAGAGGACGCCTGCAAAAGTATCGGATGCATCAGTATTCTGCGGAATATCAAATAAACTGAAATGGAATAACGATGCAAGATGCAAAACGAAGTGATACATACCGGAGGCAAGTCGGGAATACCGGCCAACTCATGACCAGCCGGGGGAGGAGCAAAGGGGATCTGAAAGGTCTCCCCACCCTGCCCTCTATACGTCAGCATAGTGGACAGAGCAGGCCAACCGGCCCCCCGTCCTCTCTGAACCCCCCCTCTGCCGCGGACTCGAGCCCTCCTCGGCGCTCCTCCTCCTACTCCTGCTTCGACCGCCGGCGCCGCAGGTCTCTCTCTCTCAGCTCGGCGACCACCACTCAGCGGCCGCATGATGAAGGTCCGGACGTACTCTGAGTAATCGCCCTCGCCTCTGAAGTGGTCTGCCTCCCAGCCGATGGTGTAGTCCGCCATCTGCTCGGCGGTGAACCTCTCCGTATCCCGCATGTGCTCAGGAGGGTGCACCGGGACTATCTGCTCAGGCAGGCCTAGGGTCTGACGCAAGAAACGCTCACCCAGGTACCAAGCTCGACAGACCGGGCCCTCGAGCAGAATCCGGTAACGTGAGGTATCGACGGCGCCGGCAAACCGATCCCGCGCCACGGCTGGCAGTGGAGCCCAAGGCTGCCAGGTGATCTGAAATTGAAATACAGTGTGTTACCTACTGTTATTGCTAATATACAGTGAAAAGACGAAGCTTAAATGAACTGCAAGTAAAACATACCTCGGCAGGGGTGATGGTGTCAAAGTAGCGCGGAAGAAGCTGAAGGTCTCCCGGGGCCTCCGCACGCACCTCCCGTCGAAGCGGTGTGAGAAAGGGACGACCAGAGGGGTCTCTGCATCGGGTACAGGAGCGAGCCTAGGGAAGTAGGCGTAAACCCACAACTGCAAGATAAATACCAGTGCATGTATCAGATAAAGCAGAATACAGAGTGAAGCAGAAATAACAGAGCCGTGTGTTGTGTGTATTTTGCAGAGTGTACAGTGTGTACAGTATACAGAGTGAAGCAGAGTATGTGTGTGCCGCGTGTACAGTATACAGTCAGTGTGAGCAGTGTACAGTACAGAATACAGAAAGTATGTAGAGCAGAAATGTAAAGCAGAGAAGAAGACATACCTCCCAGGCCCGCCAGTAGCCCCCGAGCAACTGCCCGCTGCCACGAGAGACTGAGCTCATGTAGCCGTAGAGGGTGGCCAGAGCGGCGCCGCCCCAGTCATATCGCAGGAGGTCCCGGACGTCCACTAGTGCGCTGAGAAGGCAGAGGGGCACTGTGTTCGCCCGATCGGCGAAGAGGGTCATCCCTAAAAAAAACATCAAGAAGCCGCGTGCATATCTCTCCACGGCCTCCGGGGTCATCGGAGCTGCGTCAACGAGGAGGGGCTGGACCCTGAACTGCACCTCGAACCAAGAATACCTGACGTAGCCGGGGCGCGCAAGAGGCGGTGCCGCGCCAAGGAGGTAGACCTGAGCGGCGGTCCACTCATCCATATCGATGTCAAAAGGGATCGGATCACCCCCTACCCCGATGCCGGTGAGCACCGAGAAATCGTAAGGGGTCATCGTCATGTCCCCAGCTGCAGAAAGATGAAATGAATCGGTGGTGTCCCACCACCTCTCTGCCAAAGCGGCCAGAAGAGGTCTGCACGCCGTGAGCCTGGAAAGTCCCCTACAAAAGAAACCAAAGCCGGCCTGCTCCACAATATGGTGAACGGCGTCGGGGAGCTCGCCGTACCACTCACGAGCCGCGAGATTCCCATACCCGCGGATGGCATGGGAATCTCCCTGTTTTCAAGCAAATAGTTGCAAAGCAATATGAGATGTACAGTTCTGAGGAAACATGTTAAAATCGATACAAGTATGGCATGCGTGCAAGTTTAGCAGATTCAGACAGATACCAGGTGTCGATGCGCTTACAGTAAACTACAATATGTGATGCGTCAGTGTGTTTTTGAGTGGTGCAGTATGAGCATGCTGCACGTGTGTACGTTTTTCTGATGCAAGCAAATGTCAGGTTTCAGTGTACCAGTAGGTGGACTACGGCCTGTGATGTGTCAGTGCTCCTGTGCGGATCAGTATAAATCTAGCATGTGTGCAAGTTTTCAAAATTTAAACAGATGCCGGGTACCGGTATGTTCAGTGAATGACAAGCGAGTGATGTGTCAGCGTGTCTGCGTGATTCAGTGCAAGTTTAGCATGCGTGCAGGCTCTTCAGATTCAAATAAGTGCCGGGTGTCGGTGAGTTCGCGGTAAGGTGCAATGTGCGCCGTGTGCTCGGGTGGTTGAGGCTGGTGCAGTGTGTGTGCATATGTCGGTCCTAAGCAGATATCAGTTGTGAAGTTGTCTACAATCAACTACAGTATACGGCATGTCAGAATTAAGCAGTTAACGGGTGCAGTTAGCTACGGCAATCGACAGAAAATTCTACATTGCAGAAAATAAAACAAAGTAGAGATGTTACCTCGGAAGCGCCGAAGGACAGGTGCGAGGTCGGCTCGCGCAGGAGGAGCTCTGGGTCCAGAGCCCTATCGAAGCCGCGGAAGTGGCGGAGTCCATCTGGTGGAAGCACGTGAATAGCTGGGCGATAGGTCGCCGGATCGAACGGGCGCTCACTCAGCGGGAGGAGCTCGACCCCGGGATCCATCTCGTGATCCGGGGGAGTCCCGACATGTGGAACATCGTCAGCCATGGCAGTGGTGATGAGAAAATGGCCGGAAAAGCCGGAATGTGAAAAGTCAACTGGAAAAGTCAACCCCGAGCGGGTCGAAAATGGCCGGAAAGGCTGGAAGATGAAAATACACGGAAATGTAGAGAAAATTGAGGGGAACAAGTCCCGAAAAGGCGAAAATAGCAAAGGAGATCCCGAAATGAGATTTTGATCGGGTGGAAATGTTCGAAACGCGAAGAATATCGCGAATCCGACGGTAAAATGGTGCGAAAACACGAGGAAATCGACGAAAAATCGAGAAAACAAAGCTCTAGAGAGAGAGAGTGAAGGATTTTGGCGGAAGAGGAAGTGGAAATGGAAAATAGGGTTTAGAAGCCCTATTTTATAAAGCCCGAGGTGAAATGGCAGATCTGCCCCCGATCAGGCATTTTCTGCCGGTCGGCACTATTTTGTGCCGGTCGGCACATTATTGTGCCGGTGAAGAAGTTTAGGCAGCCGGTGGCAGCCGGTAGCCTTTCCACCCAGCCGGTGGTGTTCCCAAGGCCTTGTTTTGGCAAATTGACGAGTTTTGGGCCTTCATAGCTCAAGAAAGTGCAAGAAAGTGCATCCCCGGTGCTCAACCGGCCTCCGTTTTGACCTCGGACCGTGTCTTCTGTGCGTGGCACTCAAATTTAAGCAAAGATTGTATCCTTTTGTATCCTTTTGTCTTTTATAAGATTCAAAAGTTGCCCCGTGTGCGTCGCACACATCCATCACATTGCCCGGTGCATCGCATCGCGCCGTCCTGCACGTCCCTTGTGACTTGCACCGTTTTGCACTTTCGTGTGGCATGCGTGTCATACTTGCATTTCATTTTCCATTCAATGAGGTATGCGTGCCTCATTTTGCAATTCATTGCATCTCGAGGTACGTGTGCCTCGTTTTGCATTTCATTCTCCATTCAATGAGGTATGCGTGCCTCATTTTGCATTTCATTGCATCTCGAGGTACGCTGGCCTCATTTTGCATTTCATTTTCCATTCAATGAGGTATGCGTGCCTCATTTTACATTTCATTGCATCTCGAGGTACACGTGCTTCGTTTTGCATTTCATTTTCCGTCTAATGAGGTATACGTGCCTCATGTCCATTTCAGTTTTGCATCTTGAGGTATGTGTGCCTCACTTTGCATTTCATTTGCATTTCGTTTTGCATTTTGCATCCTGAGGTATGCGTGCCTCATTTTGCATTTCATTTGCATTTCATTTCGCATTTTGCATCTTGAGGTATGTGTGCCTCACTTTGCATTTCATTTGCATTTCGTTTTGCATTTTGCATCCATGAGGTATGCGTGCCTCATCTTGCATCTCATTTTGCATTTTATCGCGCTATTTTGCGCACCTCATTGTTTTGCCTAACGGTCCGGCGGGACCTTAAACACGCCCGGTCTAGGAGACCTTAAATCCTCGGAGGGTGCAAGACCTTCGGTGCATTGGTGCGCACACTCCATTTGCATTATCATGCATTACCCCAAAGCCGGTCCGGCGGGACCTTAAACACGCGTGGTCTAGGAGACCTTAAATCCTCGGGAGGTGCAAGACCTTCGGTGTGTTAAGTTGCCCCTCTTTGCATTTGGCATGCATTTCATCGCGCTATTTTGCGCACCACACTTGCGTTGCCCCGAAACGAGGGTCCGGCGGGACCAAAAACACGCACGGTCTAGGAGACCTTAAATCCTTGGAGGGTGCAAAACCTTCGATACATCGGCATGCGTGCCTCATCCGCATTATCATGCATCGCATTGTAAATATCGCATTGTCATGCATCATTATAGGTAGCGCATATGTCATGCATTTCAAATAAAAAAAAAAACAAACAGAAATATCATGCATCATTTGCATTTCAAAAACCAAAAAAAAAAAAAACATCATGCATCATTTGCATTTCACAACAAAAAACAACAAAACAACATGCATTGTCATGCATACATTTTGCATTCCGGTCTAGGAGACCTTAAATCCTCTGAAGGTGCAATTCCTTTGGTGTTTGTCGTGCCCGAACGACTTTCGGTGGTCTGGTAAAGCCACCTGCCTGTTTTTGTGGTGAGTTCCTAGAAGACCAACTGGGACGGTGAAAACTAGAGTTTGAATGGCTTATGCCTAGAACGCAAAGGTTCGGGATTTCCGAGACTAAAGTCTGGTTTAAATACCCAGGGGGTGTACCCTCGGCTTGAAATCTGTATGGAAGCCCCATAGGTTGAGGCGGCGTGTTTACGCCTCAATTCTGGATACTGAACCAACCTAGTATATCGCCTTGTTGGTAAAATAGGGAAAGCTGCAATCGTAGTCGTTGCATCATAGTGCATATGTCATGCATTTCAAAAAACCAAAAACAAAAAAAACACATGCATATGTCATGCATTTCATTGTAATATAGTGCATATGTCATGCATTTCCTGTAAATATCCATTTCTATCGCATTGTAGTTTGCATGCATCCATTGCATCACTTCCATCTGTGGCTTGCGCCTTTCCAGGTTGAGCTGGGTCTGGTATGTGCCCCTACTTTTCACGTCGAAGCACGGTTTTGTGTACGCGCCTATTCCTTGATGAGCTTGGTTTGAGGGTTGCGGCACATTTCCTGTGTTAGACGCGGTTCATATGCGTACATGCCTTTCCTAGGCAAGATTCGGTTTGGCCCGCGTGCCATATCCATTGTATCCATATCTATTTCCATTGCATCGTAGTTGCATGCATCCATTGCATCACTTCCATCTATGGCTTGCGCCTTTCCAGGTTGAGCTTGGTCTGGTATGTGCCCCTACTTTTCACGTCGAAGCACGGTTTTGTGTACGCGCCTATTCCTTGACGAGCTTGGTTTGAGGGTTGCGGCACATTTCCTGTGTTAGACGCGGTTTGTATGCGTACATGCCTTTCCTAGGCAAGATTCGGTTTGGCCCGCGTGCCATATCCCTTGTATCCATTTCCATTACATTGTAGTGTAATTATTGCGTCCGGCATTAGGATCATTATTCCCTCCTCAGCGGGTCGTTTCCCCACTTATGTCATTCCACCCAATACTTGTTCTGGTGTCCGTGCGAAGTACTCATAGATCAGACATCGTTTTATGGGAGACGGACTTGTTACCTCCATCAATCTATTTGACATTCGTGTGGTTTCGAACCGCTCATGATTGAATCATGATTCAATTGCCCTGCACGTAGTTTGCATTGTATAGTTTCAATTGCATTGCATATCATTTGCATTGTTCATACATAGTTTTGTATATATTGCATATCATTTTGCATTCATTTTGCATTGTCATGCATGTTGCTAACAATATTGTACCTGTTAAGTTTGCTTTCTTTGCAGGCACGATATTGTATGTACGGCTCATTTGAGGCCGGTGAAACCGGACGAGCCGCGCAGGTATTGTATCTCCCGAGTGAGACGTATTGAGAATTGCATAATTCTCTTACATCCTTTCTGCATTGTAGTGTAGACTGGTGCATGCTAGCTTAAAACTGTCGCATGTGTGCTTCATTACAGCTTTCTTTGCATGATCATAAGTTATGCTCGGCCTTTTGCATCGTCAGTTGCATCTTGCCCTCGCCTACGGGCGCATACCTTATCCGCGGCTTGTATGCCTGTGCTTGAACTACGCTGGTTTGATTCCTAAGGGATACGTAGGCAGTTTGCGAGTTTAACCTTTTGCGCTTTGTATGTTTGTCCAAGTCTTCGGCCTTGTCAAAAATGGGTCATCTCTGGGCTTTGACATTCACTCCCATCATTGTTATGACTTCCGAGTTCTGTCAAAGAGGGGCAACTGTAGACACCCCATTTTTGACCGTCCTCAAGACTTGGACGTCACCGCTTGAACACTCGGTGATTATCCATGTTTGTGTTTGTTTGGAGTTCCCGGAGTTCTCGGCTCGCGCACCTTGCCTCAGGACTTCCGAACTCGACCGTCTTGTGTTTGGTTTTGCACCAAACACTTGTGTTTTTCCTTGGAAGGGTAGGGAATGCTTTGTGAGGCATCCCCACATACCACCGGCTGTGGCTAGAGGCCACCGGCTGGCTGGTGTTGCCATCGGCACTTTATTGTGCCGACCGGCACTCTTTTGTGCCGACCGGCACTAAGTTTTGTCAAAATGACACTCTTTGCCGGCCGGACACTGTGCAGTTGCTTTTTGAGATATTTTCAAACAGCTGTATAGTTTTGGTTCCCTCCATACACGTGTATGGAGGGATGACCCTCTTAGTTAGCTTAGCTTGTAAGCTTTGCAAGCTTTGCTTGCCTATAAGAGGACCACTCCTCTTCTTGGCTTAAGGTTACAAAATTTTAGCCATTTTAGACAGACCAAGCTCTGGTTTTTAGGGTTAAGATAGATACACTTTCTATCTCTCTTCTTCCCTCTTGTTTTGTACACTAGGTGTTTGTGTCATACTTTTGTTCACCAACACCTAGTGTTTCACTTTCCTTGAGTTCTTGAGGGTCCAGAGGTTTGTTTTGGAGCTTTGGAGCTGGTTTGGTGTTCAAGGGAACCAACACATCAACCTTTGTGAAGGTGGTCATCAAGGGTAAGAAACTAGCTCTTTTTACCCCATTCTTGCATTCCATTTTTGCCTAGTTTTGAACGGTTTTTGTGCTTAGTCTTTAACACATAAAAGTTCTATTTTTTAAGCCTCTTTATTGTTTATCAACAGTGTTTGGTGATTTGGGTAGGTTTGACCACCCTTAGGCCTTGAAAAGGGCCCTTTTTGTGCTATTTTGTGAGAGATCCGAGACTTTGGTGCTTGGACCTCTCCACCACTGAAATCTTGAGGGATTTCAGTGGTGGAGATGGTGCCTTGAAGTCTCCAAAAGGGGAGGGCCACCCCCTCTCCTTGATGTCCTTGAAAAGGACAAGATTTGGCTTCTTGAGGGAGTTTGTGCTTGAGTGTGTGTTGAGCATGTTTGGTTTGTTTTTCATGCTTATATTGCCATGATATAACATGATTTTAAGTTGGTTTTGGTCCCTTATGCATGCTTAGCATAGTTGCCATGTAATGCCTTGTATTGCCTTAACATGCCATAGGTTGTTAGCCCTAATTTGAGCATGCTTTAGGCTTAGATTTGTGAATGTTTTGTGCTTATTTTGCCATGTTTTAGCTCTGTCCATAGTCATTTGGGTTGATCTTGGCATGCATTATATAGCCCCTTTGCATTTTAGGCTTGCTAGCCTTTGAGCATGCATGTGTAGCATGTGTTGCTTACCTCATTTTGATGGTTTGGAACCATTTAAAATGCTATTTCAGTCCCTTTGGTGTGCTTGTATGCTTGCCTTAGTTGTCCCTTTAATGCTTTGAAAGCATGTGTTAAATGCTCCATGTCATCTAGATGCCATCTAGGTGGTCCTTTAGGCTTAGTTTTATGTGTTAAAACTCTGTTTTTAAGTGTTTAAGTATTGCCATGTGTGGTTGTACTAGGTGTGGTTCAAAGCCTCATGGGCTTGCCTTAATGCTTGAACCATTTGTATGCCTTGTTTGGCTTGCTTTGTTAGTTGGTTTGGCACCATGTTTTGCATGAATTTCAGAGCTTTCCATGTATGCTAATAGTCCATGTTTGTGCCTCTTAGATGTGTTTAAGAGTTGCTTAATTGTGCTTAAGTGTTGGTGCCTTAACTTGTGCATGTGTGCATGTGTGTTTGGCCCTCTTGACTTAGTATTTTGGCCACTGATTTTAGGACTATTTGAGTTGCCTAATTCATTTATAAGACCATCCTTCCATTGGTTTGCATGCTTATCTTGCATGCTTGCCTGAACCCTTTGCATGAACATATTGCATAGTCCATGTTGCATGCCTAGTTGACATGTTTAGGGTTGCATTTGTATTGTGCACGTTTGGCCTCTTGAAGTGAAGTGTGATGGAGGTTGAGTACCCTTGTTTGCTTGTTTGCATTGCATGCATTTGAAATCAAAGTTGCACTCTTGGTTCTTAGGGCCATCATGCATGGAAATGCGCGATTGGTGGTCCGGGAATCGAGGCACATGCCCCTTTGAGTCAATAACATGATAAGGGGTGTGTATAGTGCATAAATACCTTGAATCACATTGCCATGCATGTTGTTGTCCTCTGCTGCTGTGGGTTGCAGGTTCTGCAGGTGTTTTGTGCCGGCCGGCAGTGTTTAGTGCCGACCGGCAGTCAATTTGCAGCCGATGGATAAATCCAGTGCCGATGATCTCAATCCACTGCCGGTGGAAGTTCTGTGCAGCCGGTGATGATCTCCAGTTCCCAAGGAAGTATTCCTGAGATTTTGAAAGTCTTCAGAGGAGTATAGCAGAGGAAACAGAGGCAATCCGTGCATGGCAGTGCGGTTCCGAGCCAGTCCCGAGCGCGTGTTGCATCCGGTCCTCATCCCGAGGCAGTTTACTACTTTAATTAGATTAATTAATTTATTTGATTAATTTAATTAATTTGTAATATTTAATTAGCTTGCGTAGTTAATTAATTTGTATATTCTTTCGGTCCCTCCGAGTGAGGGCATAATTGTAATAAGTGTGGGTGAGTGGGTGTATGTCTTCCAATCCCCACTTCTTTCTCCCTTTTATTTACCCGCTTATGTTGGTAGATTAGGGCACATTTAAATTAGCATACCTTATGCAATGCATGCGTGCATTCATGCATTTGTTTACATGCACCGGGCTCGGTACATCATACAAACTGCATCGTATTTCCAATTCCAATCTGAATACGTGATAGTTGTAGCATTTCATATGCCATGGTAGGGTTAGCCGAGCCTACTCTAGATTGCATCTATGTCTGTGTTGCATTAGCCATTTAACATGAACTAGGTCATGCATGTTTTGCTAAACCAGTCTATTGTTTTGGCACGGAGTACGATGTGAGTATCTTATGCTTTAGCATATCGCATGCGTGTGAATGCTAACATGACAGTATGATTGCCATGCGGCTAAATGCTTATGTGATATTACTGTTTGAATGCCTGTGGGTGAAGGTTGGATTGCTGAGTTGGAACAACTCATTGAAATCCGCGTTTTAGCCTACTTACGAGTAGCAAATTCCGAAACATTTTAGAAACCAAACGGATCTGCAATGATTATTTCCGAATTAGGCAACCTAGTCTATACTTGTTTGCTGTGCGCATAACGTAGTAAATCTAGGCTAATAACCGGTATAAGAGCATGTAATATTTTCAAAATCAGATATCACGGTTAGTAGAGGCCGGTCTTCGGACCGGGCGAAAGGGGGTGCTCATAGCTGACCTTCCCCGATCGTACCCAAGCTCCCGAGCCAAGACATTTGGTGATGACGGACACGTGGCCTTCGGCACCGAGTCAGGGTTTCCTAAATTCCCCCATAAAAAAATATTTAGGTGGCGACTCTGTAATCTGGCAAAGCAGTCCATGTTTGGCACTACTTTTTCAAAAATCTGTTTTTCTTCAAAACGATTTGCTAGAGTTGGACTCTTTGGTTCAAGATTAAGAACCGTGACACAAAAAGGAGAGTCCGAGCTGTAGCGAGGTCCCCCGCGGGCGTTGTCTACAACGGCAAGTGCAAGCGAGAATTTGAATTTAAACGGTGGGCCCATATTTATGGACCACGATTTTGTTTCCTTGATGTAGCCTGTGCCAACTATTAGTATGGGTCGGAAATATTTTGATGGGCATACTTAGTGTATGTAATTGGGACATAGCCGTTTATTTTAATTGTTATTCCAAATTACACACTGTGTACATTGACCCATGTCATGGTCAACATTTTACGCCTATAAAATAAAATCAATGTGATCCATTTAATTGCTGGAGTTTCAACATCGATTATGGCTACTACATTCCGATTTTCGTAACGGCGTCCATATACGCCCAGAACAAAATTAAATTTTACTCGCCGCGGGACAACATCTTGTTGGTGTTTCTGGACGACGTTATTTTAAGCGAAAATGGAGTTCTTTAAAAAAAAATGATTCACTTCTAAATCGTTTTGTGATTCCATCTGGAGGATTTACGATTTTCACCCGTTTGATGAGCCTCATTTTTTCCATTTTGACTTGCCCGATGTTGGTACTGAAAAAGATGAACGACTTGGATGAAAATTGAAGCTGTTGGGACTATACATACGGGGTGTAGTTCTATGCCAAACTGGTGGTCTGTCTGATGTTGTTGCTGATACACCTAGGTTGGAAAGCGACATGCGTGATGCTCCTACTCAAATGGTGGATTTCGATACATCCGGTATATTTGACAACGGACAATGTGAATTTGTCGTTGTCTTGGATCATTTTCCTAATCCTGCTTATACTCCTAAGTTTGAAGATGTTTTCCAGTGGTCCAATGGTGATCCACGAACTGGATGTATAGTCAGGGGCACGAAAATAGATCGATTTGTTATATTGCGGCGTGTCCCCGTTTCAATGCCGCCGCAATCTAATGAATATGCAGCCATTAGCCGTCAAGGTGTTAAAACATTTATCAACATCGGAAACAATATTGTATCCGAATTCCGAGATGTGGTGGTATGCTAACTGGTGCGTACAATAATATTGTAAAAAATGCCATTATTTGTTATTTTTTGTGGGAATGTCGCACAAAATCATTTGTAAGGGCGCATTTGAACTGCAGATTGAAATATTGTTACTAGTAAAATAATTACAGATTGAAAAATTCACATTAATAAAATAATTGATTACAATTTATTTTACATTGGCCTGCGTTGTACATTTGGTTTCCGGGCTGATGTGGAACCTTCCACTGCGGCTTTTACAGCTTCTGCTACTAATTTGGACAACTCATCCGAAGTGAGTCTTGATGATTCGGAGTTATTGGATCCTGCTTCGCTTATTGATGAGCCTATGTCTAATGGGCCGCTAGGTAGATCTACTGGGCCGCGTGTCTGCATATTTTGGTTGCGTCGATTGAATAAGTCCGGCCCAGTCTGAATTGAACTTACGGATGGCCTTGTGGATAATAACCGTTGGGCCGCAGACCCGCATTGACCCATTGGTGCGGATAATGTCATTGTGGACCTAAAGCGTGATTCAGATTGGCAGCGTGTTAGCCTTGCTTCAACGACGCTGCGTTGCACGTACCAAATATCCACGTGCTTGTTTGTGAATATTTTGGACAAAACAGTTATTAACGGCGGTCTGTAAGCAATCTCGTCTGGGAACGACGATGTTTAAAATGCTAATGTGGCTTTCATTTTGCAATATTTTACATCGTCGTTGATATTGGTTTTCAGCAATTTGTACGACGCAGTCCATGGGCATCCTTTCTTGTCTACGGCAGCATACACGTTTCAAAAATATGTGATGTCCACTGGGAATGTAAAACAGGCCTGTAATTGATCATCTGCTCGTAGTCGGGTGTCCCATATTTGAACTTCCACACGACCGGTTGAATTAAATGGACACTGTGGTCTGTAACTTATTTTGCATTTGTCAATTATCATTGACTTGAATGTGAGCTTCTGCCACATTGTGTCTCTTATTTTCGGATTGGTGATGGATATTTTCAACACCGATATGTTCGATGTCGCGTCTATGATGCCGGTTTCCAATTCACTTTCTTCATTCTCATGAAGAGCATCCGTAAGTCCGACTGCGTTGATCTCTCCTGACATTATGATTTTAGAATATTGTTAGCGCAGCGGCCTCTCCGAATTGTCGAACACACAATTCGTTTATGAATTCGGAATGGAAATACATATTGTTATATAAAGGTTAAGTTCACAAAGTAGGGAGAATAATTATATCTAAAACGACGTCGTATTGAGGCCATAGCTCACTCGCAATGACGTCACTAACTCTCTTGGATGACGTAAGTCACTCTCTAAAAACTGTCCTGCGGGCAGAGAGATAGTGAGTGACTTACATGTGCTCCTAGGAGCGTCCCTGTAATATTACACGGATGCTCCCCCCCCCGGCGCCACGTGTTGTCCCCTGATTGGTGCTCCCTTCCGCATTTGGTGCCGTGTTGTCGGCTACAGGGCTCCGCTCCGCTCCCAGATCTGCGGCCAGGATTAAACGATCGAATATGGCAAGCGCAGGCTGGAATTTGAATTTAAACTGTGGGCCCATATTTATGGCCCACGATTTTGTTTCCTTGATATAGCCTGTGCCATCTATGAGTATGGGTCGGAAATATTTTGATGGGCATACTTAGTGCATGTAATTGGGACGTAGCTGTTTATTTTAATTGTTATTCCAAATTACACACTGTGTACGTTGACCCATGTCACGGTCAATATTTTACGCCTATAAAATAAAATCGTTGTGATCCATTTAATTGCTGGAGTTTCACCATCGATTATGGCTATTACGTTCCGATTTTCGCAACGGCGTCCATATACGCCCCGAACAAAATTAAATTTTAGTCACCGCGGGACAACATCTAGTAGATCTGGTGTTTCCGAATGACGTTGTTTTAGGCAAAAATGGAGTTATTTAAAAAAAAAGATGATTCACGTCTAAATCGTTTTGTGATTCCGTCTGGAGTGTTGACGATTTTCGCCCATTTGATAAGCCTCATTTTTTCCAATTTGACTTGCCCGATGTTGGTACTGAAAAAGATGAACGACTTGGCTGAAAATTGAAGCTGTTACGGCTATACATACAGCGTGAAGTTCTATACCAAACTGGTGGTCTGTCTGACGTTGCCGCTGATACGCCTGGGTTGGAAAGCAACATGCGTGATGCTCCTACTCAAATGGTGGATTTCGATACATCCGGTATATTTGACAACGAACAATGTGAATTTGTCGTTGTCTTGGATCGTTTTCCTAATCCTGCTTATACTCTTAATCATTTTGTGTGGAAATGTCACACAAAATCATTTGTAAGGGCGCATTTGAACTGCAGATTGAAATATTGTTACTAGTAAAATAATTGATTACAATTTATTTTACATTGGCCTGCGTTGTACATTTGGTTTCCGGGCTGATGTGGAACCTTCCACTGCGGCTTTTACAGCTTCTGCTACTAATTTGGACACCTCAGCCGTGGTAAGTCTTGATGATTCGGAGTTATTGGATCCTACTTCGCTTATTGATGTACCTATGTCTAATGGGCCGCTAGGTAGATCTACTGGGCCGCGTGTCTACATATTTTGGTCGCGCCGATTGAATAAGTTCGGCCTAGTCCGAATTGAACTTACGGATGGCCTTGTGGATAATAATCGTTGGGCCGCGAACCCGTATTGGCCCATTGGTGCGGATAATTTCATTGTGGACCCAAAGCGTGATTCGGACTAGCAGCGTGTTAGCCTTGCTGCACCGACGCTGCATTGCACAGGCCAAATATCCACGTGCATGTTTGTGAATATTTTGGACAAAACAGTTATTAACGGCGGTCTGTAAGCAATCTCGTCTGGGAACGACGATGTTTGAAATACCAATGTGGCTTTCATTTTGCAATATTTTACATCGTCTTTGATATTAGTTTTCAGCAATTTGTACCACGCAGTCCATGGGCATCCTTTCTTGTCAGCGGCAGCATACGCATTTCCAAAATATGTGATGTCCACTGGGCATATAACTGGGAATGTAAAACGGGCCTGTAATTGATCATCTGCTCATAGTCGTGTGTCCCGTATTTCAACTTCCACACGACCGGTTGAATTAAATGGACACTGTGGTCTGTAACTTATTTTGCATTTGTCAATTATCATTGACTTGAATGTGAGCTTCTCCCACATTGCGTCTCCTATTTTTGGATTGGTGATAGATATGTTCGACACCGGCATGTTCGATGTCGGGTCAATGACGTCGGTTTCCAATTCACCTTCTTCATTCTCATGAAGAGCATCTATAAGTCCGACTAGGTTGATCTCTCCTGACATTGTGATTTTAGAATATTGTTAGTGCAGCGGCCTCTCCGAATTGTCAAACACACAATTCGTTTATGAATTCGGAGTGGAAATACATATTGTTATATAAAGGTGAAGTTCATAGAGTTGTAGAATAATTGTATCTAAAATGACGTCATATTGAGGCCATAGCTCATTCGCAATAACATCACTAACTCTCTCGGATGATGTAAGTCACTCTCTCAAAAACTGTCCTGCTGGTAGGGAGTTAGTGAGTGACTTATATATGCTCCCAGGAGCATCCCTATAATATTACTTGGATGCTCCCCCCCACACCACGTGTCGTCCCCTGATTGGTGCTCCCTTCCGCATTTGGTGTCGTGTTGTCGGCTACAGGGCTCCGCTCCGCTCCCAGATCTGCGGCCAGGATTAAATGATCGAATATGGCAAGCGCAAGCGGGAATTTGAATTTAAACGGCGGGCCCATATTTATGGCCCACGATTTTGTTTCCTTGATGTAGCCTGTGCCATCTATTAGCATGGGTCGGAAATATTTTGATGGGCATACTTAGTGTATGTAATTGGGACGTAGCCGTTTATTTTAATTGTTATTCCAAATTACACACTGAGTATGTTGACCCATGTCACGGTCAACATTTTTTGCCTATAAAATAAAATTGTTGTGATCCATTTCATTGCTGGAGTTTCACCATCAATTATAGCTACTACGTTCTGATTTTCGTAACGGCGTCCATATACGCCAAGAACAAAAATAAGTTTTAGTCGCCGTGGGATAACATCTAGTAGATCTGGTGTTTCCAGACGACGTTATTTTAACTGAAAATGGAGTTATTTAAAAAAAAATTTGATTCACGCTTAAATTGTTTTGTTATTCCATCTGGAGGATTGACGATTTTCGCCCGTTTGATGAGCCTCATTTTTTCCATTTTGACTTGCCCGATGTTGGTACTGAAAAAGATGAACGACTTTGGAGAAAATTGAAGCAGTTAGGGCTGTACATACAGGGTGTAGTTCTACACCAAACTGGTGGTCTGTCTGACGTTGTCGCTGATACGCCTGGGTTGGAAAGCGACATGCGTGATGCTCCTACTCAAACGGCAGATTTCGATAGAGCCGGTATATTTGACAACGGACAATGTGAATTTGTCATTGTCTTGGATCGTTTTCCTAATCCTGTTTATACTCCTAAGTTGGAAGATGTTTTCCAGTGGTCTAATGGTGATCCACGAACTGGATGTATGGTCAGGGGCACGAAAATGGATCGATTTGTTGTATTGGGGCATGTCCCCATTTCAATGCCGCCGCAATCTAATGAATATGTAGCCATTAGCGGTCAAGGCATTAAAACATTTATCAACATCGGAAACAATATTGTATCCGAATTCCGAGACAGTGGTGGTATGCTGACTGGCGCGTATAATAATATTGTAAAAAATGCCATTATTTGTTATTTTGTGTGTGAATGTCGCACAAAATCGTTTGTAAGGGTGCATTTGAATTACAGATTGAAATATTGTTACTAGTAAAATAATTACAGATTGAAAAATTCACATTAATAAAATAATTGATTACAATTTATTTTACATTGGCCTGGTTTGTACATTTGGTTTCTGGGCTGATGTGGAACCTTCCACTGCGGCCTTTACAGCTTCTGCTACTAATTTGGACACCTCATCCGTAGTGAGTCCTGATGATTCGGAGTTATTGGATCCTACTTCGCTTACTGATGGCCCTAAGTCTAACGGGCCGCTAGGTAGATCTACTGGGCTGCGTGTCTACATATTTTGGTTGCGTCGATTGAATAAGTCCGGCCCAGTCCGAATTGAACTTACGGATGGCCTTGTGGA
This sequence comes from Camellia japonica, assembly GCA_030407325.1. NCBI lineage: Eukaryota > Viridiplantae > Streptophyta > Magnoliopsida > Ericales > Theaceae > Camellia > Camellia japonica. Next base: position 175,777,509 of record JAPPVO010000059.1, on the reverse strand, counting down.
TAATAACCGTTGGGCCGCCGACCCGTATTGGCCCATTGGTGCGGATAATGTCATTGTGGACCTAAAGCGTGATTCGGACTGGCAACGTGTTAGCCTTGCTTCAACGACGCTGCGTTGCACGTGCCAAATATCCACGTGCTTGGTTGTGAATATTTTTGACAAAACAGTTATTAACGGCGGTCTGTAAGCAATCTCGTCTGCGAACGACGATGTTTGAAATGCCAATGTGGCTTTCATTTTTCAAATTTTACATCGTCGTTGATATTGGTTTTCAGCAATTTGTACGACACATAGTCCATGGGCATCCTTTCTTGTCTGCGGCAGCATACGCGTTTCCAAAATATGTGATGTCCACTGGGCATGTAACTGGGAATGTAAAACGGGCCTGTAATTGATCATCTGCTCGTAGTTGTGTGTCCTGTATTTCAACTTCCACACGACCGGTTGAATAAAATGGACACTGTGGATAATAACCGTTGGGCCGCGGACCCGTATTGGCCCATTGGTGCTGATAATGTCATTGTGGACCTAAAGCATGATTCGGACTGGCAGCGTCTTAGCCTTGCTTCAACGACGCTGCGTTGCACATGCCAAATATCCACGTGCTTGTTTGTGAATATTTTAGACAAAACAGTTATTAACGGCAGTCTGTAAGCAATCTCGTCTGGGAACGACGATGTTTGAAATGCCAACGTGGCTTTCATTTTGCAATATTTTACATCGTCGTTGATATTGGTTTTTAGCAATTTGTATGACGTAGTCCATGGGCATCCTTTCTTGTTTGCGGCAGCATACGCGTTTCCAAAATATGTGATGTCCACTGGGCATATAACTGGGAATGTAAAACAGGCCTGTAATTGATCATCTGCTCGTAGTCGTGTGTCCCGTATTTCAACTTCCACATGACCAGTTGAATTAAATAGACACTGTGGTCTGTAACTTATAGAGCATTTGTCAATTATCATTGACTTGAATGTGGGCTTTTGCCACATTGCGTCTCCTATTTTCGGATTAGTGATGGATATGTTCCACACCGGTGTGTTTGATGTCGCGTCTATGACGTCCGTTTCCAATTCACCTTCTTCAATCTCATGAAGAGCATCCGTAAGTCCAACTGGGTTGATCTCTCCTGACATTGTGATTTTAGAATGTTGTTAGCGCAGCGGCCTCTCCGAATTGTCAAACACACAATTCGTTTATGAATTCGGAATGGAAATACATATTGTTATATAAAGGTTAAGTCCATAGAGTTGGCAGAATAATTATATCTAAAACGACGTCGTATTGAGGCCATAGCTCACTCGCAATGATGTCACTAACTCTCTTGGATGACGTAAGTCACTCTCTCAAAAACTGTCCTGCTAGTAGAGAGTTTGTGAGTGACTTATATATGCTCCCAGGAGCGTCCCTATAATATTACTGGGATGCTCCCCCCCCCCCGCGCCACGTGTCGTCCCTTGATTGGTGCTCCCTTCCACATTTGGTGCCGTGTTGTCGGCTACAGGGCTCCGCTCCACTCCCAGATCTGCGGCCAGGATTAAATGATCGAATATGGCAAGCGCAAGTGGGAATTTGAATTTAAACGGTGGGCCCATATTTATGGCCCACGATTTTGTTTCCTTGATGTACCCTGTGCCATCTATTGGTATAGGTCGGAAATATTTTGATGGGCATACTTAGTGTACGTAATTGGGACGTAGCCGTTTATTTTAATTGTTATTCCAAATTACACACTGTGTACGTGGACCCATGTCACGGTCAACATTTTACGCCTATAAAATAAAATCGTTCTGATCCATTTAATTACTGGAGTTTCACCATCGATTATGGCTACTACGTTCTGATTTTCGCAACGGCGTCCATATACGCCCAAAACAAAATTAAATTTTAGTCGCCGCGGGACAACATGTAGTATATCTGCTGTTTCCGGATGACGTTATTTTAAGCAAAAATGGAGTTATTTAAAAAAAAAAAAAGATTCACGTCTAAATCATTTTGTTATTCCATCTGGAGGATTGACGATTTTCGCCCGTTTGATGAGCCTCATTTTTTCCATTTTGACTTGCCCGATGTTAGTACTGAAAATGATGAACGAATTTGGTGAAAATTGAAGCTGTTAGGACTGTACATATAGGGTGTAGTTCTATGCCAAACTGGTGGTTTGTCTGACGTTGCCACTGATACGCTTGGGTTGGAAAGCGACATGCGTGATGCTCCTACTCAAACGGTCGATTTCGATACATCCGGTATATTTGACAAAAGACAATGTGAATTTATCGTTGTCTTGGATCGTTTTCCTAATCCTGCTTATACTCCTAAGTTTGAAGATGTTTTCCAGTGGTCCAATGGTGATCCACAAACTGGATGTGTGGTCAGGGGCACGAAATGGATCGATTTGTTGTATTGTGGCGTGTCCCCGTTTCAATGCCGCTGTAATCTAATGAATATGCAGCCATTAGCCGTCAAGGCATTAAAACATTTATCAACATCGGAAACAATATTGTATCCGAATTCCGAGATAGTGGTGGTATGCTGACTGGCGCGTATAATAACATTGTAAAAAATGCCATCATTTGTTATTTTGTGTGGGAATGTCGCCCAAAATCGTTTGTAAGTGCACATTTGAATTATAGATTGAAATATTGTTACTAGTAAAATAATTACAGATTGAAAAATTCACATTAATAGAATAATTGATTACAATTTATTTTCCATTGGCCTGGTTTGTACATTTGGTTTTTGGGCTGATGTGGAACCTTCCACTGCCGCCTTTACAGCTTCTGCTACTAATTTGGACACCTCATCCGTAGTGAGTCTTGATGATTCGGAGTTATTGGATCCTGCTTCGCTTATTGATGGGCCTATGTCTAATGGGCCATTAGGTAGATCTACTGGGCCCCGTGTTTGCATATTTTGGTCGTGTCAATTGAATAAGTCCGGCCCAGTCCAAATTGAACTTACGGATGGCCTTGTGGATAATAACCGTTGGGCCGCGGACCCGTATTGGCCCATTGGTGCGGATAATGTCATTGTGCACCTAAAGCGTGATTTGGACTGGCAGCGTGTTAGCCTTGCTTCAACGACGCTGCGTTGCACGTGCCAAATATCCACGTGCTTGTTTGTGAATATTTTGGAAAAAACAGTTATTGACGGCGGTCTGTAAGCAATCTCGTCTGGGAATGACGATGTTTGAAATGCCAATGTGGCTTTCATTTTGCAATATTTTACATCGTCGTTGATATTGGTTTTCAGCAATTTGTACGACGCAATCCATGGGCATCCTTTCTTGTCTGAGGTAGCATATGCGTTTCCAAAATATGTGATGTCCACTGGGCATGTAACTGGGAATGTAAAACGGGCCTGTATTTGATCATCTGCTCGTAATCGTGTGTCCTGTATTTCAACTTCCACACGACCTGTTGAATTAAATGGACACTGTGGTCTGTAACTTATTTTGCATTTGTCAATTATCATTGACTTGAATGTGAGCTTCTGCCACATTGCATCTCCTATTTTCGGATTGGTGATGGATATGTTCAACACCGGTATGTTCGATGTCGCGTCTATGACGTCGGTTTCCAATTCACCTTCTTCATTCTCATGAAGGGCATCCGCAAGTCCGACTGGGTTGATCTCTCCTGACATTATGATTTTAGAATGTTGTTAGCGCAGCGGCCTCTCTGAATTGTCAAACACGCAATTCGTTTATGAATTCGGAATGGAAATACATATTGTTATATAAAGGTTAAGTCCATAGAGTTGGGAGAATAATTATACCTAAAACGACGTCGTATTGAGGCCATAGCTCAATCATAATGACATGACTAACTCTCTCGGATGACGTAAGTCACTCTCTCAAAAACTGTCCTGCTGGTAGAGAGTTAGTGTCACGACCCAAACCCGCCCATAAAAGGTTGGTCCATGACCGGCCTGTACATCGGCCTCAAAACAAAATTTTAGAATAATATTTAATTACATACGGGGCCTTAAGCGGAAGCAATATCAATAAAAGACAACATCCATTGAGCTTGTGCATACATGATGGTTTAATTAGATTTAAGCATTTAAATACATTTCCAAATATACATATACAATCACAGAATTTATATAGATCTCACACACACTTACATAAGACTTACTAATTTATATGACTCCCAACAATAAATTAAGGCCTCCACGTGGAGACATACCCCAGGTGGCTTGGCAGACAGGCAAACCTCGGTACAACTCTAGTTTGAATCCTAGATGGCTCACCTTCAGAAATATACATAAAACAGAATGAGAAAAGCTCAGTGAATAATAACACTCAAACAATTTAATAATATTTGAAACGTATATAAGTGCAGAGGTCATATAATTACTCTTGTCTTGTAAACATTTTCAGAATGGCCTTGGGCCTAATGGAGTTACAGATTAGCCATAGGCCTAACAGATTGGCCACCAGCCCAGATATAATAGATTCATATACATATTCATAATCATTTTCATGCTTAGATTTTGCATATAATCATACATGGTACATCCATAGCGTTAACAAATCCGATGACCCATGAAGGGACCTGATGACCCAGTTCATATATGTATGGACCCAAGAGGTGACTCACATTACAACACTTAGTTCTGTACAGCACTTTGTTCCATACCAGAAATCATTAGATCTTAAAGACCGAACAATTCATATTATGACATAGCATAGCCGGAGCGGGTAAACAGAATAGATTAATCCCAGATTCATGAGAATACCGTTACACAATTGCCACAAAGATTTCCCCATGGTTTATTACAGGTCGACATAGTTGTCTTGCATATAACAGAATGTTAATAATAACTATTAACAGTAGGCACATGTATCACTATACTATGGTTAACAGGGACAGAACAATTCATATCATAACAGCCTCGAGCCCATCAATGGCAAAATAGAATGACTCCTGATACGCGAAGATATCATTGCTCTATGATGCACACATGTTCCATTTGTTCACCATGAATCAATAAAGTTAACTTGCAAGTAACAGAACGTTAATGTTAATTATTAACGGTAAGCAAAATGTACTACTACAGTACTATTACTCACAGTGGTAGGTTTCTGATAGTGGTGGAACGATGTCCTCGTCTTGACCTACAAACACAATGCACGTAACAGAATATGAGAATAAGGCCAATCTCTTTCTTATTCTTTAATCAATAGCCATGGTGGTTCTAGACTCATTAGTCCTCCATAGGTTATAATTCATGCGTCATAAGATAGGAGGAATCGATAGGAGAAAGGTTCAGACGAAGAAACAGTACAAACCCAGTAAACAGAAAGTGAACAGTCGCCACTAATTTGGGCATAACTACTTCTGTACTTAGAATTTGGGAGTGAGACCACCACCATTGGAAACTAGACTTCTGGGGCTTGATTTTAGGCTCACGAATCATTCAAAACAGAGTCGGGATGCAAAAGATATGCTTGTTCAAATTTACAAGGTATAAGCTGAAACAGGGTTGGCCGCACGTGTGCCCAATTGGACCGCTCGTACGGCCCAAATCCGCTCGAGCGGAGAAACCGGCCGCTCGAGTGCCCAAAGAGAAAAATGAAACCCTTCCTTTTTCTTCATGCTCCGCTTGTGCGGTGCCCATGGCCGCTCGTGCGGTCTAGGCAGAATCAAACAACCCGAAAATGGTTTTTGCTTTAACACTTGATCTATCCATTTTTTAAGCTTGATTTCAAGTCTAATTACTCAAAAACATGTATAATTCCTTCCAAAACATAATCAACTAACATCATCTAATAGAATCTCATCTTTTTCTATATATCCAACGTTCCATTATATATGCCCAAATCATGTAAATATAACTTAGATTTAAGGAAAGCATGGTTTAATTCCTTGAATTCAACCCAATCCATTCATAATTCAACACACTTGTTTATTTACATATCCAACTTCTAAGTTACTTTTTGATTTCATGTAGTAGGTGAATCATCTATAAAGATGATAGTTAGAGCCACATACCTCATCTTAAATCTTTGTTTTTCCCCTTGATTCCTTCAATTTTCCAAGCTTCCATGGATGGTGAGCTCTCTTCCTCTCTTGGAGAGCTTCTCCTCTCCTTTGCCCTCTCTTCCTCTCGGTTCTCTCTCTCTCTCTCTCTCTCTCTCTCTCTCAGATATTTGTTTGACTTCAAAAATGATAAGCCCCCACTCACATGGCCTATCCACATATATATATATATATATCACACACATAAGTTCATCATAATAGGGGGGAACCAAACGTGCCCTTACGAATCGCACAAAATCAAATTCCAATTAAACTTCCCAGATAGTTCTAAAAATTCTCATTAACATGTACAAGTACTCAATTTTGATTTCTCAACCCATAAAGGTCGGTAATTTAAATTTTAAAGTCGTAACTCAACAGATCATTTTTCAATTCAAACAGATATCATCAAATTAAAGAACATTAATCCACAAGTGCATAAAGGTAATTTCTGATACGGATTTTGGAGTCGTTACAGTTAGTGAGTGACTTATATATGCTCCCAAGAGCGTCCCTATAATATTACTGGGATGCTCCCCCCCCCCCGGCGCCACGTGTCGTCCCCTGATTGGCGCTCCCTTCCGCATTTGGTGCCGTGTTGTCAGCTACAGGGCTCTGCTCTACTCCCAGATCTGTGGCCAAGATTAAATGATTGAATATGGCAAGCGTAAGTGGGAATTTGAATTTAAACGGTGGGCCCATAGTTATGGCCCATAGTTATGGCCCACGATTTTGTTTCCTTGATGTAGCATGTGCCATCTATTAGTATGGGTCGGAAATATTTTGACGGGCATACTTAGTGTATGTAATTCGGACGTAGCCGTTTATTTTAACTGTTATTCCAAATTACACACTGTGTACGTTGATCCATGTCACGATCAACATTTTACGCCTATAAAATAAAATCATTGTGATCCATTTAATTGCTGGAGTTTCACCATCGATTATGGCTACTACGTTCCAATTTTCGCAACGGTGTCCATATACGCCCAGAACAAAATTAAATTTTAGTCGCCGCGGGACAACATCTAGTAGATCTGGTGTTTCCGGACGACGTTATTTTAAGTGAAATGCAGATATTTAAAAAAAAATGATTCACGTCCAAATTGTTTTGTGAATCCGTCTGGAGGATTGACGATTTTCGCCGTTTGATGAGCCTCATTTTTTCCATTTTGACTTGCCCGATGTTGGTACTGAAAAAGATGAATGACTTTGGCAAAAATTGAAGCTGTTCGGACTGTACATACAGGGTGTAGTTCTACGCCAAACTGGTGGTCTGTCTGACGTTGCCGCTGATACGCCTGGGTTGGAAAGCGACATGCGTGATGCTCCTACTCAAACAGTGGATTTCGATACATCCGGTATATTTGACAACGGACATTGTGAATTTGTCGTTGTCTTGGATCGTTTTCCTAATCCTGCTTATACTCCTAAGTTTGAAGATGTTTTCCAGTGGTCCAATGGTGATCCACGAACTGGATGTATGGTCAGGGGCACGAAAATAGATCGATTTGTTGTATTGCGGTGTGTCCCCATTTCAATGCCGCTGCAATCTAATGAATATGCAGCCATTAGCTGTCAAGGCGTTAAAACATTTATCAACATCGAAAACAATATTATATCCGAATTCTGAGATAGTGGTGGTATGCTGACTGGAGCGTATAATAATATTGTAAAAAATGCCATTATTTGTTATTTTGTGTGGGAATGTCACACAAAATCGTTTGTAAGGGCGCATTTGAATTGCAGATTGAAATATTGTTACTAGTAAAATAATTACAGATTTAAACATTCACATTAATAAAATAATTGATTACAATTTATTTTACATTGGCCTGCGTTGTACATTTGGTTTCTAGGCTGATGTGGAACCTTCCACTGCGGCCTTTACAGCTTCTGCTACTAATTTGGACACCTCATCCGTAGTGAGTCTTGATGATTCGGAGGTATTATATCCTGCTTCGCTTACTGATGGGCCTATGTCTAATGGGCCGCTAGGTAGATCTACTGGGCCGCGTCTACATATTTTGGTCGCGTCGATTGAAAAATCCAGCCCAGTCTGAATTGAACTTACGGATGGCCTTGTGGATAATAACCGTTGGGCCACCGACCTGTATTGGCCCATTGGTGCGGATAATGTCATTGTGGACCTAAAGCATGATTCGGACTGGCAGCGTGTTAGCCTTGCTTCAACGACGCTGCGTTGCACGTACCAAATATCCACGTGCTTGTTTGTGAATATTTTGGACAAAACAGTTATTAACAGCGGTCTGTAAGCAATCTCATCTAGGAACGACGATGTTTGAAATGCCAATGTGGCTTTTATTTTGCAATATTTTACATCGTCGTTGATATTGGTTTTCAGCAATTTGTACGACGCAGTCCATGGGCATCCTTTCTTGTCTGCGGCAGCATACGCGTTTCCAAAATATGTGATGTCCACTGGGCATGTAACTGGGAATGTAAAACGGGCCTGTAATTGATCATCTGCTCGTAGTCGTGTGTCCCGTATTTCAACTTCCACACGGCCGGTTGAATTAAATGGACACTGTGGTCTGTAACTTATTTTGCATTTGTCAATTATCATTGACTTGAATGTGAGCTTCTACCACATTGCGTCTCCTATTTTCGGATTTGTGATGGATATGTTCGACACCGGTATGTTCGATGTCGCGTCTATTACGTCGTTTTCCAATTCACCTTCTTCATTCTCATGAAGAGCATCCGTAAGTCCGACTGGGTTGATCTCTCCTAACATTATGATTTTAGAATGTTGTTAGCGCAGTGGCCTCTCTGAATTGTCAAACACACAATTCGTTTATGAATTCGGAAACAGAATTTGTTTCATTAAATACAGTGAAGATATTCCAACAATCTTAAGACAGATTATTTTTTGGTGTCTTCATTGTATTTAATTTCTTGTGTTTTCACAAAGTGATATTCTGGTTGGAAAACAAATAGTAGTAATATACTGTCATTTTCTTTGACAGCTAGTAGTAATATATTGGTGTCATTAACAATTGCAGAATATTAATTTGTGTTAGAAAAAATTGTTGTGGTATTTTATTTTTCTAGTTTTAGTAACGTGGAAAATAAAATTATTTTGTGTTATAATTTATTTTCTAATTTTAGTAACTAGAAAATTAATTTGTGTTTTAGTTTATTTTGATTTTTGTAATCAGATATTATGGCTACTACAACTGGAAGTGGTACTCCAATTGTTACACCAACTATGGTCCCTATCCATAACCATGTTCAAGTTCCAATAAATCATGGAGAAAAATCAGAAAAATTTAACGGTACCGAGTTTAAGAGATGGCAGCAAAAAATGTTGTTTTATCTTACAACTCTAAACTTGGCCCGGTTTCTCCGTGAAGAGGCTCCAGTACTAAGAGAGGATGAAAGTGATCGGCAAGTTGTTGCCGCTGTAGATGCTTGGAAACATTCACATTTCCGGTGCAGAAACTACATCCTCAATGGCCTTGACAACATGCTGTATAATATGTTTATAGCCCTCTGAAGTCAGCAAAAGAATTGTGGGATTCATTGGACAAAAAATACAAGACAGAGGATGCCGGCACAAAGAAATTTGTTGTCGGTAAATTTCTGGACTTCGTTATGGTAGACTCCCAAATGGTAATTTCTCAAGTTCAAAATTTTCAAATAATTTTGCATGATATTCATTCCAAGGTATGTCACTTAGCGAGTCTTTCCTAGTCGCTGCTTTAGTGGAAAAGTTACCACCGGCTTGGAAAGATTTAAAAAAATTATTTAAAACATAAACGCAAGGAGATGACCATGGATGAGTTGATTGTAAGATTGAGAATTAAGGAAGATAACTGAAAGGCTGAAAAGAGGAATGGGAAAAATGTCATTGAGTCCAAGGCTAATGTGGTTGAACAAGTTCACAAACCACATAACAAAAATAGGAAGTTTACTGGAGATGGTCCTAAATAAGGCAACAACAATAGCAACAAGAAGTTCAAAGGAAAATGCTATAACTGTGGCAAGATTGGACATCGAGCTTCTGACTGCCGCCGCCCTATGAAGGATCGCAGAAGTACAAGCAAGAAGACCACCAATCAAGCTAATGTGACAGAATTAGATTACATCGCTGACGGGGTAAATGACATCAATCTCTTTGTTGTGGTGTCTGAGGCTAATTTGGTTGGAAATCCCAAGGAGTGGTGGGTTGTGTAGACGTCCCCGAAGGCCTCATGCTACAGTTCGGACTCAAGTAGTCACGGTCCTGTATCTAATCTCGCAGAGTGCAATGCAAGACCGATGAATCATCAAAGAGTCCAAATCCGGCAAATCGTTTTGAAAACAGATTTTTAGAAAGAAGTGCCAAACATGGACTGCTTTGCCAGATACAGAGTTGCCACCTAAATATTTATTTTGGGAGAATTTAGAAAACCCTGACTCGTTTGCCTAAGGCCACGTGTCCGTCATCACCAAAGTTGCCTCAGCTCGAGAACTTGGGTACGATTGGGGAAGGTCAGCTATGAGCACCCCCTTTTGCCTGATCCGAAGATCGGCCTCTACTAACCATGATATCTAGTTTTGAAAACGTTATGTGTTCTTATTCTGATTAATTAGCTAATCTTACTATGTGATGCGCACAATACAAAAGTATAGACTAGATCGCCTAATTTGGAACAAAGCATCGCATATCTGTTTATTTGGAAAATGGTTTGAAATTTGCTACTCGCGAGTAGGCTAAAACACAGATTTCAATGAGTCGTTCCAACTCAAACAATCCAACCTTCACCCACAAGCATTCAGGCAGTTTACATCACATAAGCATAGCCACATGGTAAGCATGCTGTCATGTTAACATTCACACTCATGCAAAATGCTAAAGCATAAAAAGCTTACCGAGTACTCCGAGCCAAAACAAAGAACTTGTTAGCAATCAATGTATGATCCAAGTCCATGTTAAGTGGCTAATGCATCGCATACAAAATGCAGCTAGAATAGGCTCGGCTAATCTACAGATGGCATGTGAAATGCAACAGGTAACATGTATTCAAGTTAGATTTGAAATACTATGCAATTAGTATGATGCGCCGAGCCTGGTGCATGTAGTACAAATGAATGGGTGCACGCATGCATAGCATAAGGATGCTCAACTAAATATGCCCTAATACTAACCATCAAAAGCAGGTAAGTAAAAGGGAGAAAGAAGTGGGGATTGGATGACATGCATCGCACGCACACACACTTATTACAGATTCGCCCTCGCTCAGAGGGGCTAAAAGAATAATACAAATTAATTAACCTACAAGCTAATTAACTAATTTATACAACACTCAACTAATTAATGAATCAATTAAGCTACTGAAAGTAGTAAAAGGCCTCGGGAAGAGGGATGCACCCATGCTCGGGTTGGCTTCGCTCGGAAATCCACCGCCATGCACAAGCTGCCTCTGTTTACACTGCTTGGCATCTTTGAGAACTTCACAAGTCCCAAGGAACACTCTCTGATCATAGTGGAAGGTCACCGGCCAAGGGGGAACACCACCGGCCATGGAGGAGTGGTCATCGACCATCTACTGAGCTCTCGGCCACCAATTCATGGCCAGTCGGCACTGGATGTGGTCGGTCGGCCATATATGCCTACAGAATCCTGTTTTGATAGCAGCAAATGGCAAACATGGCATGGCAATGCGTTTCAAGCAAATGTGTGCACCAACACCCTCCTTATCATGTTCATGACTCAAAGGAGGATGGTCCTTGATTCTCGGACCACCAATCACGCATTTCAATGCGTGATGGCCCAAGAAACCAAGTGTGCCATTTCAATATCAAATGAAATGCAAACCAAATAAACACATAAGGCCCAACCTCTATCATGGTGATTTCAAGAGGCAAGGCATGCATGCTCAATGCAATGCAACCTAGGCATGCAAGCTAAGTATGCAACATGACAATGCAAACAAGCACACAAGGCATGTAACATGTTAGGCAACCAAACAAAAAGGGAATGCATGCCAAATGCAATGTGATTCAAGCATGCAACACATGCGATAGGCCAAGTATGCAACAACGCGCAAGACGAGCATGCAACAACATGCGAATGATGGACGTAAGCTAATTTAGGCAGCTCTCAAACAAGCCCAAAACAGTGGCCGAATGCTATGGAAATGAGGTACAAATGCACATGCAAACATGCATACAAATGGACCAACACTCAAGCATAAAGAGGGGACTTTTAAGAACACTTAAAAGAGGACAAATAGCATACACGATAAGCTTTGAAAATATGTAGAAGATGATGCCAAATCAACCTACCAATGCAAGCAAAGCATGCAACCAAGCCCAAGGACTTCAACTACGGTCATGTGACACATGAAGCAAATGACCAAAGCAGACCAAAACAGTCCCAAATCATGCCAAAGTGAGACCCAAAAACCACTTAGATGGCATCTAAATGACCTAATCTTAGAGGCATGCACAATGGTACAAACATGGAGCATGAAACACCAACCTTTTAAAGCATTAAAGGAGCGTCAAATGCAAGTATACAAGCATACCATATGGACTAAAATGACATGGTAAGTGGTTCCAAACCACTGAAATGAGCCAAGTAATGCATGCTCAACACTCGCACACCTAAGGCTAACAAACCAAAATGTAAGGTGGCTATACAAAGCATGTCATGGATGGCCCAAATAACCAAAAACAGACCTTAAGCATACTAAAACATGCACAAAAGTTTCACAAAGCTTGGCCAAAACAAGTAAACATAGTGGTCTAGATGCTAAATACATGTTAAGGCAAATTCATGGCATTACAAGACAAGTATGCAAAGCAAGCATGGTGTGTCTAAACCAATTAAAAACAGTGCTATATCATGACAAAATAAGCACAAATACTAGCTAAGACATGGCCAACATGATCTCAACAATGGTGCTCACACATGAGGCTAAAATGGCACATATTGAAGGCAACAAGGAGAGGGGATGGCCCTCTCCTTCTTAGGGCCTTAAAGCACCATCCCCACCACTGAAATCCCTTTGGATTTCAGTGGTGAGGAGGCCAAGACAAGGTGGTCCCAGAGCTCACCAAAATAGCACAAAAATGGGGCCAAACAAAGCCTAAGAGGGGTCAAACAACCCCAAACACCAAAGCAACCTTAAACAACTATTTTAAGAACTTAAAATTAGAACTTTTATATGTTATAAGTTAAGCTTAAAAATAGGTGCAAGGATGGCTAAAAGCCTAAGCAAAAATGGGGAATAAAGAGCAAGAACACTCACCCTTGTAGACCTCTTCAAGAAAGGAGTTCCAGCAGTCTTCCTTAGCTTGAATGCACTCAAGAACTTCAAGAACACCCCTTTGGCTCCTCAGCAACCAAGGTATAGTGTAATGGTAGGTGCCTTAGTGCAAAACTAAGAACAAACACACACAAAGGCAAAAAGAGGGGGAGATATAGAGATAGATAGATACACTATGCAAACCCTAATCTCAGAGCTCTCTGAAACTTTTTTGTAACCCTTGAGGATGGAGGAGAAGCCTCCTCTTATAGAGATTCACTCTTGTAAAGCTTACAAAACAAGCTAAACAAGACTGAAATCCCTCCATACACGTGTATGGAGGGGGTGCAAAGTGGGTGCCATCTATCACAGCTGGCACAAAATATCTGCCAAAAGCAGATGCACAGTGGTCGGCCAGCCAAAAATGACAAATTGGCCAAAACAATGGTCGGCCGACCACAAAGAGTGCCGGCCGGCCAAACATTTGGCCGATGGCAACAAAACAATGGTCGGTGGCCTCAAGCCATGGCCGGTGAGGTGTGGGATGGCCAACAAGACATTCCCTGCCCCTCAAAAGCAAAACACAAGTGTTTGGTGCAAAACCAAACACAAAACAGTGGAGTCGAGAGGTCTTGAGGCAAGGCGCATGGCCGAGACCTCCGAGAACTCAGGACGAACACGAACATGGATGATCACCGAGTGTTCAAACGGTGACGTCCAAGTCTCGAGGACGGTCAAAAATGGGGTGTCTACAGGTTGACACTGGGGCAACTCGTCACATATGTGCAGACAAAAGGATGTTCACTACCTACAATGAGGCTACAAATGGTGAACAACTTTTCATGAGAAATTCTTCTACTTCTATTGTGGCTGGACAAGGAAAGGTGATCTTGAAGATGACATCAGGGAAAGAACTTACCCTCAACAACGTATTGCATGTACCTGACATCCAGAAGAATTTGGTTTCTGGCTTTTTGTTAAGTAAAAATGGTTTTAGGCTTGTATTCGAGTCTGATAAATTTGTATTATCAAAGAGTGGTATGTATGTTGGTAAGGGATACATGTGTGATGGTCTCTTCAAATTGAATGAAATGACGGTTGTACCAAAAGTTGCTATTAATAAGAATAACACATATTTTGCTTATATTCTTGAATCGAATTTATGGCATGGTAGATTAGGACATGTGAATTTTGATGCTTTGCGTAGATTAATTGGTTTGGATTATATACCAAAGTTTGAAATTGATCCTAATCACAAATGTGAAATTTGTGTAGAAGCGAAACTAACTAAGGCTCCATTTAAATCGGTTGAAAGGAAAATCGAACCTCTAGAATTAATTCATACAGATGTATGTGATCTTAAATTTGTTCAAACTAGAGGAGGCAAAAAGTATTTCATAATATTTATCGATGATTGCACAAGATATTGTTATGTATACTTACTTAGAAACAAAGATGAAGCCTTAGAAATGTTTAAACTCTACAAAACAGAAGTTGAAAATCAACTTAGAAAAACCATTAAAATTGTTAGAAGTGATAAGGGTGGTAAATATGATGCACCATTAAATGAATTTTGTGCACAACATGGCATTATTCACCAAACTATAGCACCCTATTCTCCACAACAAAATGGAATTGTTGAAAGGAATAATAGAACCCTTAAAGAAATGATGAATGCCATGTTACTAAGTTTGGGCTTACAGCATAACTTGTGGGGGGAAGCAATATTGTTTGCTAATTATGTCCTTAATAGAATACCCCCACAAGAAAACTAATAACACTCCTTATGAATTGTGGAAAGGTTGACCGCCTTCCTACAAATACTTAAAAGTATGGAGGTGTTTGGAAAAAGTTGAAGTGTCTGTTTCTAAAAAGACTAAGATTGGACCAAAAACAGTGGATTGTGTGCTTATTGGTTATGCTCAAAATAGTAGTGCATATCGGTTTCTGACTTATAACTCAGAAATACCTGATATAAATGTGAACACTATTATAGAGTCAAGGAATGCTGTGTTTTTTTAACATGTCTTTCCTTACAAGAAAGGACATGAATTAAGTTCACAGAAAAGAACTTATGATTGTACACAAAGTCAAGAGACTAATGGCAATCAAATACAAAAGACTAGTAATGGTCTTGACCAACAGGATTTAACTGATGATGAACCAGGACGAAGTAAGAGAGCAAGAACATCAAAATCCTTTGATCCAGATTTTCTGACATACCTGTTAGAAAATGAACCTCAAAGATTGAAGGAAGCAATGACAGGTCCTAAAGCACCTTTGTGGAAAGAGGCTGTTAATAATGAAATTGAATCCATTATGCAAAATCATACTTGGGAATTGGTGGATCTTCCACCTGGTTCTAAACCTCTTGGATATAAGTGGATATTCAAGAGAAAAATGAAAGTAGATGGTTCAATAGACAAGTATAAAGCAAGACTTGTAGTAAAAGGTTACAGACAAAAGGAAGGTCTGGACTATTTTGACACATAGTCTCCTGTGACAAGAATAACAACCATCTGCATGCTTATTGCCATAGCAGCGTTGTATAATTTAGAAATACATCAAATGGATGTTAAGACAGCCTTCTTAAACGGTGATCTAAATGAAGAGATCTATATAGAGCAACCTCGAGAGGTTTGTAGTACCAGGGCAAGAAAAGAAAGTTTGTCGGCTTGTAAAATCTCTTTATGGATTAAAACAAGCACCTAAGCAATGGCATGAAAAATTTGATCATCCTATGCTTACTAATGGGTTTAAGATAAACAAATGTGACAAGTGCGTCTATGTTAAAAACACTAACCAAGGATATGTCAAAGTTTGTCTTTATATGGATGGCATGCTTATCATTGGAAGCAGTCAAAACATGATCAAATCAACTAAGCAAATGCTTAATAGAAGATTTGATATGAAAGATATGGGGGTCGCAGATGTTATATTAGGAATGAAAATTACTAAAACATCTTACGGATATGCATTATCTCAATCACATTATATTGAGAAAATTCTTGGTAAATATATCAAGGATGATATGAATGTAGCTAGAACACCGGTAGACATCAGTTTTTATTTATCGAAAAATAAACGTGATGCGGTGTCTCAGTTAAAATACTCCCAGATCATTGGAAGCCTAATGTACCTAATGAATTGTACTCATCCTGACATAGCTTATGGAGTTAGTAAATTGAGTAGTTACACTAGTAACCCCGGAGAAGACCATAGGAAAGCGATCATTCGGGTTCTTAGATATCTAAGATTTACCCGTTATCATGGTTTGAACTTTACTCGATATCCAGCAGTACTCGAAGGTTATTGTGATGCCAATTGTCTTTACTCTGGGTCAAACCAGTGGTGGTAGAGATGGAAGGCATAGTAGGACTCGCCGGGGTGTGTAAGAGGTACTGGTCCATAAGGTTCCGGTGCAAGAGGAGGGGTTGGGCCAAGCTAATATGGCCGAGCGAGTGGGGCAAGCAGAAACTCTGGGCAAGCGGGTCAAGCCGCAATGGAGGCCCTAGCCCAAGAAACGGTGGGGGTCTTGAGGGAGTCGATGAATATACTAAGGACGGAGAACCAAGCTAGAGGGAACGCCGTAGAGACGAGGGCGAGCTTTCTCACTAGGGAGTTTTTGCGGGCCAAGCCGGATCAGTTCCATGGTGGCCCTAAGCCCAAGAAAGCAGATAAGTGGCTCAAACAATTAGTGAAGACATTTGAGATGCTTCACATAGAAGACAGTGAGCTAAGAATGACTCTTGCGAGTTACTACCTCAAAGGAGATGCGGGCCAATGGTGAAAATACGCCAAAGGTCGAATAGAACCAACATGGGAAGCATTTGTGGTGGCTTTCCAAGACAAGTACCTACCTCCCATTGCTAGGGAGAGGTTGAAGCTGGAATTTCAGGACCTCAAGCAACTTAACATGTCCGTGGCTGAGTTTGAAGCGGCCTTCTCTATTTTGTCCCGGTTTGAACCAAAGTTGGTAACGACGGAAGAGCGCCGTTGCATTGAGTTTGAGAAACACTAAGAACTAAGATCTTGTTCAAGGTTGCTGGGAACATGATCCGAAACTATGACCATCTTGTGGAAGCAGCGGCACACGTAGAGATTACCGTGGAGGCCAAGGATGAGAGAATCTCGGGTTCAAGGTCTGGGGGTCAAGGGTCATAGGGGACTATAGACCCAACAAGAAGAACAGAAACACCTTTTCATTCCAGTCCCAATCATAGCAGTCCAGATCCACCTTTCCTTTGCCTAGTGCGGGCCTAGGGAAGAGTGCACCGAATGGCTTTTCTTGTTTCAAGTGTGGCCAACTAGGCCACAAGGCCTTTGTATGTCCGCAGAAGGGAGGAGGACAGCAGATGTTGCCACTACCACTACCTAACCGATCTCAAAGTTAGTCTCAAAGTAGGGGGCAGGGGCCTACTTGCTATCAGTGCGGTCAGTCAGGGCACATGAAGAGAGCTTGCCCGCAGTTGGGAGGCTCATCTGGTGCATCAGGGTTGAGGCAAACTCAGAGCCACCAGCAGGCTCACTCAGTTCAAACTTCGCGAGCTAGGGAGCCGCTTCGGCTCAGTCAGTGCAGCAGGCCTATGCTCTGAGAGATGAGCAGGTTGATCAAAGGCCACATAGGCATGTATATGCTGTTACCGTGCCAGAGCAGTTGCCGGGATCCTCAGCTGTGAGAGGTAATTTTGTTGTGTGTAATTCTTTGGCTAATGTGTTGATAGATTCGGGTGCGTCTCAGTAACAAGCCCGCGAGGGACCTCGGTGCTACAGTTCGGACTCCCGTTTTTGTTGTAGTTCTAAATCTGAACCAAAGAGTCCAAATCCAGCAAATCGTTTTGAGAAAACAGATTTTTGAAAGAAGTACCAAACATGGACTGCTTTGCCAGATACAGAGTCGCCACCAAATATTTTTTAATGGGGAAATTTAGGAAACCCTGACTCGGTGCCAAAGGCCACGTGTCCGTCATCACCAAAGTTGCCTCAGCTCGGGAGCTTAGGTATGATTGGCGAAGGTCAGCTATGAGCACCCCCTCTCGCCCGATGCGAAGATCGGCCTCTACTAACCATGATATCCGATTTTGAAAACGTTTATGTGTTCTTATTCCGATTATTAGCCTAGAATTACTATCTTATGCGCACAGCAAACAAGTATAGACTAGATCGCCTAATTTGGAAACAAGCATTGCATATCCGTTTTGTTTTAAAAATGTTTTGGAATTTGCTACCCGCAAGTAGGCTAAAACACAGATTTCAATGAATTATCCCAACTCAAGTAATCCAACCTTCACCCACAGGCATTCAGGCAGTTTATCACATAAGCATCTAGCTTCATGGTAATCATGCTATTATATTAACACTCACACGCATGTGGTATGCTAAAGCATAAAATACTTACAATGTACTCCGTGCCAAAACAGTAAACTAGTTAGAAAACATGCATGACCCTAGTTGATGTTAGAGTGGCTAATGTAACGCATACAGAATGTAATTAGGATAGGCTCGGCAAATCCTAAAATGGCATACGAAATGCACAAGCAGCATGTATTCAAGTTAGATTCAGAATACTATGTGGTTAGCATGATGCGTCGAGCCCGGTGCATGCAATACTGATGAATGATGCACGCATGCATAGCATAAGATATGCTAAAGTAAACATGTCCTAATACTAACCATCAAAGCAGGAAAGTAAAAGGGAGAAAGAAGTGGGGTTTGGAAGACATGCACACACTCACCCACACTTATTACAAATTTACCCTCGCTCGGAGGGACCGAAAGAATAATACAATTTAACTAACTGACAAGCTAATTAAATATTACAGGCAATTAAATTAATTAAGCAAATTAATTAATCTAAGAAATCAGTAAATAGCAGCCTCGGGGAGAGGGCTCAATGCATGCGTGCTCGATTCCGCCCAGAAATCCACTGCGATGCTCAAGATGCCTCTGTTTTCCCTACTCTGCTCCTCTGAGGACTGCCAAAGTCTTAGGTTTTGCTCTCGGGATACTAGGGAACACCACCGGCTGGAGGAAAACACCACCGGCCATAGAGAATGGTCACCGGCCACAGATTTAATCCACCGGCCAAAAAAGATGGCCGGCCGGCACTGTATTTAGCCGACCGGACAAAAATTCCTGTAGAATCTGGTTTGACAGCAGCAGAGGGCAATATTTGGCATGGCAATGCATTTCAAGCAATGTATGCACCAATCATACCCCTTATCATGTTTATGACTCAAAGGACATGGGCCTCGATTCTCGGACCACCAATCACGCATTTCCATGCATGATGGCCGTAGAATCAAGCATGCAATTTCAATTTCAAATGAATGCAAACCAAACAAACAAGCAAAGGGGTTCAACCTCTATCATACTCATTTCAAGAGGTCAAGTATGCATGCTAATGCAATGCAACCTAAGCATGTTAACTAGGCATGCAACATGGCAATGCAAATGAGCATGCAAGATATGCAAGGCATAAAACAATGCAACCAACAAGTATGCAAGGCTAATATAGGTATTCAAGCATGCAAGCCAACATGTAACTTCATTCAATCATGCGACAACTCATCAATATGCTACAGCATACAAGGAGTGCATGCAATAAACAAAAGGGATGGTCTTAAACTAATTAGGCAACTCTCAAGCAAACCTAAAACAATGGCCAAAGTACTCAAAGCGAAGGACTAACACACACACACATACACATGTTCATGGGCCACCACTTAAGCACAAAGAGGGACTCTCAAGCACACTTAAGAGAATGCAAACATGGGTGTATAGCATGCATGAAAAAGCTCTGAAGTCATGTTATAAGAGGTGCCAAACCAAGCAAACAAGACAAGCATAGCTTGTGACAAGCAAAGCCAAAAACCCAAGACAAGCCAAGGGGCTTAAACCAAGATCATGTGACACATGAAGCAAATGACCAAGTTGGATTAAAACAGTCCGAAATCATGCAAAAACAGGGACAAAGGCACACCTAGATAGCATCTAAATGGTCTAAGTATGGAGGCATTCACAAATGCTTAACATGGAGCATACAACACAAACTTCTAAAGCACCAAAGAAGCATTGAAAGGCAAGCATTAAGCATGTTATAAGGACTGAAATTACAGGTTAAGTGGTTCCAAACCACTGAAATAAATTGAGCAATGCATGCTCAACACTTCACATATTTAAAGCCTACAAGCTAATAATGCAAAGGGGCTATGCAATGCATGGCAAGTATGACTCAAGCAATTTAAAACAGAACTAAAGCTTCACAAAGCTAGGCTTAAATCATGCTAGAACAAGGGCTTACAACCTAAGGCATGTTAAGGCCTAAACATGGCATTACAAGGCATGTATGCTAAACAAGCATGGTGTATCTAAACCAACATACAACAATGCTATATTATGACATTATAAGCCGGAAAATTAGTTAAGGCATGGCCAACACACACTTAAACTAGATGCTCTCTCAAGAGGCAAAAATGGCCCTTTTCAAGGACAACAAGGAGAGGGGGTGGCCCTCTCCTTCTTGGGACCTCAAGGCACCATCCTCACCTTCGAAATCCCTCAAGATTTCAGTGGTGAGGAGGCCCAAACACTGTGGTCCCGGAGCTCACACAAAATAGCACAAAACAAGGGCCAAACAAGGCTTAAGAGGGGTCAAACAACCTCAAACCACAAAACACTCTTAACAAACTATTTAGAGGCCTTAAAAACAGAACTTTTATATGTTAGATGCAAAGCCAAAAAACAATTGCAAGATAGGTAGAAAAGCTTTGCAAAAATGGGGAATAAAGGGACAAGCTTCTTACCCTTGAAGACCCTCTTCAACAATGGAGCTCCAGCAGCTTCTTTAGGTTGAAACCAGCTCTAAAACTCGAAAACAACCCTCAAGGGCCTCAGCTCCAAGAGATGGTGTGATGGTGGGTGTTTGTGAGCAAAAATGAGACAAAACACACACTAGAGAGAGATATAGAGATAGGATATGAACCAAACCCTAACCCTAGAATTCAAACCCTAAAAATGGCTGTCTAAAATGTCTAACCTTGTCTAACCTCTATGCCAAGAGAAGAAGTCTCCTCTTTATAGAGCTTTTAGTCTTGTAAGCTTACAAGACAAGCTTCTAAAGAGGGAGATCCCTCCATACACGTGTATGGAGCGGAGCCAAGTGCATGCCAGCTGCACCAAAATATCTGCAAAAGCAGATGCACAGTAGTCGGCCGGCCAAAAATGCAATTGACCAAAAAAAGATAGCCGGCCGGCCATCTAGAGTGCCGGCCGGCCAAACATTTGGCCGGTGGCAACAAAACACAGCCGGTGGCCTCAAGCCATGGCCGGTAGAGTGTGGGGATGGCTTACAAGCCCTTCCCTGCCCCTTCAAGGCAAAACACAAGTGTTTGGTGCAAAACCAGACATGAAACAGTCGAGTCGAGAGATCTTGAGGCAAGGCGCGTAGCCGAGACCTCCGGGAACTCAAGACGAACACAAACATGGAAGATCACCGAGTGTCCAAGCGGTGACGTCCAAGTCTTGAGGGCGGTCAAAAATGGGTTGTCTACAGTTGCCCCTCTTTGACAGAACTCGAAAGTCATAAGAATGACAGGAGTGAATGTCAAAGCCCAGAGACGACCCATTTTTGACAAGGCCGAAGACTTAGACAAAGCATGCAAGACAATAAAGATATGCGCCCGAGGGCAGGGGCAAAATGCAAGACAATGCACCGAGCCGAACATAACTTATGATCATGCAAAGAAAGTTGTAACGAAGCACACATGCAACAGTTTTAAGCTAGCATACACCAAACTACACTACAATGCAGAAAGGATGTAAGAGAATTATGCAATTCTCAATACGTCTCACACGGAGGATACAATACCTGTCCGGTTCGTCTGGTTCCACCAGCCGCAAATGAACCGTACATACAATATCGTGCCTGCAAAGAAAACAACTTAACAGGTATGATATGGTTAGCAGTATGCACAACAATGCAAAAAAAGAAAATATAAATGCAAAATGATGTGTAATATATACAAAACCATGTATAAACAATGCGAATGATATGCAATGCAATTGAAACAATGCAAACTATATGCAAAGCAATTGAATCATGATCCAATCATGAGCGGTTCAAAACCATACATATGTTAAGTAGATTGATGGAGATAACAAGTTCGTCTACCATAGAACGGTCTACTGAACTATGAGTAATGTAGACGGACATAAGAACGAGTATTGGGGGGATGACATAAGTGGGGAAACGACCCGCTGAAGAAAGAACAATGATCCTAATGGTAGATGCAAAATTACACTACAATGTAATATATACAATGGATATGGCATGCAGCCAAGCCAAATCTTGCCTAGGAAAGGCATGTACACATGCAAGCCGCGGCTAACATAGAACGGTCTACTGAACTATGTTTTGACACAAGAAGTATGGGCACATACCAGACCAAGCTCAACATGGAAAGGCGCAAGCCATAGATGGAAGTGATGCATGAAATGCAATGCAATCTACAATGCAATATCTACAAATATGCAATGCAATGGATATGGCATGCGGGCCAAACCAAATCTTGCCTAGGAAAGGCATGTACACATACAAGCCGCGGCTAACATAGAACGGTCTACTGAACTATGTTTTGACGTGAAAAGTATAGGCACATACCAGACCAAGCTCAACATGGAAAGGCGCAAGCCATAGATGGAAGTGATGCAAGGAATGCATGCGATCTACAATGCAATATCTACAAATATGCAATGCAATGGATATGCAATATTTACAGTGGAAATGCATGATAATGCATGTTTACTTTCTACGATGCATGACAATGCAATATTTACCATGTATGCATGATAATGCTCTATTTACAATGAATGCACTACATATGCATGTTTTTTTTTTTTTTTTTTGAAAATGCAAATGATGCATGATTTTGTTTTTTTTTTGAAATGCAAATGATGCATGAAATGCATGTTGCTTGGACTACGCGACAACGCAAGTCGCTTTGAAATGCAAGACAATGCACGGATTTTCTAATGCGCGGGAACGCGCGTCTTGAGATGCATGAAAATGCATGAATTTTAAAGGCGCGGCAACGCGCGGCTTTAGAGATGCATGACAATGCAAACGAACTGTGCACATCAATGCACGGAAGGTCTTGCACCTTCCAAGGATTTAAGGTCTCCCAGACCGTGTGATGCATGAATTTTGTTTTTTTTTTTGAATGTATGATTTTGCATGGTTTCGAAGTGCGCGACAACACGCAGCTTTTGAGATGCATGACAATGCATGTTGATGCAAGTGCGAAACAACTTGTGTCTAATGCATATGAACCCGAATGCGCAACGACACGCGTCATTTGAAATGCATGACAATGCAACCGAGCGGGTTTAAGGTCTCTCCAGACCGAGCGTATTTAAGGTCTCGCCAGACCAGTGCGTGTTTAGGGTCTCACCAGACCATTCTGCATGCCAAATGCAATGAGATGCACAAAACAGTGCGATGCAATGCACTAAACAGTGCGATGAATGCGCGCAACGCACACGGGACAACTTTTGAATCTTGTAAAAGACAAAAGGATACAAAAAGGATACACCTTGCATGACTTCGAGTGCCACGCACAGAAGACATGGTCCGGGGTCAGAACGGAGGCTAGTTGAGCTTTGAAAATGCACTGTTCTTGCACTATCTTGAGCAATGAAGGCCCCAAACTACAGATCTAACCAAAAAAAAGGTTATGGGAGGCTCACCGGCCAGGAGAGGAGGTCACCGGCTATCCATCGGCCACAGAAAAACATAACCGGCCAAAAATTTGGCCGGCCGGCCAAAAATGTAGCCGACCAGCCAAAAGTGCCTGGATCGGGGCAGTTTTGACTTTTTGCCTCGGGTGTTTTAAAATAGGGTTCCAAACCCTATTCTTTTCATTCCTTCTAGCCAAAATTCCCTCCTCTCCTTTTCTAGAGCATTTTCCCCTCCTTTATCCCTCGATTTTCTCGCGTTTCACGTCCGTTTCGTCGTTGGATTCGCGATTACCTTCGCGTTTCGAACATTTTCATCCGATCAAAACTTTGTTTTGGTGCTTCCTTTGCCATTTCCACCTCTTGGGGTTTGTTTCCCCCAAGTTTTTCTTGACTTCCGTACATTTTCCACTTCCCGACTTTTCCGGTCATTTTTCGCCCTCCCGGGGGTTGACTTTTCATTGACTTTTTGCATTCTAGCCCTATTTTCATTTGCCCGGCCATTCTCTCATCACTTCTGACATGGCAGATGATCTTCCACAGGGCGGGACTCCCCCGGATCACGAGATGGACCCTGGGGCCGAGCTCTTGCCTTTGAGCGTCCGCCCGTTCGACCCGGCGACCTACCGGCCGGCTATCCACGTCTTGCCTCCTAATGGACTTCATCAGTTCAGGAGCTTCGACCAGAGCGTGCCACAGGACCTGCTTCTGCGCGAGCCGGCATCTCATGTATCCTTCGGCGCTTCTGAGGTATAGTCTCCCCTCTTTGTCGCTTTCCGCACATTTAACTGCCAGAGTTAATTATTTCTTTAACTGCCTAGGCCGAATACATTGATGCATTGCATATTGTAGTTGACTGTAATCATACTTGCAACTGATATCTGTTTGAAACTGAACACGCGCACACACACTGCACTTGTCCTGCCGTATCTACACTGAACCATGCAAACACACTGACGCATCACACGTTGTAGTTTTCTGTACGCACACCGACACCCGATATTTGTTTGAACTTGAGAACGTGCACACACGCTATATCTGTACTGAACCACCCAAACACGCTGACACATCACACGTTGTAGTTCACTATGAGCATACCGGCACCCGGTATTTGTTGGAATTCGAAGACGTGCACACACGCCGTATCTGTCACCAATTCTGAATGCACTTCAAAACTGTATTTTTTATATATTGCTTCGCCACGGTTTGCTTTTTGAACAGGGAGATTCCCATACCGTCCGCGGGTATGGGAACGTTGCTGCCAGAGATTGGTACATGGAGCTACCGGACGCCATTCGTCACATTGTGGACCAGGCTAGCTTCGGCGCATTCTGCAAGGGACTCCCCTGTCTTACCGCATGCAGACCTCTCCTTGCTGCTCTAGTGGAGAGATGGTGGGACACCACCGACTCGTTCCACCTTTCTGCTGCCGGGGAGATGACGATGACTCCCGTCGACTTCTCGATGCTCACAGGCATCGGGGTAGGGGGTGATCCGATCCCCTTCAATACCGACATGGACGAGTGGACAGCTGCTCAGATCTATCTGCTTGGCGAGGTGCCGCCTCTCGCCCGCCCAGGCTTCGTCCGCTATTCCTGGTTTGAGGTGCAGTTCAGGGTCTAGCCCGCGTTGGTGGAGGAGGCTCCGATGACTCAGGAGGCCATGGAGAGATACGCGCGCGGCTTTCTGATGTTCCTGCTAGGGACGACTATTTTCGCCGACCGGGCGAATACCGTGCCCTTGTGTTTGCTCAGCGCTCTAGTGGACGTCACCCGGATCTTGGACTACGACTGGGGTGGCGCCGCTCTGGCTACCCTCTACGGATATATGAGCTCGGCTTCCCGTGGCAGCGGACAGCTGCTCGAGGGCTACTGGCATGCTTGGGAGGTACGTTTCCTTTTTCTGCTTTACATTTCTGCTTTTCTGCTTCCTGTACCCTGTACTGTACTCTGTACACTGCTCACACTGTACACTGCATAACTCACTGTTCCGCACAATATACTGCACAATACACGGCTCTGTTATTTCTGCTTTATTCTGCATTCTGCTTTATCTGATAAGCATACTGGTATTCTGCAGTTGTGGGTCTACGCCTACTTTCCTAGGCTGGCCCCAGTTCCTGATGTAGAGACCCCTCTCGTCGTCCCGTTCTCGCGACGCTTCGACGTGAGGTGTGTGCGGAGACCACGGGAGACGTTCATCTTCTTCCGTTGCTACTTTGACACCATCACCGCCGCGGAGGTACGTTTTACTTGCAGTTCATTTAAGCTTCGCTTTACACTGTATGTTTTCAACAACAGTAGATAACAATCTATATTTCATTTTCAGATCACCTGGCAGCCTTGGGCCCCATTGCCGGCTGAGTTTTGGGAGCGATTCGCAGGTGCGGTAGAGACTGCCCGGCTCAGGATCCTCTTGGAGGGACCAGTCTGTCGGGCCTGGTACCTAGGCGAGCGCTTCTTGCGCCAGACCCTGGGTCTACCAGAGCAGATAGTTCCAGCTCCCCCCCCTGAGGACATGAGGGAGACTGAAAGGTACACTCTCGAGCAGATGATCGAGTACACAGTCGGTTGGGATGCGATACGCCACAAGAGCATAGGTGACTACACGGAGTTCATCCGGACCTTCCTTATGCAGCCTCTGAGCGGTGGCCGCCGAGCTGAGAGAGAGAGACCTGCGGTGCCGACAGCCAGGACAGGCGCAGGGGTAGGGACATCGAGGAGGGCTCGGGTCCGTGGCGGGAGCGGAGCTCGAAGAGGGCGGGGGGCTAGTTGGCCTGCACTGCCCACCTCGTTGACATACAGAGGGCAGGGCGGGGCCTCCTACCAGATCCCCTTTGCTCCTCTTCCGGCTGATCACGAGTTGGTCAATTTCCATGACCTGCCTCCGGTATCTATTACTGCGTTTTGCATCTTGCACTGTCATTTTATTTTCAGTTTATTTGATATTCCGCAGAATACTGATGCATCTGATACTTTTGCAAGCTTCCTCCGAGTACACCCGGCAGTCCCTAGAGCTGAATGCCTCCATGATGGGGATGTTGCAGTGGACTTTCGACCTTCTGGCCCTCTACAGTATTCCGGTATGTTCTTCTGACCACAGTCTCAAACCATGCATAAACTGCTTGACATAATCCGATGCACAACACAACTTCTGATAAACTGCTCACAGTATTCATACACTGTGCTCATACACTGCATTCTACACTGATAAACTGTTCACAGCATCCATGCATTGTACTCATACACTGCATTCTGCACTAATAAACTGTTCACGGCATTCACACACTGTACTCATACATTACATTCTGCACTGATTAACTGTTCACGGTACACTGATGCATTTACCTTTTATACTTTTCAGCCTCCCTTCCAGATTCCCACTGTAGGAGGTGCTCCAGCCGGACCTTCTGTTCCTGTCCGAGGGAGAGATGAAGAGGGCAGAGTATTCCCCCGCACCAAGGCGGGGCGCACTCATGTCGGAAGTAGCTCTCGGGCGCCAGTTTCGGATGATGACGAGGAGTCGTCCGAGGCGGAGACAGAGGCGGAGGCAGAGTCATCGGAGGAGGAGACCGGAGACGGCTCGGACTCGGGCTCAGATGACAGTGCTGATGATGCTCCTGGACCTTCGTCCAGGAAGAGGACTAGGACGGACTGATAGCCCTCGGAGCCACTTTGACGTTTGATACAGATTTTTGCTGTTTTTCTTCTTTTTGTACTTTTCCCCTTTTGTTAGTAGTTAGGATACTTTGTACTGCTGCAGGCAGATTTTGTTTCCCAAAACTTATGTACTTGAAAAATGATAGAATGAAACAAACTTTTGTCTGAAAAAGTGTTACATTTGTACATCTTTACATTGCATTACATCACACCATATTACACCTCAATGTAAATGAAATTGATTTATTGTCTGAAAATTGAACACTTGCACTGTAATAATCAGATAACTACCAACCAACAGTAAAACAAACCAAGCAACCCACTGCCTGATTCTGAACACACAGCCCTTACTCTGCTGAGGATTATTCTGCATACAGCCCATAACACAGCGTTTGGTTCATTCTGCACACGACAAATCCTGAACAAACAATCCAATCTGACAAGACAAAATACGAAGGTGAAACCGGCTGGAGTTGAAACACACTCAGATGCCCCAAATTCTCCCCTTTCTTCTTTTGCTTCGCCTAAATGTAGAGAATGGCACAGCACTCTGAGCATAAACAATTTTTTTGAAAATGAAAAAAAAAGGTTTCAACCTGGGTATCGAGCCTACGACTGAACACAGCGGAAAAAGACTCAAACAAAAGGCACACGACCTAAACACAACGAGACACACTTGGAAAAGACTCAAAACAAAAGTTGGGCTAAACAAGACGAAAGACACGACACACGGACATGTTTACAAAAATGAAAGACCTTAGATCTCGGGGAGCCAGTCCCTCCGGGTATGTTTCCCACCCTTTCTGATTTGTGATTCTCACATCACTCGGCCCTCAGGCTCGGTTTTTCTCTCAAAACCCTTTCCTTACTTTTTCTCTCATCGTACATCTCTCTATTCTTTATTCTCTCATTTTTTTGTCCCTCCCCAGGGTTATTAATGGGTGAATAGGAAGTTGTGGGTTCACGCCCAATACTATTGGCCCACGGCTATTTCTTCCGGTGACGTCTAGTCGATGTTCCAGACAGGAAATGGCGTATCTTGACTTGTTCCGATTTGTGCTTCGCACTTGGCTTCATACCTCGTTGTTTGGAGTATGTTGAGAGCTTTCAGCCCTTACAGACAGTTTCAGTTGTGCCTTCTTCCGGTGGATAGAGTGCCCTCCTGGCAAACATGTTGATGACGGGGGAAAGACAGAACTCCTGACTCGACTATGCCCCTAGTTCATCATTTCGACCATTTTTTAGTTTTCTACTAAAACAGTTTTGACCAAAATGAGAGTTAAATTAACATGCTTGTTCAATTTTTGATTTGAAAATCATGCAAGTTAGACTATGAGCACTGAAAATTTTCCCGTCTGGGTCTCAGAAATAGTCTAGCTTTGAAAAATGAAATAGTTTTCAAGAAAATAGTCAACCTCAGTAAAAATTTTCAAAAACTATTTTTGCAAACGGTCGATGCTCAACGAGCACGGAACTTACCCTTGAGATGCGCAATCTCGGATCGGAGGCAATGGAAAATTGCCCCTTGTTTGAAAGGGGTGCATGGCAACGGAAAGTTGCCCCTGGTTTAAACGGCGACTCGTAGTAACTGATGGCAACGGAAAGTTGCCCCTTGTTTGGATAATGCCGCAGCATGCTGAAAACCAGTCCTTATCGGTGATGATTGCAAACGAACTCTCGGACACGGAGAAGACGGATATGGTCTGGACCAATATATGGACACAGTCACTGTGAGAGCGTTGGTGGTAGGACTTCAAGAGGAAGTTGACTGCGTAGTTCCGATTGTCACAACCAAACTATCAGATTTAAAGGAGCCAAAGGTGATCAAAACCATGACATGGACTGAGACGCTATGAGAGCGTTGGGGGCTGGACTTCATGATGAAGTTGCCTACGTATCCCAAACATGGGAATCAAGCCTTACGTAGTTCCGGTTAAGGTACACTCGGGTATTTTAACCTTCACTTTTTAGGCTCTAACTTTTGCCAAGGCGCCCAATGCGGGTTTTCGACCTTGCGAGGTTCTTTTCCTTTTTTTTTTTTTTTTTTCTTTTTTCATATTGTATATATATATATTTTTTTGCATCCTTTTTTTTCTTTTTGCATTTATTTTCTCTTTTCTTTTGTATATATTTTTTCCTTGCTCTAACTTTTGCCTGGGTCGCCCTTCTGGGTTTTCAGCCCAACGAGCCTCTCAAAGGGTAAAAGTGTAACAAGTCCATGCCAAATGGTTTTGAGATTGAAGCCCTCTGTATCTAGGAGAATGGCTATTGTATTTGGTTCTTCGAGCATGTCCGACATTTTGCTGCCCCAAGTTCGAGGGGTGCTTCTGATATGGCCACACAGGTCTCACATGGCGGTTGACCGTTGAACGTTCTGAATGGGTCCAAGGTTCGAAAACAAAGGGATTGAATCTTAAGGCTGAGAACGATCTTAGGCTGCACAATCTCAAGAGCGATTCCACACAGGTCTTCACAGGACCGCGCAAAACATTTTGTTTTTGAAAGTTTTTACGAAAGCGACACATCGCTCGCGCTGAAGATAGTGTGGAACCAATCTGGATCAAGCCAGGGTCCTTCTCAGTACTGACACTAACAAGCATGATTTCATTCATTAAGGGCTTAGCATGCCTATCTTTCTCTCAAATGATCAAATTTTTGCAAAACCCGAGGAATTCCTTCCTCTTTGTTTTCATCACCACAGTGTTCAAAAAGGTTTTGAAAAAAAAAAAAAAAAAAAAAAAAACTTAGGTCATTACAATGATTTTCAGGGCACAAGAGAACAGGTAGAATGTACTGTCGTCCCATCCAAATCCTCTGGCATAACTAGCTCAAAAAAGCAGTAAGCACGGAAACATGATAGCCGCGACTGTTTCATTCAGATTTCCTGGTTGCAACTGGCTCCACAGCAGAAACAGACTCAAAAAGAAAGCAAAATGAGTAATTACAAAACAAAATGGTGTTCGAGGCAACAACCTCGGAATCACCTGACATTCTATACAAGAGGACCGACTTGCTACAACAAGACAGACCCTTAAGCAAAAGGACTGACTCACAACAATAAGACAGACTCAAAACAAAACAAAAGACTGACTCGACACCCAAGCCAGAATTTACAAAACTAGCATTCACGGATGCTCGAAAATGCGTGCCAAACGCCACATCCAAAATATACCAAGCGTCGCCCGCAGGTGGTTTACTCTCTGGTTACATACTCGTAGTATCAGTGTCCTCAAAATCCAATAACTGGGTAGTAACGGACTTGGCTGAGGTGGGCGGGAGGATAACCTCGTTGTCAATCAAATCCTATACCTCATAACGGAGGCGGAAGCAATTATCGGTAGCATGACTAGTTTGCTGGTGGTACGCGCAGTACAAGGCGGCATCATGTGTGGGAGGGAGATTCTTCGGGAGAGGCCGAGGCTCCAAGGGTTTAAGATGCCCTCTCTCGGCAAGGATTTGAAGTGCCTTGGACAACGGCATGTAGAGAGCATGGAAGACCCTGCGCCCTCGAGGCAGGTACTTTGACGTCTGAGAATTCTTGCTAGACGCACTAGCGAAAGGGTTGGCAGACACTGCCTTGGCTTTCTAATCTTTCCCGGGTGCGAGGTTGGGAGTGGAAGGAACTATTTTGGCGTGACGGGTCTATCCTGGCTTTCTAACTGACTTGAACTACCCTCAGGTGGAGTGGGGAAAGCATCCTCCACAGCTTTTATCACAACTGCAGATATCTGTTGCTTGTTCATCCCCCCGGCTTTCAAAGTCTCGACTGCCCACAGCAGTTGTTCAATGGGATCGGCATCTGCCTTTACTTTGTCTTTACCTCTGGCCTCAGCCTGATCGAGGGTTTGGGTTGATACGTCGTTGTTATAGCTGGAGGCCATCTCCGGTTGGCTAAGCTCGATCACAATCCGTCCCAGTAATGGGGGCTCCTGGGGTACAAAATGCCCGGCGTATGGTGCGGCTGGTGGCGAAGCTGACATCCCGTAGGCGAGATCCGCCACGGACCTCTGGAGGTCGCCTATCATCCCCATCAACTCGAATGTGGTGGGCTCACGAGCCTGATACAACTGGGGGGTCCAAACCGGGTGCGCAGCAGGCGACCTGGGTGGATGCGGTACATCGACATTGGTCTCACTTTGCAGAGTGATTCCTTGATCTAATGCGGCTGTCATAACCACAATCTCTTCCGAATTCTGCGTCATCATAGATCCACTGTTCTGAGCGATGACTGATGGATCGGATACCTGTCTTGCCTCAGCAAGGGGAACACTGACTATTCTGGATCAACTCTCTGAACTGAAAGGGAAAACAAGCAGCATTTCAGCCCAAACGGATCAAACACAGGTGTAGCCGAACAACTGTACTCTACTACTGGTCACTGTTCCCCAGAATCACTGTCCCAAAATACTGAATCGGATACCCGCAGATATAACTAATTCTCACAAACACTGATATCGGTGCCCTCAGACCCTGATACTCAAACTTGCAAACTGATATATACATTCCCCTACAGAGATACGCTCTAAAAGCACATAGCCAGTAAGAGAGCCAAAACACCCCTATATTGGGGTAGGGTTTTCCTGTCCTATTTTGTCAGGAGCTAGGGCTTCACTACACACGCAGCGGTTTTCAAACAACCTAACATCGGGTAAGCAACCTGTCCTAGTTTGGAATAGTCACTATGGATTCCGAATATGCACTAGGTCGAATGGTCGAAAAGGGTGCCCCGGTAAAACCGGGGTTTGTATTCCCATACTGTCAGAGCCCACAACCGGTCAGCCTTATGGTCATGCCTTGACAAGAAAAGCCTCCGGCAAACCGTTCAGGAATGGCAAATGGCAAACATGGTGTCCTAGGCGCACCAATGCACATGCAATGCAAAGAAACACATAAGTGTAATCAAAACAGGATATCACGAGTTCGAGTCAAGCTCTCTAAACTCCCCAGCAGAGTCGCCAGAAACTGTAACAAGCCCGCAAGGGACCTCGGTGCTATAGTTCGGACTCCCGTTTTTGTTGTGGTTCTAAATCTGAACCAAAGAGTCCAAATCCGGCAAATCGTTTTAAGAAAACAGATTTTTGAAAGAAGTCCCAAACATGGACTGCTTTGCTAGATACAGAGTCGCCACCAAAATATTTTTTAATGGGGAAATTTAGGAAACCCTGACTCGGTGCCAAAGGCCACGTGTCCGTCATCACCAAAGTTGCCTCGGCTCAGGAGCTTAGGTACGATTGGGGAAGGTCAGCTATGAGCACCCCCTCTCGCCCGATCCGAAGATCGGCCTCTACTAACCATGATATCCGATTTTGAAAACGTTTATGTGTTCTTATTCCGATTATTAGCCTAGAATTACTATCTTATGCACACAGCAAACAAGTATAGACTAGATCGCCTAATTTGGAAACAAGCATTGCATATCCATTTTGTTTTAAAAATGTTTTGGAATTTGCTACCCGCAAGTAGGCTAAAACACGGATTTCAATGAATTATCCCAACTCAAGTAATCCAACCTTCACCCACAGGCATTCAGGCAGTTTATCACATAAGCATCTAGCTTCATGGTAATCATGCTATTATATTAACACTCACATGCATGTGGTATGCTAAAGCATAAAATACTTACAATGTACTCCGTGCCAAAACAGTAAACTAGTTAGAAAACATGCGTGACCCTAGTTGATGTTAGAGTGGCTAATGTAACGCATACAGAATGTAATTAGGATAGGCTCGGCTAATCCTAAAATGGCATACGAAATGCACAAGTAGCACGTATTCAAGTTAGATTCAGAATACTATGTGGTTAGCATGATGCGCCGAGCCCGGTGCATGCAATACTGATGAATGATGCACGCATGCATAGCATAAGATATGCTAAAGTAAACATGTCCTAATACAACCATCAAAGCAGGAAAGTAAAAGGGAGAAAGAAGTGGGGTTTGGAAGACATGCACACACTCACCCACACTTATTACAAATTTACCCTCGCTTGGAGGGACCGAAAGAATAATACAATTTAACTAACTGACAAGCTAATTAAATATTACAGACAATTAAATTAATTAAGCAAATTAATTAATCTAAGAAATCAGTAAATAACAGCCTCGGGGAGAGGGCTCAATGCATGCGTGCTCGATTCCGCCCGGAAATCCACTGTCATGCTCAAGATGCCTCTGTTTTCCCTGCTCTGCTCCTCTGAGGACTGCCAAAGTCTCAGGTTTTGCTCTCGGGATGCTAGGGAACACCACCGGCTAGAGGAAAACACCACCGGCCATTGAGAATGGTCACCGGCCACAGATTTAATCCACCGGCCAAAAAAGATGGCCGGCCGGCACTGTATTTAGCCGACCGGACAAAAATTCATGCAGAATCTGGTTTGACAGCAGCAGAGGGCAATATTTGGCATGGCAATGCATTTCAAGCAATGTATGCACCAATCATACCCCTTATCATGTTTATGACTCAAAGGGACATGGGCCTCGATTCTCAGACCACCAACCACGCATTTCCATGCATGATGGCCCGTAGAATCAAGCATGCAATTTCAATTTCAAATGAATGCAAACCAAACAAACAAGCAAAGGGGTTCAACCTCTATCATACTCATTTCAAGAGGTCAAGTATGCATGCTAATGCAATGCAACCTAAGCATGTTAACTAGGCATGCAACATGGCAATGCAAATGAGCATGCAAGACATGCAAGGCATAAAACAATGCAACCAACAAGTGTGCAAGGCTAATATAGGTATTCAAGCATGCAAGCCAACATGTAACTTCATTCAATCATGCGATTTCAATCATGCGACAACTCATCAATATGCTACAGCATACAAGTAGTGCATGCAATAAACAAAAGGGATGGACTTAAACTAATTAGGCAACTCTCAAGCAAACCTAAAACAGTGGCCAAAGTACTCAAAGCAAAGGACTAACACACACACATACACATGTTCATGGGCCACCACTTAAGCACAAAGAGGGACTCTCAAGCACACTTAAGAGAATGCAAACATGGGTGTATAGCATGCATGAAAAAGCTCTGAAGTCATGTTATAAGAGGTGCCAAACCAAGCAAACAAGACAAGCATAGCTTGTGACAAGCAAAGCCAAAAACCCAAGACAAGCCAAGGGGCTTAAACCAAGATCATGTGACACATGAAGCAAATGACCAAGTTGGATTAAAACAGTCCGAAATCATGCAAAAACAGGGACAAAGGCACACCTAGATAGCATCTAAATGGTCTAAGTATGGAGGCATTCACAAATGCTTAACATGGAGCATACAACACAAACTTCTAAAGCACCAAAGAAGCATTGAAAGGCAAGCATGTAAGCATGTTATAAGGACTGAAATTACAGGTTAAGTGGTTCCAAACCACTGAAATAAATTGAGCAATGCATGCTCAACACTTCACATATTTAAAGCCTACAAGCTAATAATGCAAAGGGGCTATGCAATGCATGGCAAGTATGGCACAAGCAATTTAAAACAGAGCTAAACCATACAAAAACATGCACTAAAGCTTCACAAAGCTAGGCTTAAATCATGCTAGAACAAGGGCTTACAACCTAAGGCATGTTAAGGCCTAAACATGGCATTACAAGGCATGTATGTTAAACAAGCATGGTGTATCTAAACCAATGTACAACAATGCTATATTATGACATTATAAGCCGGAAAATCAGTTTAGGCATGGCCAACACACACTTAAACTAGATGCTCCCTCAAGAGGCAAAAATGGCCCTTTTCAAGGACAACAAGGAGAAGGGGTGGCCCTCTCCTTCTTGGGACCTCAAGGCACCATCCTCACCTCTGAAATCCCTCAAGATTTCAGTGGTGAGGAG
Source organism: Camellia japonica (assembly GCA_030407325.1). Classification (NCBI taxonomy): domain Eukaryota; kingdom Viridiplantae; phylum Streptophyta; class Magnoliopsida; order Ericales; family Theaceae; genus Camellia; species Camellia japonica. The sequence continues at coordinate 175,741,988 of JAPPVO010000059.1, read as the reverse complement.
GCCCAAACACTGTGGTCCCGAAGCTCACACAAAATAGCACAAAACAAGGGCCAAACAAGGCTTAAGAGGGGTCAAACAACCTCAAACCACAAAACACTCTTAACAAACTATTTAGAGGCCTTAAAAACAGAAATTTTATGTGTTATATGCAAAGCCAAAAAACAATTGCAAGATAGGTAGAAAAGCTTTGCAAAAATGGGGAATAAAGGGACAAGCTTCTTACCCTTGAAGACCCTCTTCAACAATGGAGCTCCAACAACTTCTTTAGGTTGAAACCAACTCCAAAACTCCAAAACAACCCTCAAGGGCCTCAGCTCCAAGAGATGGTGTGATGGTGGGTGTTTGTGAGCAAAAATGAGACAAAACACACACTAGAGAGAGATATAGAGATAGGATATGAACCAAACCCTAACCCTAGAATTCAAACCCTAAAAATGGCTGTCTAAAATTTCTAACCTTGTCTAACCTCTATGCCAAGAGAAGAAGCCTCCTCTTTATAGAGCTTTTAGTCTTGTAAGCTTACAAGACAAGCTTCGAAAGAGGGAGATCCCTCCATACACGTGTATGGAGCGGAGCCAAGTGCATGCCAGCTGCACCAAAATATCTGCAAAAGTAGATGCACAGTAGTCGGCCGGCCAAAAATGCAATTGACCAAAAAAGATAGCCGGCCGGCATCTAGAGTGCCGGCCGGCCAAACATTTGGCCGGTGGCAACAAAACACAGCCGGTGGCCTCAAGCCATGGCTGGTGGAGTGTGGGGATGGCTCACAAGCCCTTCCTGCCCCTTCAAGGCAAAACACAAGTGTTTGGTGCAAAACCAGACACGAAATAGTCGAGTCGAGAGATCCTGAGGCAAGGCGCGTAGCCGAGACCTCCGGGAACTCAAGACGAACACAAACATGGAAGATCACCGAGTGTCCAAGCGGTGACGTCCAAGTCTTGAGGGCGGTCAAAAATGGGGTGTCTACAGTCTCATTCGTTCATATCTGCTACATTCGCATCTACATTGGGGTTAGAGGTGGCACAACTAGCGTCTACGCTCAGAGTTGAGTCACCAGCTGGCGGTACAGTTGACTTAGATTGGGGGTGTCGTGGTTATGAGATAGAGGTTGCCGGGCATCGACTCCTGTTTGCTTTTATGTTGCTAGACATGTCGAGTTTTGATGTTATTCTAGGTATAGATTGGTTGTCTTCGTATCAAGCAGTGATCGATTGTTTTTGTCAGAGAGTTACAGTGTGCACCTCGAGTGGTGATTGTTTTTACTTTCTGGGGGACCGGGTTGATAGGGTCTTGTCACCAATTTTTGACCCTCGTAGTAGAAACGAGCGTAGTGGCCTTCTTGCTACTCTCTTGGATAGTGAGAGTGATGGGACTCATGTTGAGTTGCCAAGGGTAGTTTGTGAATACACGAATGTATTTCCCGAGGATCTTACTAGTTTGCCACCCCACCGGGGGATCGAGTTCACCATTGACTTAGTGCTTGGAACGGCACCAATTTCCATGGGGCCGTATAGATTTGCACCCACGAAGTTGCATGAGTTGAAGATTCAACTCCAAGAGCTTTTAGACAAGGGTTTCATTCGCCCTAGTACATCACCTTAGGGAGCGCCGACTCTCTTTGCAAAAAAGAAGGATGGGTCATTGCGGTTGTGTATTGATTACCGTAAGTTGAATCGGGTTACCGTCAAGAACAAGTATCCTTTACCCAAAATAGATGACTTGTTTGACCAACTTAGAGGGTCTTGTTGCTTTTCGAAGATAGATTTAAGATCGGGTTATCATCAGTTCAGGGTTCGGGAGGAGGACATCCAGAAACAACTTTTCGTACGCGTTATGGCCATATGAATTCCTACCTTTTGGGTTGACTAATGCACCAATTTCCTTTATGGATTTGATTAATCAAATTTTTAGGGAATACTTGGATCATTTTGTGGTCGTCTTTGTGGATGACATCTTAATTTACTCAACCTTCAAGGAGGAACACGAAGCTCACTTGAGGGTAGTGCTTGAATTGCTTAGAGAACACCAGTTGTACGCTAAGTTTGAGAAATGTGAGTTTTGGCTCACCAAGGTGAAGTTTTTGGGTCATGTAGTGTCAAGAGAAGAGGTAACTGTAGACTCTTCAAAGATAGAAGCCGTGCAGGATTGGAGGCAACCCAAAAATGTTTTTGAGATCCGGAGTTTCTTGGGATTGGCGGGGTACTATTGGCGTTTTGTAAGGGACTTTTCTAGACTAACCTTGCCTTTGACTAGATTGACTAGAAAGGGGGTTAAGTTTGTGTGGAGTGAGGCTTGTGAAAAGTCATTCCAAGAGCTTAAGACTAGACTGACTACCGCATTGGTGTTGATAATTCCGGAAAGAGGTTTGGGTTACAGCATTTATTGTGATGCATCTCGGGATGGACTTGTTGTGTCTTGATGCAAGGGGAAAGGTTGTAGCTTACGGCTCACGACAATTGAAATCACATGAGAAGAATTACCCCACCCATGACTTAGAGTTAGTAGCAGTAGTGTTTGCTTTGAAAATTTGGAGGCATTATTTGTATGGTGAGAAGTTTGAGATTTTCTCCGATCATAAGAGTCTAAAGTATTTGTTTTCCTAAAAAGACTTGAATTTACGCCAACGGATGTGGATGGAATTTTTGGAGGATTACGACTTCGAGTTACACTATCATCCAGGAAAGACCAATGTAGTGGCCGACGCCTTAAGTCGGAAATCCGTGAGTAGTTTGGTGAGTGTAGCCATTCGAGAATGGGTTATGTTGGGTGACATCGGCAAGTTTGAATTGCACTTGGTTGAGTCCGATGAGGGTGCAACTTTGTTTACCTTGAGTGCTCAACCTACCTTGATTAGTAAAGTTATAGAGGCACAACAAGGAGACCATGAAGTAAAGTCAATTCATGATAGAATCTCCAACGGAAGGAAGAGAAGGGTTTGAGCATCCACTTCGATCTGAGTGTACGATTCCTAGACCGTCTATTTGTACCAGAATCTTGTAGAGAGGAAATGCTTCGGGAGTTCCATCACTCACGCCTTGTGGTACATCCGGGAGGCACCAAAATGTATCATGATCTTAGCCATCAACTTTGGTGGAGGGGTATGAAACGGGATCTCGCTTCTTTTGTGTCGAAGTGCCTTACTTGTCAACAAGTGAAGGCTGAACACCAAAGACCAACGGGTTTGTTACAACCCTTACCGATAGCCGAGTGGAAATGAGAGCACCTTACCATGGATTTTGTAGTTGGGCTTCCTAGAACACAGCAGGGCAATAATACCATTTGGGTGATTGTTGGTAGGTTGACTAAGTCTACGCATTTCATTCCAATGCATACTGGCGACTCAGTTGAGCACATGGCAGAATTGTACATTAGAGAGATAGTTCGACTTCACGGAGTTCCTGTAACTGTTGTATCGGATAGAGATCCTCATTTTACTGCCCAGTTGTGGCAAAGCCTTCAAGAGGCATTGGGAACTAAATTAACTTTTAGCACCGCTTACCACCCTCAAACTGATGGGGAGTCGGAGCGAACCATTCAGATTTTGGAGGACATGCTTAGAGCTTGCGTCCTCAATTTCAAGGGGCCTTAGGAGAGGCACTTGCCATTGATTGAGTTTTCCTATAACAATAGTTACCAAGCCAGCATCGAGATGCACCAATTGAGGCCTTATATGGCCGACCTTGTAGATCACCGGTTTGTTGGGCCGAAGTGGGTGATGCACCATTGTTGGGCCCAAAAATTGTTAGGGAGACAACCGAGAAAGTTGCCCTCATTCGGAAGAGATTAGCTACGGCCCAAAGCCCTCAAAAGAGTTATGCCGATAAGAGGAGACGACCTTTATCTTTTGAAGTTGGGGACCATGTATTCCTTAAGATCTCACCTAGGAGGGGTTTAATGAGATTTGGTAAGAGTGGTAAGTCGTCTCCGAGGTTTATTGGGCCTTTCGAGATATTGGAGAGAATAGGGGAAGTGGTGTACCGGTTGGCCTTACCGCCACAACTTTCGGGGATTCACAATGTGTTTCATGTATCTATGCTTAGGAAGTATGAACCTAACCCTTCTCATGTGCTAGGTTGGGTTGATTTGAAGGTAGATGAGGACGCCTCTTATGAAGAGCGATCGGTTCAAATACTAGATACCCGGGAGCAATTACTACGGGGTAAAACTATACTGTTAGTGAAGGTGTTATGGAGACACCATGGGGTTGAAGAAGTAACGTGGGAGCGTGAAGCAGAAGTTCACTCTAAGTATCCAGATTTATTTGAACATGCCTAAGCTGTTCTTTTTTTTCTTTTTTTTTTATTAGTGTTATTCCCTAGTGTTGAAGGGGAATGTATTGAAATTGTTAAGCATGTGTTATTATGTACATTGTTGTTTCAAGCATGAAGTTGTTGTGAATTGTTACTAAATTATTGAAAAGCTCCATGCGTGTGTTTATCTTGGATGGTCAATGTTAGTGTAATAATCATGATGAGAACAGTAAATGTGGGTTGAGTATTCATTTCGCGGTTTGGAATTGAAATAGCATGGTTGTGATGGCTAGAAACTTTTCTTTTGAGTAGTTGATTTAATTTCGGGGACGAAATTTCCTATGATGGGGAGGTTGTGATGGCCGGCTACGTCGTAAGTCCCTTCACTCATCATTCTCATTGGGTTGTTGTGTTCGAAGAATTTTGTTTCAAAATTATCATTCTTGTTTACTTCGGTGCTTAGTTTCACTTGTTTCGGAGGATGGGAGTTCGGTCTGGAGTGCCAGGGATTTGTGCCAAGGAAATTCTGTGCTGGAGGACCAGCGCCGCACGTCCGGGAGAAGGCCACACGTGTGGGGCCATGGGCCACACGTGCAGGAGAGGGCTGCACGTGCGGGAGATGAGGCCGTACATTGTAGACACCCCATTTTTGACTGGCCTTAAGACTCAGACGTCATCGATTGAGCACTTGGTGATAGTGCTTGTCGTGCCCGTTTCGAGGTCTCGGAGTTTTGGCTGAGAGCCTTACCTCCGGGCTTCTGAACTCTTTGTGCTTTGGCTCAGTTTGTGGACCGAACCTTGTTTCTCTTCCCTGGAGGGAGGGAGTGGTCTATAGGCCACCTTTTTGTGGTCGTAGACCACTTTTCGTGGTCGTACACCATTTTTCCCGCTTGGAGACTAGTTTCTGATTTTTGGAGCTTTTGGCCGCGTGCCGTGTCTCGGGACCGCTTAACATTCTCCGTTTGGCGTGGTTTTTGAACCACGCCTTGTTACCTCTGCCTAGAGGAACACTGTGCTCCGGGAGACCACTTTCGTGACTGCATACCACTTTTGATGCTCGTTAGCTAGTTTTCGAGGCTTTTGGCCGCGTGTTTCGCCTCCCGATTTCTCGTCTTACTTCCGCTTTGGTTTGTTTTTGGTACAAACCTTGCTTTCCTTGTTTGGAAGGTGGTACAAGGGTGGGAGACCAGTATTTCTCCTTGGAGACCACTTTTCCTTTTCCCAGCTAGTTTTCTTGTCAAATAACTAGCTTTCTTGGTCTTTGGACCATCTTTTCTGGTCGACCACCATACCACCACCTTTTATTTAGTGTGTTGACCTCTCCGACCTATGGCCGACCAGTTTTTGCTCTGGTTGACCACTTAAAGTGGTCGGCCAACCACTTAAACTAGCAGGCCGACCACTTCAAGTGGTCGTTGCTTTTTGGCACCTTTTTGGAGATATTTTGGGGCAGCTGGCACAGTTTGAGGGCACCAAAGCTATCCTCCATACACGTGTATAGAGGGATTGACTTGGCCCTTAGCTTCTTCAGGAAGCTTTGGCTTTCCTCTTCTATAAGAGGGAGGCTCCTCCTCTCTCCTCCAGGTTCAAAAAAATCTGAGGGAGGAGCATAGATATAGCATTGTCTCTATATTTCCTTGTTTCTCCATTTTTGTGCATCAAAGTGTAGTATTGTCTTAGTTTAACACACAAACACACACTTAAACACCTTGCTTGGGTTGCTGAGGGGCTAAGAGGTTGTTTTTGGTGTTCTTGGACTGGTTTAAGCGTGTAGAGGCTGCTGAGTTGCAGTTATAAAGGAGGTCTTCAAGGGTGAGCATTTGACCTTTAAATACCCCTTTCTTGCTTAGGCTTTTAGCCCTTCTTGCATCGGTTTTTAAGCTTAACTCCTAACTAGAAATAGTTCCATTTTTAAGTGCTTAAAATAGTTGTTTTAGGTCACTTTTTTGTTTGTGGTGTTTTACCCCCTCCTAGGCCTTGTTAGGCCTCATTTTGAGCCACACCTTTAGGCTCTTGTTGAACCCTTTGCATGACCTTTATACCACTTAAATCCAGAGGATTTTCAGTGGTGGAAAGGTGGTCTTGGTGTCCTAAATAGGAGAGGGTCATCCACTCTCCTTTGTGCCTTGTTTACTAGCTTTGAATGCCTCATGTTTGAGCATCTTTGTTAAGCTTTTGTTGGCCTTATCTTAGCTTGTATTTGTGGTCATTTTGCTGTGGCATACCACTATTTTTTCTTAGTTTGGTCACTCCATGCATGGTTAATACACTTGTAGTGTAAATCACACAATCTAGTCTTGTATGCCTCATGTTTGAGCATGTCTTTCTAGTTTGTTTTGGAGCCATCTCAGTGGGTTTTTGGTGTTGATTTAACATGCCTTAGATCTGTTTTGGGTTGGTTTGGTTGGCTCTTGCATGCCTAATACACTTGTAGTGTAAATCCCTTAAACTAGCTTTGTATGCTTCATGAAATAGCATGTCATTTTAGCTTGGTTTGAGTCCATTTCAGCATGTCTTTGGTGATGTTTTGCCATGTCATACCTCTGTTTAGGTTTGGTTTGGTTAGCCTTTGCATGCTCCATGCACTTGTAGTGCAATCCCATGAAATAGCCTAACATGCATCATGTTGCAACATGTCATTTTAGCATGCTTTTGGCTTAGCTTAAAGAAGACTCTGTTCATGTTTTAGCATGTCTAAGGTCTGATTTGTGTTGTGTTGGTCATGCATAATTTGCTTTGCATAGCTATGGTTCAACCTAACTTGTTAGCTTTGTGTGTTGAGTCCTCTAGCATGCATTACTTGGACTATTTCAATGATTTGGCATCATTTACAATGTGATTTCAGTCCATGTTTCATGGCCATGCATTCACATTTGTCACTCATTCAATGCGTTGGAGGGTTTGCCCCTTTATGCCTTAACATGAACCATTGTGTATGCCTTCATGCCATAGCTTGTGAGCCATTGTTTCAGTGCTTATTTGGGGTTATTTTGCCATGATATAACTCTGATTTTGGTTTTTTAAGTCATTCCATGCTTGGTCCTAATACATGTAGTGTAATCCACCTTATTTGCCTTGTATGCATCATGCCTTATGCCCTCCATGCTAGCATGTTTTGGCTTCCTTCCATGCATGTTTTAGACTCATTTTGACATGTTCTAGGACTATTTTGGGTTGCCTTAACCACATGCTTCATGTTTTGTATACTTGTAGTACAAGTGCTCTTGCTTGCTTCAAGCCTTGAGCACCATTGCATGCTTCATTTGTGTTGTGCACATGATTTAGCATCACTTAACATGACATTTTAGAGCATTTAGGACTGCCATATTCCCACTTCTTTCATGCTTTGAATGCCTTTGAGTATTGTGTATTGTTGCGTTACTTGTAGCCTCGCTCATATGCTTGCATGCTTAGGCCTTTGAGCCTCCATCTTAGCATGTTTAGGTCTTTGTTTTGACCTATTTTAGCTCTGTCCATGATTGGTTCATGCATTTGTGCCATGTATAGCATGCTTCCTTTGTAGTCCTCTTCACTAGCTTTCATGCCTTAGGACTCTTGCATGCTTTACTTGTTTTGTTTGAATGATTTGGCATCATTTCTTACCTCATTTCAGTGCACTTAGTGTTGTTACATTTCCATGCTTTTCACTCGTTAAGTATTCTTGAGAGTTGCACTTTAGTGCCTTAATTGGTGAGCCAATTAGCATGCATGTTTGTATGTGTTTTCAGTGCCTTCATTTTAGCATCATGGCCACTGTTTGGGCATGGCTGAGGTCTGTCCATTTTAGTTTAAGTCCATTGAGCATGTTCCGTTGCATGTTGTTTGCATGCTTGTATTACATCGCATTGTGTATGCCCTATACTTTGCATTGTGTATGCTTAGGTTACATTATTGCATTGTGCTTGCTAATTGATGTTTTGCATTGTGTATGCTAGTTGTTGGTCTTAGCATGGTGCATTGTGCATGCCATTAGCCTTGTTAGGTTGTTCATGTAGTTGCATTGAGTATGCCATGTAGTTGCATGTTTGCATGCTAAGGTCGCATTACATTGCATTGGACATGCCATATTATGTGTTGCATCGTGTTTGGAATAGGTGTTAGTCCAAACACGAGAAACGATGGACGTTTCATACTTACAGTGATGAAACGTGCCTTAATTCCCGGTCGCCGATGCTCTTGATCACACATGATAGAGTTTTAGGCTTTATGTGTTTACTTGTGCATTCATTTTCATATTGAATTGTGCAATTTTGCCTCTCAGCCATCATGCATGAAAATGCGCGATTGGTGGCCCGAGGGTCGAGAACCACACCCCCTTGAGTTCATTACATGATAGGGAGGGTGGTTGTGCACACATATCTTGCAAATACATTGCCATGCCCTTTCTTGCTCTCTGTTGCAGAAAACTGGGATTCAGCAGCAACAACTGGCTGACCAACCAGAAAAAGTAGCTGGCCGACCACTTTTCTAGTTTTTCAACAACCAAAAGTGGTCGGCAGGTGTTTCTAGAGACCAAAAGTGGTCGGCCACCCTCCCATAGGTTTCCTTAGGTGGAGTTTCATCTTTTGGAGCTTGGTGCAGAGTTCTGAGGACAATGAAAACAGAGACAAATCGCGGCATCGCATTGGATTTCCGAACGAGGCGACCGGGCTTGCATGCATTCCCCTCCCTTTGAGACTTCTGATTTACTGCTTTCCTTAGCTGCCATGCTTAGATAGCTTGCTTTTGCTTTGGTTTGTACTTTAATTAGTTAATGCGTTAGCTATTCAATTCGTTTTGTAATAATTAGTTAACTAGGATTAGTTAATTAATTCGTTATGTAATAATTAGTTTAATTAGCTTAGATTAGCTAGTTAGCTTCTTATTCAGTCCCTCCGTTGAGAGGGTGCATTGTTGTAATAAGCGTGCGTGTGTGTGATGCATTTCTTCCAATCCCCATTTCTTTCTCCCTTTTACTTAACTGCTTACGATGGTTAGTTTTAGGGCATGTTTCAATTAGCATACCTTATGCTCGCATGTTTGCATCATCATCTGTATTGCATGCATCGGGCTCGGCGTATCATACTAACTGCATTGTATTTCAATTCCTATTTGAATACATGTATCAAAGTTGCATTTCACATGCCATTCTAGAATAGCCGAGCCTATTTTTAGTTGCATTTTCGCATGTGTTGCATTAGACATCTTAACATGAACTAGGATCACGCATTGATTTCTGACTAGTTCTTTCTTTTGGCTCGGAGTACACTGTGAGTGTTTACGCTTTAGCATACTGCATGTGTGTTATTGACTGCCATGTTAAGCATGCTTGCCATGAGGCTAACTGCTTATTTGATATAACTGTCTGAATGCCTGTGGGTGAAGGTTGGATTACTTGAATTGGAACAATTCATCAAGTCCCTGTTTTAGCCTACTTGCGAGCACCAAACTTCAAACCATTTTTTCAAACCAACGAATATGCGATGCTTGGTTCCAAATTAGACGATCTAGTCTACACTTGTTTCCTGTGCGCATCACATAGTAATTCTAGCTAATTAACCGGAATAAGAGCACATGTGTTTTCAAAAACAAGATATCATGTTTAGTACAGGCCGATCTTTGATCGAGCGAGCCGGGGTGCTCATAGATGACCTTCCCCAATCGTACCCAAGTTCCCGAGCCTAGGCAACTTTGATGATGACGGACAAGTGGCCTTAGGCACGAGTCAGGGTTTCCTAAATTTCCCCAAAATAAAATATTTAGGTGGCGACTCTGTATCTGGCAAAGCAGTCCATGTTTGACACTTCTTTATAAAAATCAATTTTCCAAAACGATTTGCCGGATTTGGACTCTTTGGTGATTTATCAGTCTCACATCGCACATTGTGAGATTAGATTCAGAACCGTGACATTTGAGTCCGAACTATAGTAGCTCAGAGAACAAAACGAGGTTTCCTCGAGAGTTCTCTCCGAGGGCGCGTCTACAGTTTCTGGCTACTCTGCTGGGGAAATTTAGAGAACTTGACTCGAACTCATGATATCTTGTTTTGATTACACTTATGTGTTTCTTTGCATTGCATTTGCATTGGTGGGCCTAGGACACCGTGTTTGCCGTATGCTATTCCTGAACGGTTTGCCAGAGGCCCGCTTTGAGAAGCGTGCCATAAGGCTGACCGGTTGCGGGCTCTGCCACGACGGGAACACAAACCTTGGTTTTTACTGAGGCACCCTTTTTGACCATTCGACCTAGTGCATATCGGAATCCATAATGACTATTCCAAACTAGGACAAGTTGCTTACCCGATTTTAGGTTGTTTGAAACCGCTATGTGCGTAGTGTAACCCTAGCTCCTGACAAAATAGGACAGGGAAACCCTACCCCAACATAGGGGTGTTTTGGCTCTCACTTGCTTGTTATGTGCTGTTAGAGTGTGCCTCTATAGGTACGTATCAGTTTGCAAGTCTGGGTATCAAGCCTGCGGGCATTAGTATTTTGAGAATCTGTTATATCTGCAGGTATCAGATTCAGTTTTGGGGTAATAATTTGGGGAACAGTGATCAGTGGTTGAATACAATTATTCAGTTATGCTCATATTTGTTCTGTTGAAATTGGGCTGAGATGCTGCCTGTTTTCTCTTTCAAAAGGGGGGGGAGTTCAGAGATTCAGTTCAGAGCAACCAGTGTTCTCCTTCGCTGAGGCAAGGCAGAGAAAGGCCAGTCAAGGCTCACCGGTTCATCAAGATCCGTCAGCCACCAGTCACATCACCTCTGTTCAGTTCAGCAAACTCGCGATGACACGGAATTCAGAAGAAATTATGGTCATGGCAGCAGCATTAAACCAGGGAATCGCCATGCAGGGTGAGACCGATGTTGAAATGGAACATCCGCCCAGGTCACCTGCCGCACACCCGATCTGGGAGCCCCAACCATTTCAAACCCATGAGCCCACCACTTTCGAGCTTATGGGAATGATCGGCGATCTTCAGAAATCTGTAGCTAATCTAGCCTTCGGAATGTCAGCTCCACCGTCGACCATAGCACATCCCGAAAATTTCATGCCAGAAGAACCCCCACTCTTGGGGCGGATTGTAATTGAACTCAGCCAACTTGAACCCATCCTAAGTATAGACAATGGCATGTCAACAACAACCAGGTTTCACTCTGATATAGCAACCCAAACCCTCGACCAAGCTGAGGCGAGTGGTAAGAACAAGGTGGAGGTGGACACTGATCCCTATGAACAACTTCTGTAGGCTATTGAGGCTTTGAAAACCGGGGGACTAAACAGACAGCAGGTGCTCGCGGTTGCTGCAAAAACTGTCGATGACACTTTCGTCACTCAGAATGAGGGCAATTCAAGCCAAGGGGAAAATCGGGAGAAAGACCGCCGTGCCAAAGCCGTTCCTTCCAACCCTAAGTCTACATCCGGAAAAAAATCAGCAGACCAAGCCAGTGCCTGCCGACCCCTTTGCTAGTGTACCCAGCAAAAATCCACAAACCTCGAAGTACCAACCTCGAGGTCGCAGGGTCTTCCATGCCCTCTATATGCCTTTGTCCAAGGCTCTTCAAATCCTTGTTGAGAAAGGCCATCTCAAACCTCTTGAGCCTCGCCCCCTCCCGAATCCCCTTTCAGCTAAGCATGATGGTACCCAGTACTGTGCATGCCATCAACAAACCGGTCACAGCACCGACAATTGCTTTCGTCTTCGCCACGAAGTGCAAGATTTGATTGATGACGAGGTTATTGTCCCACCAAGCTCAACAAAGTCTATCGTCACTAGATCAGTGGACTTGGGGGATAGTACGAGCATATGATCGGGGACGAACCACCTGCGGGTAGCGTTCAGTTTACTCCAGATGTTGCGTATGGCATGTCCTGTTTTGAGCATTTGTGAATGCTGTTTATTTTACGTTCTGGCTTGGGCATTGAGTCAGTTCTGTTGTGTTGTTTTGAGTCTGTCTTTCTACTTTAAGTCAGTCTTTTGTTTGGGGTCTGTCTTGTTGTATCGAGTCAGTCCTGTTGTATAGGAATCGGGTGATTCCGGGGATGTTACCTCGGGCATCATTTTTTTTTTGTTTTGTGTTTGTCTTTTTGCTTTCTTTTGAGTCTGTTTCTGTCATGGAGCCAGTTACACTAGAAGATCTGAATGAAACAGCAGCAATTTTCGCACTATTGTGTTTGCTTCTGCCTTGTGCCAGTTATGCTAGAAGTTCTGAATGAGATGGCAGTATATGACTAGAAACTGTGTCTTTTCTGTGCCTTGAAATCATTGCATTGACCTAAGTTTTTCAAAACTTTTTTTTTAACACTGCGGTGAAAACAAAGAGGAAGGAATTCCTCGGGATTTGCAAAATTTGATCAATTGAGAAAAAGAGAGGCATGCTAAGCCCTTAATGATTGAGATCATGCTTGTTAACGTGAGTACTGAGAAGGATCCTAGCTTGATCCAGATTGGTTCTACATTGTCTTCAGCGCGAGCGGCTAGTAGCTTTCTTAAAAGATTTCAAAAAAAAATGTTTCGTGCTGTCCTATGAAGACCTGTGTGGAATCGCTCTTGAGATTGTGCAGTTTAGGATCGCTCTCAGCCTTGAGACTCGACCCCTTGTTTTCAGAACCTTAAACTTGGATTCAGAATGTTCAACGGTTAACCACAATGTGAGGCTGTAGACACCCCATTTTTGACCGTCCTCAAGACTTGGACGTCACTAATTGAACACTCAGTGATCACCCTTGTTTGTGTTCGTCTTGAGTTCCCGGAAGCCTTGGCAGCGCACCTTGTCTCAGGACCTCTCGACTCGACCGTTTTGTGCTTGGTTTGACACCAAACACTTGTGTTTTGCCTTTCAGAGGCAGGGTAGGGCTTGTAGACCATCCCCACCCATCACCGGCTAGGGCTTGAGGCCACCGGCTGTTTCTTGTGGCCACCGGCCAAATGTTTGGCCGACCGGCACTATAGATGGCCGGCCGGCTATCTTTTTTTGGTCAAATGCATCTTTGGCCGGCCGACTACTGTGCATATGCTTTTGCAGATATTTTGTCACAGCTGTCTTGCATTTGACTCCCTCCATACACGTGTATGGAGGGATCTCTCTCTTTAGAGGCTTGTCTTGTAAGCTTTACAAGACAAGAAGCTCTATAAAATAAAAGGTCTTCTCTCTTGTTAAGGGTTAGACATTTTTGACAGCTTTTTTTAGGGTTTGAGTTCTAGGGTTAGGGTTTGCTTATCTCCCATCTCTTTATCTCTCTCCCTTGTGTGTGTTTAGGCTTAGATTTGCACACAAACACACACCATCACACCTTATCTTGGTTGCTGAGGCACCAAAGGGTTGGTCTTGAAGTTCTTGAGTGGATTCAAGCCAAGGAAGGCTGTTGGAGCATTGTTTGTGAAGAGGGTCTTCAAGGGTAAGCACTTACTCCTTTATTCCCTATTTTTGCATTGTATTTTTACCTACCTTGCAACTATTTTTTGGCTTTGTGTATAATACATAAAAGTTCTATTTTTAAGGCCTCTAAATAGTTTGTTAAGAGTGTTTTAGGCTTTGGGGTTGTTTGACCCCTCTTAAGCTTGTTTGGCCCTTGTTTTGTGCCATTTTGTGTGAACTCCGGGACCATAGTGTTGGCCCTCCTCACCACTGAAATCTTGAGGGATTTCAGAGGTGAGGGTGGTGCCTTGGTGTCCTAAGAAGGAGAGGGCCACCCCCTCTCCTTGTTGTCCTTGAAAAGGGCACTTTTTGGCCTCTTGAGAGAGCACCTAGTTTAGGTTCATGTTGGCCATGCCTTAACTGATTTTTGTGCTTATTATATCATAATATAGCTCTTTTTTGGGTTGGTTTTGGTACACCATGCTTGCTTAGCATACATGCCTTGTAATGCCATTTTCTTGCCTTAACATGCATCTAAGTGTTGACCCTTGTTTTAGCATGTTTTTGGCCAAGCTTTGTGAAGCTTATATGCATGTTTTGATGTGCTAAGGGACTGTTTTAAGTCATTGGAGTCATTCATGCCTCGCTTTGTATAGCTACCATGTAATCCCTCTTGTATGCTTTAAGCTTTGGCCCTTCTAGCATGCCATCTTTGCTTTGTTTTAGTGATTTAGAACCACTTAGCATGCCATTTCAGTCTTTATAACATGCTTGCATACTTGCCCTTGATGCTTCATTGTTGCTTTAAAAGCTTGTGTTGTATGCTCCATGTTTTGGCCATTGTACATGCTCTTGGGCTTAAGCCACTTAGATGCCATCTAGGTGCACCCTTGGCTTTGTCTAAGTCTGCATTTGACTTGTTTTAAGTCCCCTTAGCCTTGTGAGGCTTGGTGGACTTGACCTTGGTTTAAGTCTCCTTGGCTTGTCTTAAGTTTCGGATCATGTTGCATGCTTGGCTTGACTTTGTTTAATTGGTATGGAACCATTTCTAACATAATTTTGGAGCTTATGTTGCATGCCATTTGTCCATATTTGCATCCTCTTGAGTGTGCTTGGGAGTTGCTCTTTATGCTTGAATGTTGGTCCATGTTTGCATGCATGTTTGTGTGTCAATTGGCCCTCATTCCTTAACACTTTGGCCACTGTTTTAGGCCTATTTAGGGCTGCCTAAATCATGTTTAAGTCTATCTCTTTGCTTGTTGCATATGCTCCTTGTATGTTGTAACGTATTGGTGAGCGTGTCGCATGTTTGAAATTGCATGATTGAATGAAGTCACATGTTGGCTTGCATGCTTGAATGCCTACATTAGCCTTGCAAACTTGTTAGTTGCATTGTTCTATGCCTTGCATGTCTTGCATGCTCATTTGCATTGCCATGTTGCATGCCTAGTTAACGTGCTTAGGTTGCATTGCATTGGCATGCGTGCTTTGCCTCTTGACTATCCACGATAGAGGTTAAGTCCCCCTTGGTTTGATTATGTGTATTGCATTAAATATCAAATGTGCACACTTGGTTTCTTGGGCCATCATGCATGGAAATGCGTGATTGATGGTCCGAGAATCGAGGTCCATGTCCCTTTGAGTCATAAACATGATATGGGATGTGATTGGTGCATATATTGCTTGAAATGCATTGCCATGCCAAGTATTGTCCTCTGCTGCTGTCAAATCAGTTTCTGCAGGAAGTTTTGTCCGGCCGGCTACATTTAGTGCCGACCGGCCATAATCTTTGGCCGGTGGATCAGAGTTATGGCCGGTGACCATTCCACGTGGCCGGTGGTGTTCTCCCCCAGCCGGTGGTGTTCCCTGGCATCCTTAGAGCAAGCCCTGAGGCTTTGGCAGTCTTTAGAGGAGCAGAGCAGGGAAAACAGAGGCATCTTGGGCATGTCGGTGGATTTCCGGGCAAAACTGAGCGCGCACTGCATTGGGCCTTCATCCCGGGACTACTTATTGCTTAAATTAGATTAATTAATTTTCTTAATTAATTTAATTATCTGTAATTATTTAATTAGCTTGTAGGTTAATTAAATTGTAATATTCATTCGGTCCCCCCGAGCGAGGGCAAATTTGTAATAAGTGTGGGTGAGTGTGTGCATGTCTTCCAACCCCCACTTCTTTCTCCCTTTTACTTACCTGCTTTGATGGTTAGTATTAGGACATGTTTACTTTAGCATACCCTATGCTATGCATGCGTGCATCATTCGTCAGTATTGCATGCACCGGGCTCGGCGCATCACGCTAATTGCATTATATTTCAAATCTAACTTGAATACCTACTACTTGTGCATTTCACATGTCATCCTCAGATTAGCCGAGCCCTTTCTAGTGACATTTTGTATGCGATGCATTAGGCACTTAACATGGACTTGGATCATGCATTGATTGCTGACATGTTCTTGGCACGGAGTACTTTGTAAGTATTTTTATGCTTTAGCATACCGCATGCGTGTGGATGTTGACATGACAGCATACGTACCATGTGACTAGATGCTTATGTGTCATAAACTGCTTGAATGCCTATGGGTGAAGGTTGGATTATTTGAGTTGGAATACCTCATTGAAATCCGTGTTTAGCCTACTTGCGAGTAGAAAATTCCAAAACATTTTCAAAACAAGCGGATATGCAATGCTTATTTCCAAATTAGACGATCTAGTCTATACTTTTGTGATTGTACATCACATAGTAATTCTAGGCTAATAACCGGAATAAGAACATATAATGTTTTCAAAACAAGATATCACGGTTAGTAGAGGCCAATCTTCGGATCGGGCGAGAGGGGGTGCTCATAGCTGACCTTCCCCAATCGTACCCAAGTTCCCGAACCGAGGCAACTTTGATGATGACGGACACGTGGCCTTTGGCACCGAGTCAGGGTTTCCTAAATTCCCCCATTAAAAAATATTTAGGTGGCGACTCTGTATCTGGCAAAGCAGTCCATGTTTGGCACTTCTTTCAAAAATCTGTTTTCTCAAAACGATTTGCCGGATTTGGACTCTTTGGTTCAAGATTAAGAACCGTGACAAAAAAATCGAGTCGAACTGTAGCGAGGTCCCTCACGGGCTTGTTATAGTTTCTGGCGACTCCACTGGGGACTTAGAGAGCTTGATTCGAACTCGTGATATCCTGTTTTGACTACACTTATGTGTTTCTTTGCATTGCATGTGCATTGGTGCGCCTAGGACACCGTGTTGGCCATCTGCTATTCCTGAGCGGTTTGCCGGAGGCTTGACTTTGTCAAAGCATGCCATATGGCTGACCGGTTGCGGGCTCTGCCAGTATGGGAACACAAACCCCGGTTTTTACCGGGGCACCCTTTTTGACCATTCGACCTAATGCATATACGGATCCGTAGTGACCATTCCAAACTAGGACAGGTTGCTTACCCGATATAGGTTGTTTGAAACCGCTGCGTGCGTAGTGAAACCCTAGTTCCTGACAAAATAGGACAGGGAAACCCTACCCCAACATAGGGGTGTTTTGGCTCATTTACTTGCTATGTGTTTTCAGAGTGTATCTTTACAGGGAACACACATATCAGTTTGCAAGATTGAGTATCAAGCCTGAGGGCATCAGTATCAGTTTGCGAGAATCAGTTATATCTGTGGATATCCGATTCAGTATTTTAGGGCAGTGATTTTGGGGACAGTGATCAGTAGTAGAGTACAGTTGTTCGGCTACACTTGTGTTTGTTCCGTTTGGGCTGAAATGCTGCTTGTTTTTCCTTTCAGTTCAGAGAGTTCCGGAATAGTTAGTGTTCCCCCTTTGCTGAGGCAAGACTTATGATGACGCAGAACTCGGAAGAGATTGTGGTTATGACAGCCGCATTAGATCAAAGAATCACTTTGCAAAGCGAGACCAATGTTGATATGCCGCATCCACCCAGGTCGCCTGCTGCACACCCGGTTTGGACCCCCCAGCTATATCAGGCTCGCGAGCCTACTACATTTGAACTGATGGGGATGATAGGTGATCTCCAGAGGTCCGTGGCGGATCTTGCCTATGGAATGTCCGCTTCGCCACCAGCCGCACCATATGCCGGAGGTTTCGTACCCCAGGAGCCCCCGCTGTTGGGACGGATTGTGATTGAACTTAGCCAACCGGAGATGGCCTCCAACTATGGCAACGACATACCAACCCAAACCCTCGATCAGGCTGAGGCCAGAGGTAAAGACAAAATGAAGGCAGATGCCGATCCCATTGAACAACTGCTGTGGGCAGTCGAGGCTTTGAAAGCCGGAGGGATGAACAAGCAACAGATATCTGTAGTTGTGACAAAAGCTGTGGAGGACGCTTTTCCCACTCCACCTGAGAGTAGTCCAAGTCAGTCAGAAAGCCGGGATAGACCCCGTCACGCCAGAACAGTTCCTCCCAATCCTACACCTGGAAAGGACCAGAAAGCTAAGGCAGTGCCTGCTGACCCGTTCGCTAGTGCGTCTAGCAAGAATACTCAGACTTCAAAGTATCTGCCTCGAGGGCTCAGGGTCTTTCATGCTCTTTATATGCCATTGTCCAAGGCACTTCAGATCCTGGCCGAAAGAGGTCACCTTAAACCCTTGGAGCCTCGACCTCTGCCGAAGAATCTCCCTACTACACATGATGCAGCTCAGTACTGTGCGTACCACCAGCAAACTGGTCATGCTACCGATAATTGCTTCCGCCTCCGTCATGAGGTACAGGATTTGATTGACAACAGGTTATCCTCCCACCCACCTCAGCCAAGTCCGTTACCACTCAACTGTTGGACTTTGAGGATACTGATACTGTGAGTATGTAATCAGAGAGCGAACCACCCGCGGGCGACGCTTGGTATATTTTTGATGTGGCGTCTGGCACGCATTTTTGAGCATCTGCAAACAGTAGTTTTGTAAATTCTGGCTTGGGTATCGAGTCAGTCTTTTGTTTTGAATCTGTCTCCTTGTCTTGAGTTAGTCTTTTTGCTTAAGGGTCTGTCTTGATGTAGCGAGTCAGTCCCTTTTGTATAGAATACCAGGTGATTCCGAGGTTGTTCCCTCGAACACCGTTTTGTTTTGTAATTATCCGTTTTCGTTTTTGAGTCTGTTTCTGCCGAGGAGCCGGTTATACCAACAAATCTGAATGAAACCGCTGTGGCTATCTTGTTTTCGTGCTTACTTTCAGTTTGAGCTAGTTGTGCCAGAGCAGGCGAATGGAACGACAGTACATTCTACCTACTCTCTTGTGCCCTGGAAATCATTGTAACGATCTAAGCTTTTCAAAAACCCTTTTGAACACTGCGGTGATAAAAACGAAGAGGAAGGAATTCCTCGGGTTTTGCAAAATTTTGATCTTTTTTTTTTAGAGAAAGAAAGGCGTGCTGGGCCTTTAATGAATGAAATCATGCCTGTCAGCGTGAGTACTGAGAAGGACCCTGGCTTGATCCAAATTGGTTCCACACTATCTTCAACATGAGCAATGTGTCGCTTTTGTAAAAACTTTCAAAAACAAAATGTTTTGCGAGGTCCTGTGAAGACTTGTGTGGAATCGTTCTTGAGATTGTGCAGCCTAGGATCGCTCTCAGCCTCAAGATTCAATCTATCTGTTTCGAACCTGGAATCCGTTCAAAGCGTTCAACAGTCAACCGCAACCGCCGTGTAAGGCCTGTGTGGCCCGATTTGAAGCTGCCCTCGAGCAAGGGGCACCAAAACCAGATCAAGAAGGTCAGATCTCGCTGGAAAAAGCTAGTGAAGCAACCGTGATGGATTCTTCTGCAAATCAACACAGTAGCCACTCTCCTGGATACGGAGGGCTTCAATTTCAAAACCATTTGGCATGGACTTGTTACACTTTTACCCTTTGAGAGGCTCGCTGGGCCGAAAACCCAGAAGAGCGACCCAAGCAAAAGTTAGAGCAAGAAAAGAACAAGAAAACAACAAAAAAAAAAAAAAAAGAGAAAAAATGCAAAATTGAAAAATTGAAAAAAAGAGAGGAAAGAAAAAAAGAAAAGAAATAAAAAAAAGAAGGAATGAAGAGAAAAAGAAAAGAAGCTCGCAAGGTCGAAAACCCGCATCGGGCGCCTTGGCAAAAGTTAGAGCCTAAAAGTGAAGGTTAATACCCGAGTGTATCTTAACCGGAACTACGTAAGGCTTGATTCCCATGTTTGGGATACGTAGGCAACTTCATCTTGAAGTCCAGCCCCCGACGCTTTCATAGCGCCTCAGTCCGTGTAATGGTTTTGATCATCCTTGCCTCCTCTGCATCCGGCAATTCGGTTGTAACAACCGTGAACTACGTAGGCTTGATTCCCATGTTTGGGATACGTAGGCAACTTCATCCTGAAGTCCAGCCACCATTGCTCTTACAGTGACTGTGTCCATATATTGGTTCAAACCATCGTCTTTGGAGTTCAGTCGTCATTGATAAAGACCATTTACAAAAATGCCGCGGCATCATCCAGACAAGGGGCAACCTTCCGTTGCCATGCATTGCCATAAGTTGCCCTGAGTTGCCGTCCAAACCAGGGGCAACTTTCCATTGCCGTGTACCCTCTTTAAGCAAGAGGCAATTTTACATTGCCTCCGATCCAAGGTTGCGCATCTCGGGGGTAAGTTCCGTGCTCGTCGAACGTTGATTGTTTGCAAAAATAGTTTTTGAAAATTTTTACTGAGGTTGACTATTTTCTCGAAAACTATTTCGTTTTCCAAAACCGGACCTTTTTCTTGGACCAAAAAAAAAAAGGAAAATTTTCAGTGCTCACAGCCTGACTTGCATGATTTTCAAATCAAAAATTGAGCGAGTATGTTAATCTGACTCTCATTTTGGTCAAAACTGTTTTAGTAAAAGAAAACAAAAAATGGTCAAAGTGATGAACTAGGGGCACAGTTGAGTTAGGTGTTCTGTCTTTCCCCCGCCGTCAACATACTTGCCAGAGAGACGTCATATTCGCCAGATAAAGATACACCAGTTCCTGTTTGGAACACCGACTGGACGTCATCGGAAGAAATAGCCGCGAGCTAGTAGTGTTGGGCGTGAACCCGCAACTTCCTATTCACCCATCGATCGCCCTGGGGAGGGATGAAAAATGAGAGAATAAAGAATAGAGAGGTGTAAGACGAGAGAAAAGTGAGGAATAGGGTTTTTGAGAGAAAAAGCGAGCCTGAGGGCCGAGTGATGTGAGAATCACAAATCAGAAAGGATGGGAACCATACCCGGAGGAACTGGCTCCTCGAGATCTGAGGTCTCGTTTTTGTAAACACGTCCGCGTGTCGTGTCTTTTCTCTTGTTTACCTCAACTTTCGTTTTGAGTCTTTTCCGAGCGTGCCTCGTTGTATCTAGGTCATGTACCTTTTGTTTGAGTCTTTCCCGCTGTGTTCAGTTCTGGGCTCGATACCTCGGTTGAAAAACCCTTTTTCAAAAATTAAAATCGTTTATGCTCAGAATGCTGTGCCATTCTCTACATTTAGGCGAACCAAAAGAAGAAAAGGGAGAATTTGGGGCATCTTAGAGTGTTTCAGTCTCAGCCGATTCCACCTTCGTATTCCGTCTTGTTAGATCGGGCTGTTTGTTCAAGATTTGCCGTGTGCAGAATGAACCGAGTACTGTGTTATGGGCTGTACGCAAATTAGTCCCCAGTGGAGTAAGGGCTGTGTGTTCAGAATCAGGCGGTGGGTTGCTTGGGTTGTTTTGCTGTTAGTAGGTTCGTTATCTGATTATTACAGTGCAAGTGTTCAATTTTCAGACAGCAAATCAATTTCATTTACATTGAGGTGTAACATGATACGATGCAGTGCGAAGTATGAAATGTATGAGATATAAAAATGTAACACTTTTTCAGACAAAAAAGGTTTGTTTCATTCCATCATCTTTTCAAGTACATAGTTTTGGAAACAAAATCTGCTTGCAGCAATACAAGGTACCCTAGCCACCAACCAAGAAGGAAAAAGTACAGAAAAGAAGAAGAAAACAGCAAAAGTTTGTATCAATGCCAAAGGGCCTCAGGCCTGGGAGCTCGTCCTAGTCCTCTTCCTGGACGAAGGTCCAAGAGCATCATCAGGAACATCACCATCTGAGCCCGAGTCCGAGCCGTCTCCGGTCTCCTCCCCCGATGACTCTGCCTCCGCCTCTGTCTCCGCCTCGGACGACTCCTCGTCATCATCCGGAACTGGCGCCCGGGAGCTACTCCCAGCATGAGTGCACCCCGTCTTGGTGCGGGGAAATACTCTGCCCTCCTCATCTCTCCCTCGGACAGGAGCGGAAGGTCCAGCTGGGGCACCTCCTGCAGTGGGAATCTGGAAGGGAGGCTGAAAAGTACAAAAAGCAAATGCATCAGTATACCGTGAACAGTTTATCAGTGCAGAATGCAGTGTATGAGTACAATGTGTGAATGCCGTGAGCAGTTATCAGTATAGAATGCAGTGCAGAATACAGTCTATGAATGCTGTGAGATCAGTTTATCAGGTGTTGTGTTGTGCATCAGATTATGTCAAACAGTTTACGCATGGTTTGAGACTGTGGTCAAAGAGAACATACCGGAATACTGTAGAGAGCCAGGAGATCGAAAGTCCGCTGCAACATCCCTATCATGGAGGCATTCAGCTCCAGGGACTGCCGGGTGTACTCGGAGGAAGCCTGTAAAAGAATATCAGATACATTAATATTCTGCGGGATATAAAATGAAATGAAATGACGATACAAGATGCAACGTGAAGTAATACATACTGGAGGCAAGTCGGGGACACCAACCAACTCGTGATCAGCCGGAGGAGGGGCAAAGGGGATCTGGTAAGTCGCCCCACCCTGCCCTCTGTACGTCATCGTCATGGGCAGAGCGGGCCAACCAGCCCCCGTCCTCTCTGAGCTCCGCCCTTGCCGTGAACTTGGGCCCTCCTCGACGCTTCCGCTCCAACCCCTGTGCCTGCCCTGGCTGCCGATGCCGCAGGTCTCTCTCTCTCAGCTCTGCGACCGCTGCTCAAGGGCCGCATAATGAAGGTCCGGACGAACTCGGTGTAGTCGCCTATGCCTCTATGACGAATCGCGTCCCAGCCGACTGTGTACTCAACCATCTGCTCGAGGGTGTACCTCTCGGTCCTCCTCATATGCTCAGGGGGCGGAGCCGGGACTATCTGCTCCAGTAAGCCCAGGGTCTGGCGCAGGAAGCACTCGCCCAGGTACCACACCCGACAGACTGGTCCCTCCAAGAGGATCCTGAACCGGGCAGTCTCTACCGCGCCCGTGAATCGCTCCCACATCTCATCTGGCAATGGAGCCCAAGGCTACCACGTGATCTGAGAATGAAATGCAGTTTGTTATCTACTGTTATTAAAAATACAGTGCAAAGCGAAGCTTAAATGAACTGAAAGTTCTAAACAATACCTCCGCGGAAGTGATGGTGTCGAAGTAGCGGCGGAAGAAGGTGAATGTCTCCCGGGGCCTCCGCACACACCTAACATCAAAGCGTCTTGAGAATGGGACGACGAGTGGGGTCTCCACGTCAGGCACTGGCGCCAGTCTCGGAAAGTAGGCATAGACCCACAGCTGCAGAGTAAATACCAGGGTGCTTGTCAAATAAAGCAGAATGCAGAATAAAGCAGAATGACAGAGCTGTGTGTTGCACCGTGTATTGTGTAGAGTGTGTGCCGTGTGCGTAGTG
Source organism: Camellia japonica (assembly GCA_030407325.1). NCBI lineage: Eukaryota > Viridiplantae > Streptophyta > Magnoliopsida > Ericales > Theaceae > Camellia > Camellia japonica. The sequence continues at coordinate 175,718,733 of JAPPVO010000059.1, read as the reverse complement.
TACAGTCAGTGTAAAGCAGAGTATGTGTGTGCCGTGTGTGCAGTGTACAGTCAGTGGAAAGCCGACCGCAGTGTGTGCAGTGTGCAGAGTACAGTACAGAGTACAGATATCGTAATACAGAAATGTAAAGCAGAGAACAAGAATACCTCCCAAGCACGCCAGTAGCCCCCAAGCAACTGCCCGCTGCCACGGGAGACTGAGCTCATATATCCGTAGAGAGTGGCCAGAGCAGCGCCACCCCAGTCATAGCGAAAAATCTGCCTGACATCCACCAGTGCGCTGAGTAGGCAGAGGGGCATGGTGTTCACCCGATCAACGAAAATGGTCGTCCCAAACAGGAACATCAAGAAGCCACGCACACACCGCTCCACCTCCTCCGGAGCCATCGGAACCTCCTCGATCAAAGCTGGCTGGACCCTGAACTGGACCTCGAACCAGGAATATTGGACGTAGCCTGGACGAGCAAGAGGCGGCACCTCGCCGAGTAGATGAATCTGGCAGCCTCCCACTCGCCCATGTCGGTGTCGAAGGGGATCGGATCACCCCCTACCCCGATGCCTGTGAGCATCGAGAAATCCACGGGAGTCATCGTCATCTCCCCCGCGGCAGAGAGGTGGAATGAGTCGGTGGTGTCCCACCACCTCTCCGCTAGGGCGGCAAGAAGAGGACTGCATGCTGAAAGACGGGACAGTCCCCTGCAGAATGCACCGAAACTGGCCTGGTCCACGATGTGGCGAACCGCATCGGGCAACTCCAAATACCAGTCTCGAGCGGCGACGTTCCCATACCCCCGGACGGTATGGGAATCCCCCTGTATTCAAACAAGCAGTTGTAAAGCAATATAAAATATACAGTTTTGAAAAGCATTCAGAATTGGTGATAGTATAACGTGTGTGCACGTTTTTCAGATTCAAGCAGGTACTGGGTGCCGGTGTGCTTACAGTGAACTACAGCGTGTGATGCGTCAGCGTGTTTGAGTGGTTTAGTGCAAATGTAGCATGCGTGCAAGTTTTTCAGATCGAAACAAATATCGAGTATCGGTATGATTGCAATAAACTACAGTGTGTGCCATGTGTACTGTGTCAGTGCGTTCGAATGATTCAAAGCCAACGCAGTGTGTGTGCACGTGCCAATCTTAAACAGGTTTCAGTTATGAGTTTGGTTGCGATCAACTACAATGTATAGTGTATCAGTGTATCTGAACCAAGCAATTAAGGAACAGAATCAACTACGGTAGTTTTATATTCTATATTGTGGAGAATGAAACAGAGGAAAGCACATACCGCGGAGGCGCCGAAGGATAGATGAGACGCCAGCTCGCGCAGAAGAAGCTCCGGATCCACCATCCTGTTGAAGCCCCTGAACTGACGAAGAGCGTCATGAGGTAGCACATGAATCGCCGGCCGGTAGGTCGCTGGATCGAAGGGACGGACGCTCAAAGGTAGGAGCTCAGCCCCGGGATCCATCTCGTGATCCGGAGGAGTCCCGCCCTGTGGAATATCGTCGGCCATGTCAAAAGTGGTGAGAAGATAGCCGGAAGAGGGAAAACCGGGCGAAAATGTGGAAAGTCAACCGAAAAGTCAACCCAAAAGGGTGAAAAATGTCCGAAAAGGCCGGGAAGGGAAAAAGGCACGGAAATCGGGAGAAACACAAGGGAAACAAACCCCAACAAGCGGAAATGGCAAAAGAAACACCGAAACGGAGAAATGTTCGGTTCAAAATGTTCGAAACGCGAAGGAGATCGCGAATCGGACGATGGAACGGTGGTGAAAACGCGAGAAAAGCAGGGAATAAGGCTCGGGAAATTTTCTAGGGAGAGAGAGGGAAAGTTTTCGGCAGAGGGAAAGTGAATAAAATAGGGTTTGGAACCCTATTTTAAAAGGCCCGAGCCGAAAAGTCGAAATTGCCCCGATCCAGGCATTTTTGGCCGGTCGGCCAAACGTGTGGCCGGTGGAACCTTTTTATGGCCGATGGATAGCCGGTGGCTTCCTCTTCCAGCCGGTGATGTTCCTACAACCTTGATTAGGTCAGATGAGTGGTTTGGGGCCATCATTGCTCAACATAGTGCAAGAAATGGCACCTCCAAAGCTCAACCGGCCTCCGTTTTGACCCCAGACCACGTCTTCGGCGCGTGGCACTCGAATTCGTGCAAGGTGTATCCTCTCCGTATCCTTTTGTCTTTTACAAAATTCGAAAGTTGCCCCTTTGTGCATGCATCATCTCATTGCATTTGGCACGCATTCAATCGCGCTATTTTGCACGTCTCATTGCACCTGGCGTGTATTCATTGTTCGCATTATCTTGCGCACCTCACCCGCGTTGTTTTGAGTCGCTACGGTGTAGGAGACCTTAAATCCTTGGAAGGTACAAGACCTTCGGTGCATTGGCGTGCAGGGTTCATTTGCATATATCATGCATTTCAAAGGCCGTGCGATGCCACGCGTTGTAAAGTCATGCATTGTCATGCATTTCAAGCAATTTGCGTTGTCGCGCATTCCGTGCAAAATGCATTTCATGCATCATTTGTATTTCAAAAAAGAAGCAAAACAAAAGAATGCATTGTCATGCATAATTTTTGCATCCTGGTCTAGGAGACCTTAAATCCTCTAAAGGTGCAATTCCTTTGGTGTTTGTCGTGCCCGAACGACTTCCGATGGTCTGGTAAAGCCATATACCTGTGTTTGTGGTCAGTTCCTAGGAGACCAACTGGGACGGTGGAAACTAGAGTTCGAATGGCTTATGCCTAGAACGCAAAGGTTCGGGATTTCTGAGACTAAAGTCTGGTTTAAATACCCAGGGGTGTATCCACGGCTTGAAATCTGTATGGAAACCCCATAGGTTGAGGCAGCATATCTGCGCCTCAGTTCTGGATACTGAACCAACCTAGTATATCGCCTTGTTGAGAGAATAGGGAAGCTGCAATCATAGCCGTTCCATCATACTCCATTTGTCATGCATCCATTGTAAATAGTGCATTGTCATGCATACATGGTAAATATTGCATTGTCATGCATCGTAGAAAATACTACATTTACCATGCATTTCCATCGCATTCCTTGCATCCCTTCCATCTATGGCTTGCGCCTTTCCATGTTGAGCTTGGTCTGGTATGTGCCTATACTTCTTGCGTCAAAACATAGTTCAGTAGACCGTTCTATGTTAGCCGCGGCTTGTATGTGTACATGCCTTTCCAAGGCAAGATTTGGTTTGGCCCGCGCGCCACATCCATTGCATTGCATATTTATAGATGTTGCATTGTAGCTTGTATGCATTCATTGCATCACTCCATCTATGGCTCGCGCCTTTCCATGTTGAGCTTGGTCTGGTATGTGCCTATACTTTTCACGTCAAAACATAGTTCAGTAGACCGTTCTATGTTAGCCGCGGCTTGTATGTGTACATGCCTTTCCTAGGCAAGATTTGGTTTAGCCCGCGTGCCATATCCATTGTATCCATATCCATTTCATTGCATATTTGTAGATGTTGCATTGTAGCTTGCATGCATTCATTGCATCACTTCCATCTATGGCTCGCGCCTTTCCATGTTGAGCTTGGTCTGGTATGTGCCTATACTTTTCACGTCAAAACGTAGTTCAGTAGACCGTTCTATGTTAGCCGCGGCTTGTATGTGTACATGCCTTTCCTACGCAAGATTTGGTTTGGCCCGCGTTCCATATCCATTGTATCCATATCCATTGCATTGCATATTTGTAGATATTGCATTGTAGCTTGCATGCATTCACTGCATCACCCCTTCCATCTATGGCTTGCACCTTTCCATGTTGAGCTTGGTCTGGTATGTGTCCATATTTTTCACGTCAAAACATAGTTCAGTAGACCGTTCTATGTTAGCCGCGGCTTGTATGTGTACATGCCTTTCCTAAGCAGGATTTGGTTTGGCCCGCATGCCATTTCCATTGCCATTTTCCCAGCATATCCATTGTATATATTACATTGTAGTGTAATTTTTGCATCCGGCATTAGGATCATTATCCTTTCCCCAGCAGGTCGTTTCCCCACTTATGTCATTCCCCCCCAATACTCGTTCTTGTGTCCGTCTACATTACTCATAGTTCTGTTGATCGTTCTATGGTAGACGGACTTGTTACCTCCATCCATCTATTTGACATATATGTGGTTTCAAACCGCTCATGATTGGATCATGACTCAATTGCTTTGCATAATAGTTTGCATTGTTTCAAGTGCATTGCATTTTCATTTGCATTGTTTATACATTGTTTTGTATATATTGCATATCATTTTGCATTCATTTTTGCATTGTCATGTTTAAATCATGTTTAAGTCCATCTCTTTGCTTGTTGCATATGCTCCTTGTATGTTGTAACGTATTGGTGAGCGTGTCGCATGTTTGAAATTGCATGATTGAATGAAGTCACATGTTGGCTTGCATGCTTGAATGCCTACATTAGCCTTGCAAACTTGTTAGTTGCATTGTTCTATGCCTTGCATGTCTTGCATGCTCATTTGCATTGCCATGTTGCATGCCTAGTTAACGTGCTTAGGTTGCATTGCATTGGCATGCGTGCTTTGCCTCTTGACTATCCACGATAGAGGTTAAGTCCCCCTTGGTTTGATTATGTGTATTACATTAAATATCAAATGTGCACACTTGGTTTCTTGGCCATCATGCATGGAAATGCGTGATTGATGGTCCGAGAATCGAGGTCCATGTCCCTTTGAGTCATAAACATGATATGGGATGTGATTGGTGCATATATTGCTTGAAAATGCATTGCCATGCCAAGTATTGTCCTCTGCTGCTGTCAAATTAGTTTCTGCAGGAAGTTTTGTCTGGCCGGCTACATTTAGTGCCGACCAGCCATAATCTTTGGCCGGTGGATCAGAGTTATGGCCGGTGACCATTCCATGTGGCCGGTGGTGTTCTCCCCCAGCCGGTGGTGTTCCTTGGCATCCTTAGAGCAAGCCCTGAGGCTTTGGCAGTCTTCAGAGGAGCAGAGCAGGGAAAACAGAGGCATCTTGGGCATGTCGGTGGATTTCCGGGCAAAACTGAGCGCGCACTGCATTGGGCCTTCATCCCGGGATTACTTATTGCTTAAATTAGATTAATTAATTTGCTTAATTAATTTAATTATCTGTAATTATTTAATTAGCTTGTAGGTTAATCAAATTGTAATATTCATTCGGTCCCTCCGAGCGAGGGCAAATTTGTAATAAGTGTGAGTGAGTGTGTGCATGTCTTCCAACTCCCACTTCTTTCTCCCTTTTACTTACCTGCTTTGATGGTTAGTATTAGGACATGTTTACTTTAGCATACCCTATGCTATGCATGCGTGCATCATTCGTCAGTATTGCATGCACCGGGCTCGGCGCATCACGCTAATTGCATTATATTTCAAATCTAACTTGAATACCTGCTACTTGTGCATTTCACATGTCATCCTCAGATTAGCCGAGCCCTTTCTAGTGACATTTTGTATGCGATGCATTAGGCACTTAACATGGACTTGGATCATGCATTGATTGCTGACATGTTCTTGGCACGGAGTACTTTGTAAGTATTTTTATGCTTTAGCATACCGCATGCGTGTGGATGTTGACATGACAGCATGCTTACCATGTGATTAGATGCTTATGTGTCATAAACTGCTTGAATGCCTGTGGGTGAATGTTGGATTATTTGAGTTGGAATACCTCATTGAAATCCGTGTTTAGCCTACTTGCGAGTAGCAAATTCCAAAACATTTTCAAAACAAGCGGATATGCAATGCTTATTTCCAAATTAGACGATCTAGTCTATACTTTTGTGATTGTACATCACATAGTAATTCTAGGCTAATAACCGGAATAAGAACATATAATGTTTTCAAAACAAGATATCACGGTTAGTAGGGGCCGATCTTCGGATCGTGCGAGAGGGGGTGCTCATAGCTGACCTTCCCCAATCGTACCCAAGTTCCCGAGCCGAGGCAACTTTGGTGATGACGGACACGTGGCCTTTGGCACCGAGTCAGGGTTTCCTAAATTCCCCCATTAAAAAATATTTAGGTGGGGACTCTGTATCTGGCAAAGCAGTCCATGTTTGGCACTTCTTTCAAAAATCTGTTTTCTCAAAACGATTTGCTGGATTTGGACTCTTTGGTTCAAGATTAAGAACCGTGACAACAAAATCGAGTCCGAACTATAGCAAGGTCCCTCACGGGCTTGTTACAGAGGCCTGTGTGGCCAGATTTGAAGCAGCCCTCGAACTAGGGACAAGAAAGTCAAATCAAGAAAATCAGATGTTGTCAAAAGAAGCTTGCGAAGCTAGATCAGAAGCACCCCTCGAACTAGGGGCAATCATGTCAGATGTGCTCGAAGAACCAAAGATGGATCATTCTACAAACCATTGAAGATCGGCAAGAATGCCAAATCCCAGAAAGGAGGAAAGAAGAAAGTACTGCTGAAGAACAACCGAGTTCCTATCCACAACACTAGGGGCAAATTCAGCCCCCCATTGGATGGACTCCAATATCATCAGCGAACAACAGCCACTCTCCTAGATTCAGATGGCTTCGAGATCCAAAAGCCATTTGACATGGACAAAGCTACACTTTTACCCTTGAGAGACTCGCTGGGCCGAAAATCCGGAAGGGCGACCTAGGCAAAAGTTAGAGCAAATGAAAAAGAAAAGAAAATAACAAAAAAAGAAAAATGCAAAGAATGAAGAAAAGATGAAAAAAAAAACAAACAAAAAAAATGAAAAGAAAAGAAAAGAAATGAAAAGAAAAGAAAAACATAGCTCGCAAGGTTGAAAACCCGGAAGGGCGGCCTTGGCAAAAGTTAGAGCGCAAAAGGAGAGGTTAATACACGAGTGTACCTTACCCGAACTACGTAAGGCTTGATTCCCATGTTTGGGATACGTAGGCAACTTCATTCTGAAGTCCAGCCATAAACTTCCAAATTAACTGTGTCCATGTAATGGTTCTGATCATCTTTGTCTTCTCTGTAACCAAGAATTTGGTTATGATCGCCACTTTGAAGACTGATTACAGTGCACTATGGTACCATTCAGACAAGGGGCAACTTTCCGTTGCCATGTAGTGTCCTTTAGATAAGGGCAATTTTCCATTGTTTTGGATCCGAGGTTGTGCATCTCAAGAGTAAATTCTGCGTTGGTCAAGCAGTGGCCATTTGTGAAAATAGTTTTTGAGAATTTTTACTGAGGTTGACTAATTTTCTCGAAAACTATTCCATTTTCCAAAACTGGACCATTTCTTGGACCCAAAAAAGGAAAATTTTCAGTTCTCATAACCTGACTTGCATGATTTCAAATCAAAAAGTTGAACAAGTATGTTAATCTAGCTCTCATATTGGTCAAAATTCTTTTAGTAGAAAACCAAAACAAAAAATGGTCAAAATGATGAACTAGGGGCACAGTTGAGTCAGGTGTTCTGTCTTTTTCCCGTTGTCAACATGCTTGCCAGAAAGGGCACTCTTCCTGCCAGAAAAGGGCACAATTGAAGCTAACAGCAACAGGGCTGAAAGCCCTCTCACCCTCCAAGCAGCGAGGTATCAAGCTAAGTGAGAAGCACGAACTGAAATAGATCAAGATGTTCCACTCCCTCATCTGGACAGATTTGATCACATCCAAACCGGCCAAGCGCATCGTCAACCGATGTCAATCGAAGATCTGCTGTGCATCTGGTCGCACCGCAACCCCTCTATGGGAAAGTTCACTATTGTGAATCTAGCAGAATGCTAGCGGCAAGAGCCCGCAACTTCCTATTTATTCATCAACCACCCGGGGGGAGGGATAAAAAATGAGAGATTGAAGAATAGAGAGATGTGCATTGAGAGAAAAAGTGAGGAAAAGGGCTCTTTCAGAAAAACAGAGCCTGAGGGCCGAGTGATGTGAGAAACACAAACAAGAAAGGGTGGAAAACAATACCTGGAGAAACAGGCTCCCTGAGCACATTTGAGTCTTGTGTTTTGTTGTGTTTTTTCTGTCTCGATTCTTGTTTTGAGTCGTTTTGGGTGTCAATAGACGTGTTTAGGTTGTTTTACCTTTGTTTTCCGTTGTCGAGTCATTTTGGCTGTGGTTAGTTGTAGGCTTAATACCTGGTTAAAAAGTCATCTCTCAATTTCAAAATGAATTGTTTTGTGCTCAGAGTGTTGTGCCATTCTCCATATTTGTACAAAACAAGATTTGTTCTTTCATAAAACTGCAGGGTTCAACCCAGGTCATATGAGAACAGTAGAACAAGGACCTATCTTAAGCTATATAGGTTCCAGACTGCAAAGCAAAAGAAAAGAGCGAAAATCGGAGCATTTGACTTTGTTTCAACTTCAGTAAGTTCCGAGATTGCATTCCGTGTGTACCTCTTCAGGTCTTGCCAATGCTTCGAAGTATGAGTGTGCCTCTACCTCAAGCTCAAGATCAAGTTTGCTTCAAGCCAAAATGGCAATCAGAAGTGCTCTTCTTGAGTACCATTTCCCACCAAGGGCATCCTGGCTGTATTTGAAATGAGTTCCTAGGAGACCAACTGTGACGGTGGAAACTAGAGTTCGAATGGCTGATGCCTAGAACGCAAAGGTTCGGGATTTTCGAGACTAAAGTCTGGTTTAAATACCCAGGGGTGTATCCCCAGCTTGAAATCTGTATGGAAGCCCCATAGGCTGAGGTAGCAGGTATGCGCCTCAATTCTGGATACTGAACCAACCTAGTCTGTCACCCCGTTGGAGAATAGGGAAAGTTGTGAATATGGTCGAAAGAAAAGTGGCATCCCAAGTGTTCTATGTGAAGAATCCTTGTTGGCATTTCAGAACCTTTATACTGTGAGTTGAAGGTAAGAGTTCAAAGAACACAATGGGAGATCCACGTCAGAGTAGAGCGGTTCATCACCACTAACCCCATGAGGTGCTTTCTAAAACGCCACTATGTTTGTTTATTGCATTCTTTAAACATCATGCATTGTATTGCATTGTACCTATCAAGTTTCTTTCTCATTCATGCACGATATTGTATGTACGGTTCATTCAAAGAAGTTCCGTTTAAGGTCATTCACTTAGCGTATCAATCACACTTCATTCACTCAGTGTATCCATCACACTTCATTTACTTTAGTGTATCCATCACACTTCATTTACTTTAGTGTATCCATCACACTTCATTTACTTCAGTGTATCCATCACACTTCATTCACTCAGTGTATCCATCACACTTCATTTGCTCTAGTGTATCCATCACATTTCATTTGCTTTAGTGTATCTATCATACTCTGTTCACTTAGTGCATCTATCACACTTTGTGTTCACCTTTAGTGTATCTATCATACTCTATTCACTTAGTGCATCTATCACACTTTGTGTTCACCTTGAGTGTATCTATCATACTCTGTTCACTCAGTGCATCTATCACACTTTGTGTTCACCTTTAGTGTATCTATCATACTCTGTTCACTCAGTGCATCTATCACACTTTGTGTTCACCTTTAGTGTATCTATCATACTCTATTCACTTAGTGCATCTATCACACTTTGTGTTCACCTTTAGTGTATCTATCATACTAGTTCACTTAGTGCATCTATCACACTTTGTGTTCGCCTTTAATGTATCTATCATACTTTGTTCACTTAGTGCATCTATCACACTTTGTGTTCACCTTTAGTGTATCTATCATACTTGTTCACTTAGTGCATCTATCACACTTTGTGTTCACCTTTAGTGTATCTATCCTACTCTATTCACTTAGTGCATCTATCACACTTTGTGTTCACCTTTAGTGTATCTATCATACTTTGTTCACTTAGTGCATCTATCACACTTTCTGTTCACCTTTAGTGTATCTATCATACTTGTTCACTTAGTGCATCTATCACACTTTCTGTTCACCTTTAGTGTATCTATCCTACTCTGTTCACTTAGTGCATCTATCACACTTTGTGTTCACCTTTAGTGTATCTATCATACTTTGTTCACTTAGTGCATCTATCACACTTTGTGTTCACCTTTAGTGTATCTATCATACTTTGTTCACTTAGTGCATCTATCACACTTTGTGTTCACCTTTAGTGTATCTATCATACTTTGTTCATTTAGTGTATCTATCACACTTTGTGCACACCTTTTGTATATCTATCGCATGCTCACTTTGTGTATCTATCACACGCTCGCTATGTGTATCTATCACACACTCACTATGTGTATCTATCACACGTTCACTTTGTGTATCTATCACACGCTCACTTTGTGTATCTATCACACGTTCACTTTGTGTATCTATCACATGCTCACTTTGTGTATCTATCACACGCTCACTTTGTGTATCTATCACACTACACTCACTTTGTGCATCTATCACACACTCACTATGTGTATCTATCACACGTTCACTTTGTGTATCTATCACACGCTCACTTTGTGTATCTATCACTCTATGCTCACTTTGTGTATCTATCACACGTTCACTTTGTGTATCTATCACACGCTCGCTTTGTGTATCTATCACACGCTCGCTTTGTGTATCTATCACACTATGCTCACTTTGTGTATCTATCACACATGCTTGTCCAATTAGTGTATCTATCACACTTCGTTCACCTTTATGTATCTATCGCACATTTTCGTGAGAATTGCATAATTTTCTTACATCCCTTCTACGTGAGTTGTAGTTTGGTTCTTATTCGCTTAAACTGTTGCATTTATTGTGTATAATTGCTTCATTACAGCTTTCTTTACATGATCATAAGTTATGCTCAGCTTTGTGCATGTCATTTGCATCTTGCCCCAGCCTGCAGGCACATCTCTTTATTATCTTGCATGTTTGTCTAAGTCTTCGGCCTTGTCAAAAATGGGTCATCTCTGGGCTTTGACATTCACTCCCGTCACTTATGACTTTCGAGTTTTGTCAAAGAGGGGCAACTGTAGACACCCCATTTTTGACCGGCCTTAAGACTCAGACGTCATCGATTGAGCGCTTGGTGATAGTGTTTGTCGTGCTCGTTTAGCGGTCTCGGCGTTTTGGCTGGAAGCCTTGCCTCCGGGCCTCTGAACTCTTTGTGCTTTGGCTCGGTTTGTTGGCCGAACCTTGTTTCTCTTCCTTGGAGGGAGGGAGTGGTCTGTAGACCACCTTTTTGCGGTCATAGACCACTTTTCGTGGTCGTAGACCATTTTTCCTGCTTGGAGACCAGTTTCCGGTTTTTAGAGCCTTTCGCCGCGCGCCTTGTCTCGGGACCGCTTAACATTCTCCGTTTGGTGTGGTTTTTGAACCACACCTTGTTGCCTCTACCTAGAGGAACACTGTGGTCCGGGAGACCACTTTTGTGGCTGCATACCACTTTTGTTGCTCATTAGCTAGTTTTTGGGGCTTTTGGCCGCGTGTTTCGCCTCCCGATTTCTCATCTTGCATCCGCTTTGATTTGTTTTCGGTACAAACCTTGCTTTCCTTGTTTGGAAGGTGGTACAAGGGTGGGAGACCAGTATTTCTCCTTGGAGACCACTTTTCCTTTTTCCAGCTAGTTTTCTTGTCAGATAACTAGCTTTCTTGGTCTTTGGACCATCTTTTCTGGTCGGCCACCACACCACCACCTTGCATTTAGTGTGTTGACCTCTCCCACCTATGGCCAACCTATTTTTGCTCTGGTTGACCACTTAAAGTGGTCGGTTGCTTTTTGGCACTTTTTTGGAGATATTTTGGGACAGCTGGCACAATTGGAGGGCACCAGAGCTATCCTCCATACATGTGTATGGGGGGATTGCCTTGGCCCTTAGCTTCTCCAGGAAGCTTTGGCTTTCCTCTTCTATAAGAAGGAGGCTCCTCCTCTCTCCTCCAGGTTCAAAAAAATCTAATGGAGGAGGATAGATATAGCATTGTCTCTATATTGCCTTGTTTCTCCATTTTTGTGCATCAAAAGTGTAGTATTGTCATAGTTTAACACACAAACACACACTTAAACACCTTGCTTGGGTTGTTGAGGGGCTAAGAGGTTGTTTTTGGTGTTCTTGGACTGGTTTAAGCTTGAAGAGGCTGCTGGAGTTGCAGTTATAAAGGAGGTCTTCAATGGTGAGCATTTGACCTTTAAATACCCCTTTCTTGCTTAGGCTTTTAGCCCTTCTTGCATCGGTTTTTAAGCTTAACTCCTAACTAGAAAAAGTTCCATTTTTAAGTGTTTAAAATAGTTGTTTTAGGTCACTTTTTCGTTTGGGGTGTTTTACCCCCTCCTAGGCCTTGTTAGGCCTCATTTTGAGCCACACCTTTAGGCTCTTGTTGAACCCTTTGCATGACCTTTCTACCACTTAAATCCAAAGGATTTTTAGTGGTGTAAAGGTGGTCTTGGTGTCCCAAATAGGAGAGGGTCATCCCCTCTCCTTTGTGCCTTGTTTACTAGCTTTGAATGCCTCATGTTTGAGCATCTTTGTTAAGCTTTTGTTGGCCTTATCTTAGCTTACATTTGTGGTTATTTTTCTATGGCATACCATTTTTTTTGCTTATTGTGGTCACTCCATGCATGGTTAATACACTTGTAGTGTAAATCACACAATCTAGTCTTCTATGCCTCGTGTTTGAGCATGTCTTTCTAGTTTGTTTTGGAGCCATCGCAGTGGGTTTTTGGTGTTGTTTTAGCATGCCTTAGATTTGTTTTGGGTTGGTTTGGTTGGCTCTTGCATGCCTAATACACTTGTAGTGTAAATCCCTTAAACTAGCTTTGTATGCTTCATGAAATAGCATGTTATTTTAGCTTGGTTTGAGTCCATTTCAGCATGTCTTTGGTGATGTTTTGCCATGTCATACCTCTGTTTAGGTTTAGTTTGGTTAGCCTTTGCATGCTCCATGCACTTGTAGTGCAATCCCATGAAATAGCCTAACATGCATCATGTTGCAACATGTCATTTTAGCATGCTTATGGCTTATCTTAAAGAAGACTTTGTTCATGTTTTAGCATGTCTAAGGTCTGATTTGTGTTGTGTTGGTCATGCATGACTTGCTTTGTATAGCTATGGTTCAACCTAGCTTGTTAGCTTTGTGTGTTGAGTCCTCTAGCATGCATTACTTGGACTATTTCAATGATTTGGCATCATTTACTATGTGATTTCAGTCCATGTTTCATGGCCATGCATTCACATTTGTCACTCATTCAATGCGTTGGAGGGTTTGCCCCTTTATGCCTTAACATGAACCATTGTGTATGCCTTCATGCCATAGCTTGTGAGCCATTGTTTCAGTGCTTATTTGGGGTTATTTTGCCATGATATAACTCTGATTTTGGTTTCTTAAGTCATTCCATGCTTGGTCCTAATACGTGTAGTGTAATCCACCTTATTTTCCTTATATGCATCATGCCTTATGCCCTCCATGCTAGCATGTTTTGGCTTCCTTCCATGTATGTTTTAGACTCATTTTGACATATTCTAGGACTGTTTTGGGTTGCCTTAACCACATGCTTCATGTTTTGTATACTTGTAGTACAAGTGCTCTTGCTTGCTTCAAGCCTTGAGCACCATTGCATGCTTCATTTGTGTTGTGTACATGATTTAGCATCACTTAACATGACATTTCAGAGCATTTAGGACTGCCATGTTCCCACTTCTTTCATGCTTTGAATGCCTTTGAGTATTGTGCATTGTTGCCTTACTTGTAGCCTAGCTCGTATGCTTGCATGCTTAGGCCTCTGAGCCTCCATCTTAGCATGTTTAGGTCTTTGTTTTGACCTATTTTAGCTCTGTCCATGATTGGTTCATGCATTTGTGCCATGTATAGCATGCTTCCTTTGTAGTCCTTTTCACTAGCTTTCATGCCTTAGGACTCTTGCATGCTTTACTTGCTTTGTTTGAATGATTTGACATCACTTCTTACCTCATTTCAGTGCACTTAGTGTTGTTACATTTCCATGCTTTTCACTCGTTAAGTATTCTTGAGAGTTGCACTTTAGTGCCTTAATTGGTGAGCCAATTAGCATGCATGTTTGTATGTGTTTTCGGTGCCTTCATTTTAGCATCATGGCCACTGTTTGGGCATGGCTGAGGTCTGTCCATTTTAGTTTAAGTCCATTGAGCATGTTTCGTTGCATGTTGTTTGCATGCTTGTATTACATCGCATTGTGTATGCCATGTTCATCGCATTGTGTATGCCCTATACTTTGCATTGTGTATGCTTAGGTTACATTATTGCATTGTGCATGCTAATTGATGTTTTGCATTGTGTATGCTAGTTGTTGGTCTTAGCATGGTGCATTGTGCATGCCATTAGCCTTGTTAGGTTGTTCATGTAGTTGCATTGAGTATGCGATGTAGTTGCATGTTTGCATGCTAAGGTCGCATTACATTGCATTGGGCATGCCATGTTATGTGTTGCATCATGTTTGGAATAGGTGTGTAGACACGCCCCGCGTGAGGGCCTCACCCCACAGTTCGGACTCGATTTGTCACGGTTCTAAATCTGAACCAAAAAGTCCAAATCCGGCAAATCGTTTTGAGAAAAACAGATTTTTAGAAAAGAAGTGCCAAACATGGACTGCTTTGCCAGATACAGAGTTGCCACCTAAATACTTTTTAATGGGGGAATTTAGGAAACCCTGACTCGTTTGCCTAAGGCCACGTGTCCGTCATCACCAAAGTTGCCTCGGCTCGGGAACTTGGGTACAATTGGGGAAGGTCAGATATGAGCACCCCCGCTCGCCCGATCCGAAGATCGGCCTCTACTAACCATGATATCTCGTTTTTGAAAACACATGCGTTCTTATTCCGATTAATTAGCTAGAATTACTATGTGATGCGCACAACACAAAAGTATAGACTAGATCGCCTAATTTGGAACAAAGCATTGCATATCCGTTCGTTTGGAAAATGGTTTGGGATTTGCTACTCGCAAGTAGGCTAAAACACGGATTTCAATGAGTTGTCCCAACTCAAACAATCCAACCTTCACCCACAGGCATTCAAACAGTTTATATCACATAAGCATCTAACCACATGGTAAGCATGCTGTCATGTTAACATTCACACTCATGCGAGATGCTAAAACATAAAACACTTACAGTGTACTCCAAGCCAAAACAATAGACATGTTAGCAATCATGCATGATCCAAGTCCATATCAACTGGCTAATGCATCACATACAGAATGTCACTAGAATAGGCTCGGCTAATCCTAGGATGGCATGTGGGATGCAACAAGTAGCACGTATTCAAGTTAGATTTGGAATACTATGCTGTTAGTATGATGCGCCGAGCCCGGTGCATGCAATACTGATGAATGATGCACGCATGCATAGCATAAGGTATGCTAAATTAAACATGTCCTAATACTAACCATCAAAAGCAGGTAAGTAAAAGGGGAGAAAGAAGTGGGGGTTGGAAGACATGCACACACGCACCCACACTTATTACACATTAGCCCTCACTCGGAAGGACCGAAAGAATAATACAAATTTAACTAACCTACAGGCTAATTAAATATTACAGACCAATTAAACTAGTTAAGCAAATTAACTAAGCTAATTAAGCAAAAAAAGGCCTCGGGAAGAGGGTCCAATGCATGCGCGCTCGGTTTCGCTCGGAAATCCGCTACCATGCACAAGTTGCCTCTGTTTTCCTTGCTCTGCTCCTCTGAAGACTGCCAAAGTCCCAAGGTGCACTGTTTGGACACTGTGGAGCACCACCGGCTAAGGCAAATGGTCACCGGCCATGGAAGGATGGTCATCAACCATTGGTTGAGCTATCGGCCACCCATTGTTGGTCGGTCGGCACTTGGTGCAGTCGACCGGCCGTCTCTGGCTGCAGAAACCTGTTTTGACCGCAGCAGAGGGCAAAACATGGCGTGGCAATGCATTTCAAGCAAATGTATGCACCAACACATCCCTTATCATGTTTGTGACTCAAAGGGACATGGTTCTCGATTCTCGGACCACCAATCGCGCATTTCCATGCATGATGGCCCAAGGGAACCAAGTTTGCATTTTGATAACAATTGAAATGCAATGCACAAAACAAACAAATAAAGCCCAACCTCAATCATGGATAGTCAAGAGTCAAGGCATGCATGCCAATGCAATGCATCCTAGGCATGTTAGCTAACATGCTATGAGGACAAGCATGCAAGTATGATCATGGGGCAAACATGCAAGCATGTGGGATGCAAGACATGTGGCATATTAAGCAACCAAAGCAAGGAGAAGAATGCATGCCAAATACATTAAGATTTAAGCATGCAACACATGCGATAGGCCAAGTATGCAACAACATGCAAGGCTAGCATGCAACCATATGCTAGAATGGTCTTAAACTAATTTAGGCAGCCCTCAAACAAGCCTAAAACAGTAGCCAATATGCTCAAGAATGGGAGCCAAAACACATACAAATAGGCATGCATGCAAGGTCCAATACTTAGGCACATTGTAATAACCCGACCCTTGCACATGTTTTCTGATTTATTTTCAGTTCCTGTTTTATGCTTTTAAGTGTTTATTGTAAAATTCCAAGAGAAATTAAGGGTATGTAAGTGAAATCCCTAGTTAAGGATGTCTATCTGTTCCCTAAGAAACGTATCTGTTACACTTAGAACATTTGGATCGGAAATTGAAAGCCTTAGGGGTTTAATTATCTGAAATTAATTTTATATATGTGATCAGCATAATTTTTGGGTAATATTAAGCATGTTCACGAATTTCAATTTCGGAATGATTAAACGATTGGATTTTTGTCTTATATGCCTTATATATGTTTTCTTTATGTATGTCCATATATATCTCTAAATGTATTATTGAGTCAAGACTTAAGAACTTCTCTTCAACATCTCCTAGGAGAGAAAATAGAGATTGTGGAGAGGGAGAAATGGGGGAAACGAAATTTAACAAGAAGATTGTCAAAATTAAAGGAAGTTGTGGGATCTAACTCAAGGTAAGCTCCATCCAACCTATTTACCCTTCATTTGAACTCAAGGAAAGATGATTTCTTGTTTTGATAATTTAGGGTTTGTATTATGTATGATTTAGAGTTGATTAAAGGAGGTTTCTTATCAATTGGTTGTTTTGTCACCTAATTTAGGTGTTATGTGAAAGTTACACTTCAATCTTTAGTTTTATGCCAACTCCATGAGAGTATATATATATATATGCAAGATGTTAGATTTTATGAACAAAAGTAGTTTGAAAGAGTGATTAAACTCCTAATCATGTTTATTTTGTGTGGTTGAGATGATAAGTCATGGTATAGTAAGGTTAAGTCAATGTATTGCATTAATTTCTCCTTGTTTTGCATGTAGAATGTGTTGGGATTGCTGGTTTTCTGGGTTGAACTTCGAACTGCCAAAATAGGGGCATGGACGCTTGAGCGGAGTCATGGTTGCTCGAGCGGATAAGAAGAAAAACATTATTTGTTCTCTTTTGTGTACTCGACCCTCTACTATGTTTAGATGATGTTTTGATGAGCTTAAGATAGTTATAATTCACTGGAAGCGTAATGAAGGGAACTAATGTACCAAGGAAAAGAAGAACTAATATGCAAGTTTTGCTTATGAACAGGACACACTCCGGGAGGAAGTAGCACGTCATCTCAACACCACTGTGAGTAGTAGTACCACTATATACTTCATATGTATAGCTAATGATTGTCATTAGCACTTATTCACATACGATCCGTAATTATGTTTATGATTTAGTATATATAAATATAGAAATAGGGAAGATGAAGTGTTTTCATTCTTTAAGATTATGGGCCTTTGGCCATACGGTATAAGTAACTGCGATATGAAACAAAGTGTTACACGAGACTAAGTGCTACTATGTGAGCCACCGCTAGAACCCGTGTGAGACACCTCTTGAGTTCATACAAGAATTTACAAGGGCTTAATGCCAATTTAGAAGGGCTTAATGCCAATTTACAAGGGCTCAATGCCAATTTAGAAGGGCTAAATGCCAATTTATAAGGGCTCATGCCAATTCATTCAAGGGCCTTGCGCCACTATGTTTACGGGCTTCGTGCCACCATGAGTAAGAGTTGTGCCACTCTATATAAGGGTTTTAAGCCAAAACATTATGTCTAAGCTAATATGTTCCAAAATAAGACCTAAGCCATTATGAATAAGTACAGATTCGGACTCGTTATGTGAATGCTACAGTAATGTACAAAAGTACATATTTAAAGCTTTGGATACCAGGTTGGAACTTTAATTGAAATGTTAAAGTTTCAAAAATTGCATGGTCCGCTCGAGCGGGGGAAAGTTTCGCTCGAGCGTGGAAATTAACCTCCTAGCAGTTTTCAGAGATTTTGCAGTCCGCTCGAGCGGTGAAATTCCCGCTCGAGCGTAAAAATCAACCTCCCAGCATTTTTGTTAAATTATACAGTCCGCTCAAGCGGCCAAAGTGCCGCTCGAGCGGGAACCCATTTTCAGAAAAATTTGAAAAGTGCATTTAGTTCATAATTTTATCTTCTTTCTTTCCAAAGCATGTTAAACACGATTTATGGATCAATAAATGTTCAGAAGCTATGAGATTATATGCATCCTTTTACTACAGTTCAACTAATCATCACCTTGTTATATATTACTATTCACTGAGCCTGGCTCACCCTTTGATATGTCTGTTTCTATAGGTAACCAACCAGGAGGTCAGCCCTAACCCAAGACGTCCGTTCCTTTTTGTCAACCTATATGAGCTCAAGCACTAGACGAGAGCACTTTTTGTGAAGCCTTACTAAGATGATGACTTGTATTTAATTACTCTTTTGGGTTGAATGTACATAACTTTTTGTGTCTGTGTATAGGGTTGGGACTGTATATGTATGTATATAACTGATGCATGAAATAAAATTTTAGTTTGTAACTATATGTTATAACATTCATGTTGCATGTGATCCTGGCATGTTAGATGTAGCTCAATGGAGTTTGCTTTATTATTTTAATTTTTAGTGCTTCCGTTAAGCCCCGTATGCTAGGAATACTAGAATATATGTCCGTTTTCGTATGAGTCATGCCCAAACTTTTAGGGGCAGGTTTAAGGGCGTGACACACATAGAGACAACTTTTAAGCACACTTAAAAGAGAATAAACATGGGCTGATGGCATGCATTATAAGCTCTGAAATTGCATGGAAAAGAGGTGCCAAACCAATTAATCAACACAAGCAAAGCATGCAACCAAGACTCACACATCCGAGGCCAATCAAGCCAAAATGCAAAGAGACTACACAAAGCATGTTGAGCATGACCAAAGCAACTGAAAACAGAGCTAAAGCACACTAAAACAAGCATGAAAGCTTCACAAAGCTAGGCCTAAATCATGCTAGAACAAGGGTCAAGGCCTAAAGCATGTTAAGGCAAATTCAAGGCATTACAAGACAAGTATGCTAAGCAAGCATGGTGTGCCTAAACCAAGTAAAAACAGAGGTAATACATGGCAAAATACTACCAAATAACAGCTAAGGCATGGCCAACATGAACCTAGATAAGATACTCATTCAAGAGGCTAAAATGGCCCTTTTCAAGGACAACAAGGAGAGAGGGTGGCCCTCTCCTTCTTAGGACCTCAAGGCACCATCCTCACTACTGAAATCCCTTAAGATTTCAGTGGTGAGGAGGCCCAAACAAGGTGGCCCCAGAGCTCACCAAAAATGGCACAAAATGGGACCAAACAAGCCCTAAGAGGGGTCAAACAACCCCAAAGCTTAAAACACCCTTAACCAACTATTTAAAGCACTCAAAAACAGAACTTTTATTAGTTATATGCTAAGCTCAAAAACAGTTGCAAGATAGGTGAAAAAGCTATGCAAAAATGGGGTAAAAAGAGTGAAGTTGTTACCCTTGTTGACCCCTTTCAAGAACACAAGACCAGCTGGTTTTCCAAGCTTGAATCCATCCAAGAACTCTGAAAACAGTCCCTTAGAACCTCAGTAGCCAAGGGAAGGTGTAATGGTAGGTGTTTGTGTGCAATTCTATGAACAAACACACACTAAACACAAACAAGAGAGATATAGAGATAGGTGATATGTAAACCCTAACCCTAAAACTCAGAGCTCTGGAACTATTTTTGTCTAACCCTAATGGAGGGAGAAGAGACTCCCTCTTATAGAGCTCTCTCTTGCAAAGCTTCTTAAGTAAGCTAACCAAGAGGGAGATCCCTCCATACACGTGTATGGAGGGGAGCAAAGGGGTATGCCAGCTAGCACAGCTGGTATAAAAATATATGCAAAAGCAGATGCACAGTGGTCGGCCGGCCAAAAATGCAATTTGACCAAAATAGATGGTCGGCCGGCTAAAAACAGTGCCGGTCGGCCAAACATTTGGCCGATGGCAACAAAACAATGGCCGGTGGCCTCAAGCCATGGCCGGTGATGTGTGGGGCTGGCCAACAAGCCATTTCCTGCCCCTCAAAGGCAAAACACAAGTGTTTGGTGCAAAACCAGACACAAAACAATCGAGTCGAGAGATCCTGAGGTAGGCCGCGCGTGGCGGAGACCTCCGGAAACTCAAGATAAACACAAACATGGATGATCACCGAGTGTTCAAGCGGTGACGTCCAAGTTTTGAGGACGGTCAAAAATGGGGTGTCTACAAGGTGTTAGTCCAAACACGGGAAACGAGGGATGTTTCATACTTAAAGTGATGAAACGCGCCTTAATTCCCGATCGCCGACACTCTTGATCACACATGATAGAGTTTTAGGCTTTATGTGTTTACTTGTGCATTAATTTTCATATTGAATTGTGCAATTTCGCCTCTCGGCCATCATGCAAGAAAATGCGCGATTGGTGGCCCGAGGGTCGAGAACCACACCCCCTTGAGTTCATTACATGATAGGGAGGGTGGTTATGCACACATATCTTGCAAATACATTGCCATGCCCTTTCTTGCTCTCTGTTGCAGAAAACTGGGATTCAGCAGCAACAAATGGCCGGCCAGCCAGAAAAAGTAGCTGGCCGACCACTTTTCTAGTTTTTCAACAACCAAAAGTGGTCGGCAGGTGTTTCTAGAGACCAAAAGTGGTCAGCCACCCTCCCATAGGTTTCCTTAGGTGGAGTTTCATCTTTCTGGAGCTTGGTGCAGAGTTCTGAGGACAGATGAAAATAGAGGAAAATCGGGGCATCGCATTGGATTTCCGAATGAGGCGACCGGGCTTGCATGCATTCCCCTCCCTTTGAGACTTCTGATTTACTGCTTTCCTTAGCTGTCATGCTTAGATAGCTTGCTTTTGCTTTGGTTTGTACTTTAATTAGTTAATGCGTTAGCTATTCAATTCGGTTTGTAATAATTAGTTAACTAGGATTAGTTAATTAATTTGTTATGTAATAATTAGTTTAATTAGCTTAGATTAGCTAGTTAGCTTCTTATTCGGTCCCTCCGTCGAGAGGGCGCATTGTTGTAATAAGCGTGCGTGTGTGATATGCATTTCTTCCAATCCCCATTTCTTTCTCCCTTTTACTTAACTGCTTACGATGGTTAGTTTTAGGGCATGTTTCAATTAGCATACCTTATGCTCGCATGTTTGCATCATTCATCTGTATTGCATGCATCGGGCTCGGCGCATCATACTAACTGCATTGTATTTCAATTCCTATTTGAATACATGTATCAAAGTTGCATTTCACATGCCATTCTAGAATAGCCGAGCCTATTTTTAGTTGCATTTTCGCATGTGTTGCATTAGCCATCTTAACATGAACTGGGATTGTGCATTGATTTCTAACTAGTTCTTTGTTTTGGCTCGAAGTACACTGTGAGTGTTTACGCTTTAGCATACTGCATGTGTGTTATTGACTGCCATGTTAAGCATGCTTGCCATGAGGCTAACTGCTTATTTGATATAACTGCCTGAATGCCTGTGGATGAAGGTTGGATTACTTGAATTGGAACAATTCATCAAGTCCCTATTTTAGCCTACTTGCGAGTAGCAAACTTCAAACCATTTTTTCAAACCAACGGATATGCGATGCTTTGATCCAAATTAGGCGATCTAGTCTATACTTGTTTGCTATGCGCATCACATAGTAATTCTAGCTAATTAACCGGAATAATAGCACATATGTTTTCAAAAACAAGATATCATGTTTAGTACAGGCCGATCTTTGATCGGGCGAGCGGGGGTGCTCATAGATGACCTTCCCCAATCGTACCCAAGTTCCCGAGCCGAGGCAACTTTGGTGATGACGGACACGTGGCCTTAGGCACGAGTTAGGGTTTCCTAAATTTCCCCAAAATAAAATATTTAGGTGGCGACTCT
Organism: Camellia japonica; assembly: GCA_030407325.1. Classification (NCBI taxonomy): domain Eukaryota; kingdom Viridiplantae; phylum Streptophyta; class Magnoliopsida; order Ericales; family Theaceae; genus Camellia; species Camellia japonica. The sequence continues at coordinate 175,696,564 of JAPPVO010000059.1, read as the reverse complement.
GTATCTGGCAAAGCAGTCCATGTTTGGCACTTCTTTATAAAAATCAGTTTTCCAAAATGATTTGCCGGATTTGGACTCTTTGGTGATTTATCGGTCTCACATCGCACATTGTGAGATTAGATTCAAAACCGTGACATTTGAGTCCGAACTGTAGTAGCTCAGAGAACAAAACGAGGTTTCCTTGGGAGTTCTCTCCCGGGGCACGTCTACACATATGCGAGGAAGTGAGGACTTTTGAGCATTGCACATTGCGTTATATGCAGATGCGGAGTGAGGTGCAGGGGAGGGACCGCTGCACGTGCGGCGGTGAAGGCCGCACATGGGGGGAGATGCTCCACACGTGCAGGAGAGGGCGCCTGTCACACCCCAAAACCCGCCCCTAAAAGTTTGGGCATGACCTATGCAGAAATGGCCATTTAACCTGATATACATAACATATGGGGCCTGAATGGAAGCATTGAAGATTATAGAATAACATAAAATCATATCCATTGAGCTATCACTACTATGCCAGGATCGCAAACATCATAACAGGAAAATAGAATACAGAAACATGCATCGGAGTATCGGTTATATACATACATATATACAGGTCCAGCCCCGAGATTGGGCGTATAACAAAACATTATCGACATCTCAACCTTAAACAGGCAATTCGAATACAAGCCAAAACTTGACAAAAGTTCACAAAAAAATGGGACGACTCCACCTAAGTGCCTGGATACACTGAGGTTGACAAAAGATAGATGAGCCTCAGGAGTTAAGACTGGCTCCCGGGTTGATTACCTACAGAAACAGACAAGATGCGGAGTAAGCGAAGCTCAGTAAATAATAGTACTTATCTGTATATTGCTTTATCTGAGAAGCCAAAACAAGAAACCCGGCTACTCCGGCTTGGTCACTCTCTATGGTTATATGAGCTCATCGTCTCGCCGCAGCGGACAGTTGCTTGGAGGCTATTGGCGAGCCTGGGAGGTACACATTCCCTTCCTGTCTTTTCAGTTCTGCCTTTCATTATCTGTACACCATACACACTGCGCACACGCAATCTTTTTCTACACTGATTGTACATTACACAATAACCTACACACTGTTCTCTGATTTCTGCTTTTATCTGTATATTGCTTTATCTGATAAACCTGCTCATGTCTCCTCCATTACGTTCTGTAGTTGTGGGTGTATGCCTACTTCCCTAGGCTTGCCCCAGTACTAGACGAGGAGATGCCCCCCATGATCTCATTTTCCCATTGCTTTGACGTGACGTGCGAGCGGAGACCGCGGGAGCCCTTCATGTTCTTCCGCCGCTATTTTCACACCATCACTGTAGCCGAGGTATGTCAAACATTTCAGTTTATTGGCTTTGCTTTGCAATGTACTTTAAATAGCAGATAAGAAACTGTATTTCCTTCCATTTGCAGATCACCTGGTAGCCGTGGGCTTCGTTGCCCATCGCAGTTCGGGAGCAGTATGCCGGCGCTCAGGAGACTGCACGATTTAGAGTCTTGTTAGAGGGCCCGGTTTGCCGTGCCTGGTACTTTGGGTAGCGCTTCTTGTGGCAAACCTTAGGCACGCCAGAGCAGCCGGTTCCAGCACCTCCTCCTACCCATGCGAGGGACACCGAGAGGTATACTTTAGCGGAGATGGAAGATTACACTATCGGCTGGAGCCATGAGCGCTTTGTGGATGAGGGCAACTATGCGGAGTTCGTCCTGACCTATATCATGCGGCCTCTGACCGGTGCCGGTCGAGTTAAGAGAGAGAGACCAGTGGCGCCAGCTGAGAGAGCCGAAGCATCACGGGCACCTCAGGCCCGAGGTAGGAGTGGGCCCCGGAGAGGGCAGAGAGCTGGGTGGCCCGAGCTGCCTACTATGATGACATGCCGAGGGCAGGGTGGGATGACTTACTAGATCCCCATCGCTCCCCCTCCGGCTGATCACGAGCTGGTCGGATTCCACGGCTTCCGTCCGGTATGTATTACTGCACTTTGCATCCGGTACAGTCATTTCATTTCTCTTGATATTCTACAGAATAATGATGCTTCTAACACTTTTGCAGGCTTCTGCTAAGTATACTCGCCAGTCTTTGGAGTTGACTGCTTCTGTGATGGGGATGCTACAGCGAAGCCTTGACCTACTGGCTATTTACGGTATCCCGGTAAGCTTTTTCAACCACAATCTCAAACTGTGCATAATCTGTTTCACACATAATCTGATGCATCGCACTGTTCACATGGTACTTGATATGCGACCTTCACGGCTTTGATACACTGTAACCTACGGATTTTTCACAGCATTGCTCACGGCATTCATACACTGCACTCAGTCACTGCATTATGTTTTGACACACTGCTCACAGCATTCATATCCTGTACTCATATACTGCATTCCGTTCTGATACACTGCTCACAGCATTCATACACTGTACTCATACACTGCATTCAGTATTTATACTCTGCTTTGCGTAGTATAACTGATGTATTTACCGTTTGTCCTTTTGAGGCCCCATTCCAGGTATTGGCTACAGGGGGTGCTCCAGCAGGACCATCTGTGTCTGCCCGAGGGGGAGGGAGAGCAGGGCGAGGGACCATAGTACCCCCCCTCCGCGCACGAAAGCGGGGCGCACTCATGTTGGGAGCAGCTCACGGGCACCGATTCCGGACGATGATGAGTCCGAGACAGAGGCGAAGGCGGAGTCTTCTGAGGATGAGACTGGAGATGACTCGGGCTCGGGCTCAGATGGTGGAGCCGACGACGATGCTCCTGGACCTTCGTCCAGGAAGAGGAAGAGGACGAGGACAGACTTTCATGCCTGAGACCAGTTGACATTGATCTAGACTGTTGCTACTTTTCTTCTTTTTCTTGCTTTGTTTTTCTTTGGGCACACTGTAGTCCTTCAGGCAGATTTTGCTTTCTCAAAACTATATACTTGAAAAGATGATGGAATGAAATAAGCTTTTTGCTGAAAAAGTGTTGCATTCGTACATTTTATGCATCACATCGCATCGCATTTCATAACAATGAGATTGAATGGAAATTGATCATGCATGTGTTACCAGGTCAGGTAGTGAACCAACGTAACAAACAAATTAACTCAATAAGCAACAATAAGACCTTGACAAGTTTACAACTCGATAAGCAAAGAGCAACAACTCGATAAACAAAATTGCGACAATCTTGATAAACAAATGAGTAACAACCCGATAAACGAATGAGCAACAACTCGATAAGCAAATGAGCAACAACTCGATAAGCAAATGAGTAACAACTCGATAAGCAAATTGAAGTAACACCAGGTGTGACTTCGCAGAATCAACACCGGAAGGCATTGGAAGTGGAACCAATCACAAGTTCCCAACATGTTCAACACATAGACTGCTCATTCTAAACGCCGCCCGTAACACAGTACTCTGTTTATTTTGAACACACGGCTTATGCAGGACACTGCCGACTCTGAATACACAGCCCATTTTGAATACCACGCATTCTGAACTCACGGCCCATAACACAGCATTCTGTTTAGTTTGAACACACGGGATGCAAAGACGGAATCTGCAGGAGTCGAAACAAATCCAGATGCTCCAAATCCTTCCTCTGTTCTTTTGCATCGCAGTCTGGAATCTATAGCTTCACTGTTCTCATATGACCTGGGTTAAACCCTGCAGTTTTATGAATGAGCGAATCCTGTTTTGCACAAATGTGAAGAATGGCACAACACTCTGAGCACAAAGCAATTTTATTTTGAAATTGAGTTTTTAACCGGGTATTGAGCCTACGACTGACCACGGCGCACCACGACTCAACAAAGAAAAAACAAAAGGCGAACAACCTAAACGCATCGAGAAACACTCGAAACGACTCAAAACAAGAGATGAACAAAACAACAGAAGACACGACACACAGACGTGTTTCAAAGGCAAGGGACCTCTTGGTCACGAGGAGCCAGTTTCTCCGGGTATTGTTTCCCACCCTTTCTTATTTGTGATTCTCACATCACTCGGCCCTCAGGCTCTGTTTTTCTGAAAAAGCCCTTTTCTCACTTTTTCTCTCAATGCACATTTCTTTATTCTTTAATCTCTCATTTTTTATCCCTCCCCTGGGTGGTTGATGGATAAACAAGAAGTTGTGGGTTCATGCCCTAACACTATCAGCTCGCAGCTATTTCTTCTGGTGGCGTTTAGCCGATACCCCGGATGAGGGAGTGAAATGTCTCAACCCATCCGAATTCGTGCTTCGCACTTGGCTTGATACCTCGCTGCTTGGAGGGTATAAGAGCTTTCAGCCCTTTCCTGACAGCTTCAGCTGTGCCCTTTCTGGCAAATAAGGTGCCCTTTCTGGCAAGTATGTTGACAATGGGGAAAAGACAGAACACCTGACGCAACTGTGCCCCTAGTTCATCATTTTGACCATTTTTTGTTTTGGCTTTCTACTAAAACAATTTTGACCAATATGAGAGTTAGATTAACATATTTGTTCAATTTTCTGATTTGAAATCATGCAAGTCAGGCTATGAGCACTGAAAATTTTCCTTTTTCGGGTCCAAGAAATGGTCCAGTTTTTGGAAAAATGGAATAATTTTCGAGAAAATTAGTCAATCTCAGTAAAAATTCTCAAAAACTGTTTTTACAAACGGCCACTACTCGACCAACACGGAACTTACTCTTGAGATGCACAACCTCAGATCCAAAACAATGGAAATTTGCCTCTTGTCTGAACGACACTGCACGGCAATAGAAAATTGCCCCTTGTTTGAATGGCACCACAGCGTATCGTACGACAACGGAAAGTTACCCCTTGTTTGAATGGCACCGCAGCGCATTGTAATCAGCCTTCAGAGTAATGATCACAACCGAACTCTCAGATACAGAGAAGGCAAAGACAATCAAAACCATTACATGGACACACTCAATTTGGAAGTGTTTGTGGCTGGACTTTAGAATGAAGTTGTCTACGTATCCCAAACATGGGAATCAAGCCTTACGTAGTTCAGGTTAAGGTACACTCGGGTATTAACCTCTCCTTTTGCGCTCTAACTTTTGCCAAGGCTGCCCTTCCGGGTTTTTAACCTTGCGAGCTTTGTTTTTCTTTTCAATTCTTTTTATTTCTTTTCATTTCTTTTTGTCCTTTTTTTCATTCTTTGCATTTTTCTCTCTTTTTTTTTTCATTTTCTGCATTTTTCTATTTTTGTTCTTTTTCTTTTCTTTTCATTTGCTCTAACTTTTGCCTGGGTCGCCCTTCTGGGTTTTTGGCCCAGCGAGCCTCTCAAGGGTAAAAGTGTAGCTTTGTCCATGCCAAATGGTTTTAGGATCTCGAAGCCATCTGAATCCAGGAGAATGGCTGCTGTCTGCTGATGATGTAGAAGTCCATCCAATGGGGGCTGACTTTGCCCCTAGTGTTGTGGATAGGAACTCGGTTGTTCTTTAACAAAACTTTCTTCTTTCTTCCCTTCTGGGATTTGGCATTCTTGCCAGTCTTCCTTGGTTTGCAGAAAAGACTCATCTTTGACTCTTCGAGCGCATCTGACATTTTTGCCCCTAGTTCAAGGGCTGCTTCAAATCTGGCCACACAGGCCTTACATTGTGGTTGACCGTTGAACATTCAGAATCCAAGTTCAAGGTTTGAAAGCAAAAGGGGTCGAGTCTCGAGGCTGAGAGCGATCCTAGGCTGCACAATCTCAAGAGTGATTCCACACAGGTCTTTGCAAGACCGCGCAAAACATTTTTTTGAAATCTTTTAAGAAAGTGACAAATCGCTCGCACTGAAGACAATGTAGAACCAATCTGGATCAAGCCAGGATCCTTCTCAGTACTCACACTAACAAGCATGATTTCATTCATTAAGGGCTTAGCACGCCTCTCTTTCTCTCAGTTGATCAAATTTTGCAAAACCCGAGGAATTCCTTCCTCTTCGTTTTCATCACAATGTTCAAAAAGTTTTGAAAAACTTAGGTCAATGCAATGATTTAAAGGTGCAGAAGAGCAAGTGAGATGCTCCGCCATTTTATTCTAAACATGTTGGCACAACAAGCTCAAAGTAATAATAAGCACAAAAACATGACAGCCAGAGCTGTTTTGTTCAGATTTCCCGATTGCAACTGGCTCCACAGCAGAAATAGACTCAAAAGAAAGCAAAAGGACAAGCATAAAACAACATAGTGAAGTTCGAGGCAACACCCCCGACGTCACCCGACTTCTGTACAACAGGACTGACTCGATACAACAAGACAGACCCCAAACAAAAAGACTGACTCAAAACAAAGAGACAGACTCAAAACAACACAAAACTGACTCAACACCCAAGTCAAAAACTACAAAAAAAAAAAAAAAAACCAGCATTCGTAAATGCTCAAAACAGTGAGTGCCACACGCCACATCTGAAGTAAACTGAGCGCCGCCCACAGGTGGTCCAACCCCTGATCACATACTTGAATTATCTTCGAAGTCTAACAACTCAGTGGTGACAGACTTTGCTGAGCTAGGCGGGAGGATGACCTCATTGTCGATCAAGTCTTGCACTTTGTGGCGAAGACAAAAGCAATTGTCAGTGGTGTGACCAGCTTATTGATGGTACGCCCAGTACTGGGTAGCATCATGTGAGAGAGGGAGATTGCTCGGGAGAGGTCGAGGCTCAAGAGGTTTGAGATGACCTTTCTCAGTGAGGATTCGAAGAGCCTTGGACAAAGGCATGTAGAGGGCATGAAAGACCCTGCGCCCTCGAGGCAGATACTTAGAAGTCTGTGGACCTTTGCTGGACGCACTAGCAAAAGGATCAGCAGGTGCTACCTTGGCTCTCTGATCTTTTCCAGGTGCAGGGTTAGGATTGGAAGGAACTATTCTGGCACGACGGTCCCTATCCCGATTTTCCCTTTGGCTTGAACTGCTCTCAGTCTGAGCGGGGAAAATACCATCTGCAGTCTTAGCCACGACTGCGAGTACTTGCTGCGTATTCAACCCGACGGCTTTCAGAGCCTCAACAGCTTACTGGAGTTGTGCATAGGGATCTGCGTCCACTTTCATCTTGTTCTTTCCACTAGCCTCAGCTTGGTGAACGGTTTGGGTTGCTACTTCAGTACGAAGCCCCGTTGTCACTGGCATATCATTGCCGGAGCTTGAGACAGCTTCAGGTTGGCTGAGCTCAATTACAATTCGCCCCAGTAATGGGGGCTCTTGCGGCATGAAGTTCCCGGCATACGATGTGGTTGGTGGCAAAGCCGACATTCCATAGGCGAGATCAGCCACAGATCTCTGGAGGTCACCAATCATTCCCATCAACTCAAACGTGGTGGGCTCACGAGCTTGAAACAACTGGGGTGTCCAGATCGAGTGCGCAACAGGCGACCTAGGCGGATGTGGTATTTCAACATTGGTCTCATCTTGCAAGATGATTCCTTGGTCCAATGCGGCTGCCATAACCACAATTTCCTCTGAATTTTGTGTCATCATAAGTCCGCTGAACTGAACGGAGATGATGTAACCGGTGACTGACGAATTAGATGAATCGGTAAGCCTTGACTGGTCTTGCCTCAACAAAGGAGAATACTGGCTATTCTGAACTAAGTCTCCCTGAACCTTGAAAGACAAAACAGGTAGCATTTCAGCCCAATTTCATCAGAACTGACATAGGCATAGCTGAATAACTGTACTCTACTACTGATCACTATTCCCCAAAATCACTGCTCAAAAACTGATACCCGTGGATATAACTGATTCTCAAAACACTGATACTGATGCCCGCAGGCCTGATACCCAAACTTGCAAATTGATATATGCATTCCCTGTAGAGGCATAACTCTAAAAGCACATAACAAGCAAATGAGAGCCAAAAACCCCCCTATGTTGGGGCAGGGTTTCCCTGTCCTATTTTGTCAGGAGCTAGGGTTTCACTACGCACGCAGCGGTTTCAAACAACCTATAATCGGGTGAGCAACCTGTCCTAGTTTGGAATGGTCACTATGGATTCTGAATATGCACTAGGTCGAATGGTCAAAAAAGGGTGCCCCGGTAAAAACCAGGGTTTGTGTTCCCATCGTGGCAGAGCCCGTAACCGGTCAGCCTTATGGCACACTTCTCAAAGCGAGCCTCTGACAAACCGTTCAGGAATAGCAGATGGCAAACACGGTGTCCTAGGCGCACCAATGCACATGCAATGCAAAGAAACACATAAGTGTTTCCAAAACAAGATATCATGAGTTCGAGTCAAGTTCTCTAATTCCCCAGCAGAGTTGCCAGAAACTGTAGACGTCCCCGAACGTCCTGGGAGGGAATCCCGTTTTGTTCATTGGGCTCACTATAGTTCAGGACTCAATGTCACGGTCCTGTATCTAATCTCGCAGAGTGCAATGCAAGACCGATGAATCATCAAAGAGTCCAAATCTGGCAAATCGTTTTGAAAATTTGATTTTTAGAAAGAAGTGCCAAACATGGACTGCTTTGCCAGATACAAAGTCGCCACCTAAATATTTTATTTTGGGGAAATTTAGAAAACCCTGACTCGTTGCCTAAGGCCACATGTCCGTCATCACCAAAGTTGCCTCGGCTCGGGAACTTGGGTACGATTTGGGAAGGTCAGCTATGAGCACCCCCGCTCGCCCGATCAAAGATCAGCCTGTACTAAACATGATATCTCATTTTTGAAAACACATGCGTTCTTATTCCGGTTAATTAGCTAGAATTACTAGGTGATGCGCATAACACACAAGTATAGACTAGATCGCCTAACTTGGAACAAAGCATCGCATATCCATTTGTTTGGAAATGGTTTTGAATTTTGCTACTCACAAGTAGGCTAAAACATGGATTTCGACGAATTGTTCCAATTCAAGTAATCCAACCTTCACCCATAGGCATCCAGGCAATTATATCACCTAAGCAATTAGCCTCATGGCAAGCATTTTGTCATGTTAACACTCACATACATGCAAGATGCTAAAGCATAAAACACTCACAGTGTACTCCGAGCCAAAAGAAGAAACTAGTTAGTAATCAAATGTATGATCCAAGTCCATGTTAAGATGGCTAATGCATCGCAGGCAAAATGCAACTAGAATAGGCTCGGCTAATCTAAGATGGCATATGAGATGCGACAACTCGATACACGTATTCAAGTTGGAATTGAAGTACAATGCAATTAGTATGATGCGCCGAGCCCGGTGCATGCAATACAAATGGATAGATGCAAACATGTGAGCATAAGGATGCTAAATGAAACGTGCCCTATAACTAACCATCATAAGCAGGTAAGTAAAAGGGAGAAAGACGTGGGGTTGGAAGACATGCATCACACACACGCACGCTTATTACACAATTGCGCCCTCTCGACGGGGGACCGAATGAATAGTACAAATTAACTAACTAAGAAGCTAATTATGTCACGCCCCAAATCCGCCCCTAAAAATTTTGGGCATGACCTACTCAGAACCGGATATGTACCCTGAGATTTATAACATACGGGGCTTTAACGGAAGCACTAAGTATCAGAATAAAATGATAAAAAAAATAAATAAATAAATAAACTCCATTGAGCTACTACTAACATGCCAGGATCACATACATCACTATAGATAGACAAAACTGAAAACATGACCTTGGGCATCAGTTACATACATGCACATATACAGACCCAGCCCTACAATAGGGCATAAACAAAACACTTTGGAAGAAAGTATTATACATATTTCAACCTTAGGCCAATAATTAAAGCGTAGCGCCAAAAGTTTGTCAAGACTTCACGAAAATATGAGTGGCTTCATCTAGGGTCTGGGCATTCAAAGGTTGATAAAAAGAATGGACATCGTGGCTTAGGATGGACCACTGGGTTGTTTACCTACAGAAACAGACATAACACAGAGCGAGCTAAACTCAGTGGGTAATAGTACATAAATGCTCAATTTAAACATAACATATAGCAATGCATAAATGAATGCAAAGATCACATAGATAATCTGTTCCTGTTTTCATTTTAAAATGGCCTTAGACCCAATCGTGAAACATAGTGGCTTAAAGCCTTTGAACACATTAACATTAAGCTTTTACACATGATTACATATAGCCCTTGAACACATGATAGCATAACGCCCTTGTCAGAATGGCATAAAGCCCTTGTCTTGCATGTATGAACTCAAGAGGTGGCTCGCACGGATTCTAGAGGTGGCTCGCATTGCAGTACTTAGTTCCGTACAGCACTTTGTTTTATACTAATAAATCATTAGGTCTTAAAGACCGATCAATTCATGTCATGTTATAACATAGTATAAACGGATCGGATAATTAAAAACATATTCATACATATTCTTCATTAAGCTTGAATCATAAACAGAAATCAGAGTTCATGCTTGATCATAACCCACCCGTACAAGACCGTCGGTGGCACCATCCGTACAAGACCGTCGATGGCAAAACATAATCCACCCGTACAAGACTGTCGGTGGTACCATCCGTACAAGACCGTTGATGGCAAAACATAATCCACCCGTACAAGATCGTTGGTGGTAAAACATATCTTGTAACATACTTGAACCACGGTATTATTACCCCCGGGCAAGGGCCATAAGCTAAGGATGACATGAATACTTTTACCTATATGAATAATCACTCATTAAGTCATAACATAACTTATCAGAAAATGGAGCATTTCTTGTTATATCATGTCATTATCGTGCGCTTAACAAAATAGAATAATGCATATTCTTATGTGGTCACATACTGATGTTAAACTTTTGCATTCATGTCGTAGATTCTGAATAACTTCGAATTCATATGTAACACAAGAAAATAACTTCAGATTCATATGGATTCATATCACTTTCCAATTATTATGATTCTTCAAAGAGGAACATAAATTTTCTTTATTCATTAAGAACTGACATGGTTCACTCGAGCCATTAATCAGTAACATACACTTTTGTTTAGTCGTTCATATATATTAACATAGTTGACCTGCAAGTAACAGAGTACTAAGGGTAACCATTGTATCATTCACATGAGTTCATGCAGTTAACTTAAGTTTAACAGAACGTTCTTGAATTATTAATGAAAGGTAAACACATTTTACCGGGTGAATGATTCCAGAGATACCGGAATACCATAGTTCCATAATGCTCATATGTTCCATTTGTTCGTCATGAATCACTATAGCTATCTTGCAAATAACAGAAAGTTAGTATTCATTGACAACAAAAAGTCAATATCATCCCACATAATCACCACTTATGGGCTGCTCAATAAAGCCTCTAGATTCTCCAATCGACGTATTGCTAATTTAATTACTTGTAGGGAATAGAATTAACAATACTTGAATGTGCGATTATAATACTACTACTCACCGTGTTGTGACGCCGTGCTAGTTCCTCCCGAAGTGTGTCCTGCACACATTCATAACTTGCACATTAGTTCATTTCTCTTTGTTAAATCATTTCCGAATTCATTTCACGTCAAATGTATTTACACCCATTCACTTCTATTCAAAGAAGGAAAAGAGTTTTATGAACAATTCCATGGTTCCCAAAAATCTCTACATTTCAAGCGTTTTTATCAAAAACCAAACATTTCCCATTCCCATAAAGAAATCCCATGAAATCATCCACTTGAGTTTCAACATAACTAAGCAAACCCACAAGGAATTTAATAAAATGATTTGAGATTAAACCCATTTTGGAAACTCTATATTTTAGATCATAAAAACTAAAATCAACAAACTTAATACCATTAAATATAATTCAACATAATTCGAGAGGAACTCTTAAATCCCATTTCAACATTCCATAACCGAGTTTATGTCATTTATCTCATTAATAAATCAAAAATTCAAGATCGTTACAATCTTCCCTCCTTTAGGAAGTTTGATCCTCCAAACTTAAATCACTTGTATCGGAATCAAATCATATAGTTTTGTCTCCTTCTATTCTTGCTCTCAAGTAACTTCCTTATCACAATAAGCATATAAATATACAGAATATGGGGACTAAAGTATACTAGAATCTTAGACGAGATCGGGTTATTACAAATTAATTAAGCTACTAAAGCAGTAAAACAGCCTCGGGAAGAGGGGCGAATGCATGCATGCTCGGCTTCGCTCAGGAATCCATCGCCATGCGCATGTTGCCTCTTATTGCACTGTTTTATACCTCTGAAAGTTGCACAAGTCCCAAAGAAGCTCCAAAATCACTTCCTGAGCACTGTGGTATGTCACCGACCAAGAGATGAGGCCACCGGCCATGGAAATATAGTCACCGACCAAACGTGGGGCCATCGACCAACAATACATAGCCGGCCGGCACTGAAGATGGCCGACCGGCCATCTCTTCCAGCAGAATCCTGTTTTGCTGCAGCAGAGAACAGACAAGGCATGGCAATGCATTTTTAAAGCAATGTTTGCACTACCACCCTCCTTATCATGTCTAATACTCAAAGGAGCATGGTTCTCGACCCTCGGGCCACCAATCACGCATTTCGGTGCATGATGGCCAAAGATGCCGAATGTGCAATTTGATATCAAATGAAATGCACACAAATACACAATAAATCCTAACCTCTATCATGATTGATCAAGAGGTAAGGGATGCAAATATGTAAGCAAAACTAAATCAACATGATCATGTTAAGGTAACAAGCATGCCAAATGCAATGTAACCTAGACAAGCATACAAACATGCAAGGCATGTGACAACATCCAAGCATGTAACAACATATGAGGCAAACATGCAACAATATGTTAGACAACTTAACAAGAGATGCATGCCAAATGCAATACCACTTAAACATGCGACAACATGTTAATAAGCCAAGTATGCAACAACACACAAGGCGAGCATGCAACAACATGCAAAGGATGGACTTACACCAAGATGGACAACTCTCTAATAGGTCCAAAACAGTGGCCAAAATGCTAAGAAATGAGGGACAAAAGCATATACAAACATGCATGCTAATTGGCCTATCACCTAGGCATAAAGGACAACTCTTAAGCACACTTAAAAGGAAAGAAAAGCATGCAAATGTGACAACAGTACATGCTTTGAAATGATACTGTGAGTGATGCCAAATCACATGAACAAATCAAGCATGCATGATTAAGGCTTAAGGCTTAAAACTAGGCAAGTGACTTGAACCAAGGCTACACTAAACAAAGAGCATATGGCAAGTATAACCCAAAACAGTCCTAACTCATGGCAAAGTAAGCCTAAAACATTCAATGACCAAAGCCAAAACAAAGGGGGCAAAATCATGAGGCATGCAAGGCCAGCAAAGAGGTGTTACACTACACCTAATACAACCAAACATGGCATGATTTAGGCAGCCAAAATCAGAGGTATGACATGTCAAAATGAGCCCAAAAACCCACTTAGATGTCATCCCAAATACCCAAGCATGTTGGCATACGCAATGTCACATTCATGAGGCATAAAACACAAACCCTTTAAAGCATTAAAGGAGCGATAAGTGCAAGTATTCAAGCATACTATATGGACTGAAATAACATTATAAGTGATGCCAAACCACTGAAATGATCCAAATAGAGCATGCTAATGACTTGAGCACTCGAAGCCAACAAGCTAGATTACATGGTAGCTATATAAAACAATGCAAGCATGACCAAGAAGACCAAAATCAGAGCTTAAGCACGCTACAACAAGGCTAAAAGCTTCATGGAGTTGAGCCAAAATCATGTTAAAAACACATGTTACAACATGGTGCATGTTAAGGCCAAATCATGGGATTACAAGACAAGTGTATGAAGCATACAAGGCATGTCTGAACCATCTCAAAACAGAGGTGTATCATGGCAAAACAAAGCCTAATACATGCTGAAATGGAGCTAAAACAAGTTAAACACACATGCTAGCACATAAGCCATTTATGCAAGCATTAGAGACAATAAGGAGAGGGGATGACCCTCTCCCTTTTAGGACCTCAAAACCACCTCTCCACTACTAAAAATCCTTTGGATTTCAGTGGAAAAGAGGTCATGCAAAGACCAAAACAATGGCCAAAAGGTATGGCCTAAAACAAGGCCTAACAAGGCCTTGGAGGAGGGAGACAACCCCAAACCTCAAAGTGACCTTAAACAAAGTTCTAAAGCACACAAAATCAGAACTTTTATCAGTTATAGTCGAAGCTTAAAACAAAATGTAAGATAGGCTAAAGGCTTGTGCAAAAATGGGGAATAAAGAGGATAGCTTCTTACCCTTGAAGAACACTTCAAGAACACCAAGTCCAGCACCTCCTTTTGATCAAAAACCAACTCAAAACTCTGAAATCAACCCCTTAAAACCTCAGCAACCAAAGATGGTGTAATGCTAGGTGTTTGTGTGCAATAGTGTGAACAAAAGTCACTTTAGATCACAAAATACACACACAAAGGCAAAGAGAGGGAACTATAGAGATAGATAGATACAAACTTCCTAACCCTAATTTTTAGAACCCTGGAGGAGGGAGGAGGAGCTCCCTCTATATAGAAGTTCAATTCTAAAGCTTCTAGGAGAAGCTAACACAAGGTGTAAATCCCTTCATACACGTGTATGGAGGGGGTGTAATGTGGATGCCAGCTGTGACAGCTGGCATAAAATATCTGCCAAAAGCAGATGGAAAGGGGTTGACCAGCAGAAATGGCCGATTGACCGAAAAAGCTGGCCGACCGACCAAAAACATTGTCGACCGGGCAACACCTTTGGTCGGTAGCAAGAAAACAGGGCCGGTGGCCTCACACCATGGCCGGTGAGGTGTGGGGATACCCAACAAGCCATTCCCTGCACTCAGAAGCAAAAACACAAGTGTTTGGTGCACAACCAAGCACAAAACAAACAAGTCGAGAGGCCTTGAGGCAAGGCGCGCGACCGAAACCTCTGAGAACTCAAGACGAACACGAACATGGATGATCACCGAGTGTTCAAACGGTGACGTCCAAGTCTTGAGGACGGTCAAAAATGGGGTGTCTACACAATGATGCCCTGCACGTGCTTTTTAGACAGTGTTCAACGCCCAAAATTGCACCATTTCCCGCACGTGCGGCAGTGACTCCCGCACGTGCGGCGATTCTGCAAAATTCTGTCCGAAATTCATACAAAATCCAATTTTTTTGGTGGCATCAACAAGGTCCAAAATAGATCCTTTAACTCCTAAAACATGGTTCAAACATCATGTAATTTAGGAGGTACGACACATGATGATCTAAATATAAACTAGATTTATATTCCATAGCCAAAACATAATTCATGTACAAAGGTCTTACAAACACATATCAAATCAATTCTTTAGTTCCTTGCATTTCATGAGCATAACATAAGCATGTAGAATCTCTACAATATTGCCCCCACATACAATAAGATCATCCAAGTCCATAATTGAGTATGATCATGTACAGATAAGGAATAGGATGAACTTTAACTCCAAATCAATCTAACAACAACACATCTTCTCAATTTAATCAGTACACATCCCATATCAAAGAAAATTCCACTCATACTCAAGAAATTCCTATCCAAGACAAGAGAGGAGGTAATTAAGGTACAACCTATATAAAATTTACATACCTTGAGTTTTAAGTCTCTCAAATTCTCAACCTCCTTTGCTAATCTTCTTCACCCTACCTCTCAAACCCCTCTCTAACCCAATCCTTTCTCTCAGGAGATATTTGAAATGAAGCTTCTTAGTCCAAGTGTTTAAGGAGCATGGTACATAGATATATATAAAATGTGAATAGGACGAAAATCAATCGTTTAATCATCCCAAATTGAAATTTCACCGAAATGCCTATTATTACCTACAAATTAAGCTAATCTCAAATATAAAATCAATTTTGGATTATCAAGCCTCTAAGGCTCTCAATTTCTGATTCGAACACTTTAATTGTGACAGATACTTCCTCATTAAACAGATATGAACCAATATTCATACGTCTTACTTAATTAAACCTCATTTCACATGACATTTCCCAGTAAGCAATTAAGTGCACAGAATAAAGGACCGAAAATATACTAGAAACAGATATGAGGGTCGGGTTATCACACTCTCCCCCCTTAAATAAGTTTGGTCCCTCAAACTTGTTTTACATCAACATCAGAACAGATGTGGGTATCGGTGTTACATCTCCTCCTGTTTTTCCCAAGTTGCTTCGATTCCGTAATGTTCTTGCCATTCAACTTTTACGATTGGGATCTCTCGATTTCGCAATTGTTTCACTTGTCGGTCCAGAATTCGAATTGGTTTTTCCTCATAAGTTAACTTGTCATCTAGCACAATTTGGTGATAATCTATAACATGTGACGGGTCCGAAAGGTATCCTCGAAGCATAGAAACATGGAATACATTATGGACTTGACTCATGTTTGGCGGAAGGGCAACTCGGTAAGCTACCGGACCCACTCTTTCCAGAATTTGGAAGGGACCAACATATCGGGGTGTTAACTTACCCCTTTTTCCAAATCTCGGATGCCCTTTCATTGGGGTGACTTTCACGAACACATGACTATCCACTTCAAATTCCAAATCCCTTCGTCGGTTATCCGCATAACTCTTCTGTCTGCTTTGAGTTGTTTTCAATCTTTCTCGGATAATTTTAACCTTTTCAGTTGTCAACTGCACAATTTCAGGCCCTAGCAATGATCTATCACCAACTTCGGCCCAACACACGGGGGAACGACATGGTCTTCCATATAGAGCTTCATAAGGTGCCATCTCAATACTCGAATGGTAACTGTTGTTGTATGCAAACTCTACCAATGGTAGATGAGTTTCCCAACTTTCTTGAAGATCCAACACACACATTCGAAGCATATCTTCTAGAGTTTGTATCGTTCTCTCGGATTGACCGTCGGTCTGAGGGTGAAAAGTTGGGCGGAACTTGAGTTCTGTACCCATAGCTTCTTGCAGACTTTGCCAGAATCTTGAAACAAACTTGGGATCCCTATCCGACACAATTGAAACCGGAACACCATGAAGCCTTACAATTTCATTCACATAAAGTACGACGAGTTTATCTACATTATATTGAGTCTTCATTGGTAGGAAGTGAGCAAACTTAGTTAATCGGTCTACAATGACCCATATAGAATTCATACCCCTAGGGGTCCGTGGTAACCCCACAACAAAATCCATGGTCAAATGTTCCCACTTCCATTCCGGGATCGGAAGGGGTTGCAACAGTCCCGTTGGTCTCTGATGTTCTGCCTTTACTTGCTGACACTGTAGACATTTAGAAACGAATTCTGCGATCTCCTTTTTCATACCTGGCCACCAAAAGTTTCGTTTCAAATCCCGGTAGATTTTGGTGCTCCCCGAATGCATCGAAAACGTCGAGGCATGTGCTTCTTCCATTAGTTTCCTTTTAAGTTCCAACACATTAGGGACACATATTTTGTTTTGAAACTTGAGCACTGAATCCACTAAACTGAACCCCGGTTTTCGTTTTGTCTCCAACTCATCACATACTTTCCGTAGTGTTTCATCTTCCATTTGACGTAGCTTGATCTCTTCAAGTAAGGTTGGTTGAGCGATCATCGCTGCTAGTACGGCCTTGTAGACACCCCATTTTTGACTGTCCTCAAGACTTGGACGTCACCGCTTGAACACTCGGTGATCATCCATGTTTGTGTTCGTCTTGAGTTCCCGGAGCCCTTGGCAACGCGCCTCGTCTCAGGACCTCTCGACTCGACTGTTTTGTGGTCGGTTTGGCACCAAACACTTGAGTTTTGCCTTTTAGGGGCAGGGAATGCCTTTTGAGGCATCCCCACACACCACCGGCCATGGCTTGAGGCCACCTGCTGTCTTTTGTTTCCATCGGCCAAATGTTTGGCCGACCGGCACTATTTTTGGCCGACGGCCATAAGTTTTGGCCAAAGTCAATTTTGGCTGGCCGACCACTGTTCATCTGCTTTTAGTAGATATTTTGTGCCAGCTGTGATAGCTGGCACCCACTCTGTTCCTCTCCATACACGTGTATGAAGGGATTTCCCTCTTGGATGGCTTGTTTTGGAAGCCTTACAAGAGGGAGTTGCCTATAAGAGAGGGCTTCTTCTCTTGGTCAGGGGTTAGACATTTTTTTGGGCAACATTTTAGGGTTTGAGTTCTAGGGTTAGGGTTTGTTCATCTCCCATCTCCCTATCTCTCTCTTGTGTGTGTTTAGGCTTAGATTTGCACACAAACACACACCACCACACCTTTCCTTGGAGCTGAGGCCCTTGAGGGTTGTTTTTAGAGTTTTGAAGTTGATTTCAACCTCAAAAAGCTGCTGGAGCTCCATTGTTAAAGAAGGTCTAAAGGGTAATCACTTTTCCCTTTTATTCCCCATTTTGCACACTACTTTTACCTATCTTGCAACTATTTTTGGCTTTTCATATAATATGTAAAAGTTCTGTTTTTAAGGCCTCTAAATAGTTGTTAAGAGTGTTTTAAGCTTGGGGTTGTTTGACCCCTCTTAAGCCTTGTTTGGCCCTTGTTTTGTGCCATTTTGTGTGAGCTCCGGGACCATAATGTTTGGGCCTCCTCACCACTGAAATCTTGAGGGATGTTAGAGGTGAGGATGGTGCCTTGAGGTCCTAGGAAGGAGAGGGCCACCCCCTCTCCTTGTTGTCCTTGAAAAGGGCACTTTTTGCCTCTTGAGGGAGCTCCTAGTTTAGGTTCATGTAGGCCATGCCTTAACTGATTTTTATGCTTATTATGCCATGAAATAGCATTGAGTTGAGTTGGTTTTGGTACACCATGCTTTCTTAGCATACATGCCTTGTAATGCCATTTTGTTGCCTTAACATGCATCTAGGTTTTAACCCTTGTTCAAGCATGTTTTAGGCCTAGCTTTGTGAAGCTTTCATGTTTATTTTGCCATGTTTGAGGTATGTCCTTGGCTGTTTTGGTCGACCATAGCTTGCATTGCATGCCCCCTTTGCATTTTGGGCTTGTTGGCCTTAAGTGTGTAAGTGTGTAGCATGCCTTGTTTGTATCATTTCAATGGTTTGGAACTGCTTAACATGTTGTTTCAGTCCTTATAACATGCCTATATGCTTGCATTTAATCCTCCTTCAATGTGTTTAAAGGTTGTTACCTTATGCCCCTTGTTTAGGCCTCGGAGTATGCTTGCACTTTTAGACCACTTAGATGCCATCTAAGTGCACCCTTGGCTTTGTTTAAGTCTGTATTTGACTTGTTTTAAGTCCCCTTAGCCTTGTGAGGTTTGGTGGACTTGACCTTGGTTTAAGCCTCCTTGGGCTTGCCTTAAGTACTTGGGCCATTGTGGCATGTTTTGCTTGTCTTGTTTAAATTGATTTTGGTATCATCTTATAACATGATTTTAGAGCTTAATGCATGCCATATGTCCATGTTTGCATCCTCTTGAGTGTGCTGAGAATTGTTCTTTAATGCTTGAAGTGTTGGAGATCATTTGCATGCATGTTTGTGTGCCTATTA
>JAPPVO010000059.1:175399853-175677074 GCA_030407325.1 Camellia japonica | reverse complement strand
TCCCAATGACGTCCAACCGTCTTGCCCCTAGTTCCAGGGCTGCTTCTAAAACCTGCGATACACGCCTCGTATTCTGCTTCGTTGTTCGAGACTTTGAATCGGAGTTTGAAGGCTAGAGGATACGGAATGTCGGGTGCTATCAGCAACACTCCTATCCCATACCCGTATTGATTTGACGCTCCGTCAAAGTACATCGTCCAAGTTTCATCGCTCGATATGCAGAATGATTCATCCAGAAATAGGTACTCAACTGCTTCATCCCCCTCAACCGGGTGGTCGGCAAGGAACTCTGCCGCTGCTCTTCTTTCACTACTTGCGTGTCACGTACGTGAGATCAAATTCGGAGAGCAACAGCAACCAACGAGCTAGCCTACCCGTAAGCGCTGGTTTCTCGAAGAGATATTTGATGGGATCAAGTCGCGAAACCAACATTACAGAGTGAGCTAACAGGTAGTCGCAGCTTCCTGGTAGCCCATACCAAAGCTAGCAAGCCTTTTCCAGCGGTGTATATCGGGTCTCATACTCCAGCATCTCTTGCTGAGATAGTAGATGGCTCTCCACCTTGTCTTCTGATGCTTGTGCAAGCATGCAGCCCCATTGTAGTTTCAGTTACTAATAGATACAAAATCAACGGTTTCCCCGGTTCTGGTGGTGAAACACGGGCGGGTTCTGTAAATATTCTTTGATCTGTTCAATGCAGCTTGACATCGGCCGTCCCATTGGACTTCTTTCCTTTCTTCAGGAGACAAAAAGTGGTTCACAAGTCAAGGTTCATTTTGAGATAAACCGTCTTATGAATTGCACTTTACCCAGAAAGCCTCGCACCTCCTTTTCAGTCCTCGGTGGCATTTCTAAGATGGCCTTGATTTTGGAAGGGTCGACCTTGATGCCCCTTTGTGTAATCAGAAACCCCAGCATTTTTCCCGCCGTAACACCGAATGTACATTCAGAGGGTTTAGCCGCAACCGGAATTCCCTGATCCTTTGGAAAAACTTATGCAAGGCGGTTAGTGGCCTTCTCTTTCCTTGGAGTTGACAATCATGTCGTCCACATACACCTCAACCTCTTTGTGGATCATATCATGTAGTATGTGTGGGCTCGCGGCCAGTATAAGTAGCTCCAGCGTTCTTCAACCCAAACGGCATTACCCGTAGCAGTATGTCCCCACGGGGGTGGTGAATGCAGTCTTTTCCCTATCTTCTGGTGCCATTACTATCGGGTTGTATCCTGAGAAGCCATCCATGAATGAGAGCAAAGCATGCCCTGTTGTGAAGCTACCAACTCATCGATGTGCGGTAAGGGAAAGTCGTCTTCGGACTAGCTCTGTTCAAATCCCTGAAGTCCACACACACCCGGATCCTGCCATCTTTCTTCGGCACCGAACAATGTTGGCCAACCAAGTCGGATATTCAGATACCAGCAGGAAGCCTGCGTCAATTTGCTTGGTGACCTCTCCTTAATCTTAAGAGCCCAATCCGGGCGGATCCTTCTGAGTTTCTGTTTGACAGGTCGGGCCTCGGGGTCAAGGGGATCCGATGCTGTACAATCTCAGGATCGATTCCAGGCATGTCTTGTAGGACATGCGAAAACATCTTTGAAATCTTTAATAAAGCGACTAAGCGCTCGCGTTCCTCCGAAGACAACGTGGACCGATCTGGACCAGCCGCGGGTCCTCCTCAGTACCAATGTTCACGGTAGTGATTTCATCCATAACGGTTTAACAATCTCTCTTGCTCTTGCTCAATTAAACGTTGTAAAACCGAGGAACTTCGTCCTCGTCGTTTTCATCAAAGTTTTGAAAGTCTGAATTAATACAATAAATCAAGGGCACAGAGAAATACTCGGAAACCACATTTACCTCGTTCTCATTAAGTACATCCAAATCGTCCGATTCTTCTGTTACAACAGACTCAAAAGAAAAGGAAAAAGACGACCTGGACAGGACTGTGGCATCCGGGTTAACATCCCCAGGAGTACCAGACTCAGACTCAGTCGAGCTGGAACCTGATTCCGACTCACAGGACTTGGTGGAGTCAGATTCCAGCTCACTACCTGACCCGGTGCGCAGGATAAAAATCCCTCCTCGTATTGCCAAGTGAGAGAGGGTGCGATTGATGCATCCAAGATAGCTGCTGGTCGGCTCGCAGCCGTTTCATCCCCAATCATGGAAACCGCGAAGTTATTCCCCAAGCACTCTTGGTCGATCGGAGGATCAGAGAGGAGACATGCCAGCGCTACCCCCATTTCCAACTCTGTGCCCTCAGGATCCACTGCCTTATTCTGCTCAACCTTAGTTGTGGGTCTGTCTGCTCTGTGGCAACGTCATCCCGGATAGTTGCAGGTCGAAGAAGATTTCGAAACCTGGTACGCGCTTCTTCTCCGCGTTTAACCATGGCTCTGGGAAGCCGCCAAAATGGAAAATCTCCCCCCTCCCGAACGAAGCGTCCGTTCAGGGTACCCTGAATTGGCCTGTATTAGGTCAAAAGGCTTCCCAGCTGCTTCGCTCTGGCTTGCCGGCCATTTCCTTTCCTTTCCTCACCCAGTCCTCTTTGGTGGGCAGATAACCCAGTCCAAAGGTATGAGGGTTGTGTGGCACTTCGGCCAATGCCAGCGACTCCTTCCTGCCACTCCTTCCTAATCCCATCCGGGGATATGTTGTAGCTTGTTCATGAGGTAGACGGATTGAGCACTAACGTATACACCTTCATTCACAGCCATAAATATCTGTACTACCCGGGCCTCAGCCAAAGTGAATCCTGATAAGAATACATCTTCTGTGCCATGCTCGATTTCTAGGACCGCGTAGATACCTCCGAGGCAGATGGATTGATGAGTTCCCGAAACACAGTGGCTACTCCCTTTCCATAGGGTATTTCACCATCTGATGTAGAGTGGAAAGACTGCCTTTACTTGGTGCAGCCATGGCCGCCCCAAGAGTAAGTTGAAGGTTGCGGAACGTCCAAGACATGAAATTCGATGTCGTGTTATCCTGGACCAACTTTAGTTTGAATCTTGACAATCCCCATCACTTCCCTACTCGTATATCGTAAGCTTTGATCACCTGAGTTGTTGGTGAAGTCCGCGGGCTTTCCAACTGCATATGCTGTTCTGACTGGGCAAACATTGATGGCGGACCCGTACAACAAGTACCACCGGTATCCATTTATCTCTACACTCACGGAGACGTAGAGAGGTTTGTTATGGTTGGTGCCTCAGGCGGTAACTCCTTGTCTGAAAAGGTTAATGCCGGGGAACTCCTCCCGAAAACCAGCCCAACCAGCTGCTCCGGCGTAGTGTCTATGGAGTGTTTGGCCTTGTCCATGGCAGATAGGACGGCCTGTCTGTGCACCCTCGATGCCATAAGCAATCCCCATATGATATCTGCTTGTATCTTCTTCAATTACTTGAGCACAGCTTCTTCTTCAATCTGTTTCTCTCTCTGTTTCTCTGCTTCTTTGTCTTTCCAGATGCCTCAGGTTGGTCCAAGTGTTGGGGCTTGAAATACCGCCCACTTCTGGTCATATGAGCGATCTCGTCAATATACCAGGTATCATCTGGTTGGTTACCTCCCTAGTCTTCATCTGTGTGGGCAAGACATAAGTCATGTCTCTTCCCACCACATTCCGTCGGTAGCCGACAGACATCTGTCCGGCTCCGGTACGATCGTGCTCGCATTAGCACTTCAGTCTTTATGCCCACAGCATTTTCTGTTCCTGTGCCAACAGCACTTCGACCTCCACATGCCTTAGCTTTCTAATTCTCTCGGAATCGTCAAACCTTGTTATTCCAACTGCGTCAGTATAGCTGGTTATTCAATATTCCCTATATTTACAATCCCCAAATTCTGAGCGGAAATTCTTAACGCGGCGCTCTCCGGCGGTGGATTCTGACCCTCGGCCCTTCCGGCCATCATGATACTCTTGCCCTGCCCGGTCCCTATTCTGATTGAAATTCTGCAACGTCTGGCTGATCATCTAACCATCCGGTAACTTCTGCCGACTCCTCATAGTCGAACCAGTTGATTGCAGCATCCCCTGATTCTTGGTCGTTGAAGAACTGGAAGTCGGCAAAGTCCCCTTCCATTGTTGTCAGATCATCTGCCCCTTGTTCAAGTCTGTCCCCCCGAATCATGCACAGCTCAGCTTTTTCTGGCAACCCTACACTCAGCTCAGACTAGCCCATTGATAAGATGTACTCGCTTGGATCATAGGCTCCTCCAGCATAATTCCCAGGTTGTTCCATCCCAGACTCAACAATTCTGCTCTCCTCTGAAACCTGCCCCGTTCCATCTTCGGTGGTCACCACCACTGGCTTAGATTGGGTTGTGAAGGTGTCCAACATGCACAAGTCAGTGCAATCAGGAAGGATCACCTCCGGCTTGGGTAGGTGAGAGGGAGTAATATAGATACTAGGATCGTAGGACACGACCCCAGTTTGGATGAAATTGACTCTGTTGGGAGGAGGGGCTTGGTTGTGTGGTGGGAGAGGATTTGTTGTGACGTTGGGTTTTTCGGGAGGCGCGATCACCTGCTTGTCGATAAGATCCTGGATCTCATGACGCAATCTATAGCAACGGTCGGTGTCATGACCGTGCTGTTGGTGATACGCGCAGTACTTTGCTGGGTCATGAGAGGGAGGAAGTGGATTTGGCAGTGGCCTCGGCTCTAAAGGTGTCAGATGCTTCTTTCTGATTAACACCCCGAGAGCCTTGGACAGGGGCATATAGAGGGGTGTAAAGGTTCTTTGGCCTCTGGGCTGAAATCTCGGGGCTTGGGTACTGCTCCCGGATGTACTGGAAAAGGGTGTGGCCGCCGCAGGCCTTGGATGGGGAGGGGGAGTGGTGGTGACCATACCGACCTCAGAAGTCCTTGTGTTTGCAGCGCCACTCGGGCCTGCGTTGTTATTGCGGTTGAATGCCCTTCGGGGCTGCTCTCGGTCCTGGTCGATCAAACCTTGCTTCATCGCATCCTCGATCTGTACCCCCATCTCGTGTAAATCTGAGAAAGTTGGAAAGGGGAGTACAATCATCTTCTGCATGAGTTTCGGTTGGAGATTGCGCACAATCATCCGGATTTGATCTTTGTCTGTAGGCCTCAAGGTCATCATCGACGCCTTTGCCCTCCATCTAGTTACAAAATCGGAGAAAGACTCCTTGGGTTCTTGCCTCGTTGTTTCGAGATCACGGGTTGTAATCTCGATCTGTGTATTGTACGAGTACTGTGCAACGAAGGCCTCAGCCATCTCATCCCAATTTCTCTTCACATCATCTTCTAACTTTGCGTACCAGATGGCCGCCACCCCCAACAAAGTTCTGCCAAACAAAGAAAGCTTTTGTGGTCGGGTTAGGCCCATTGGTCTCAAGATGTCTGAAAATAGCCGGAGATGGACCATAGGATCCCCCGACCCATCAAAACGATCAATCTGTGGCATCTTGAATCTGTCTGGCAATGTTACGGCCACGTCGGTGTACCCATCTTCGATGTCTGGGATGGCCTTCACCCCCTGCGATTTCTTGAAAAGCTTCTCCAACTTACTCAGTTTTAGAGCTGTGTGATCTACCTCGAACTCGAATGGAGAGTCCGGGTGGTTGGGTGTAAGATTCTTGGACAGTTGAGGCAGAAGCGGGGGCGGAGCCAGCCCCGTTGGAAGGTTGGTGTCCTCTTGGATATTTTGGACATTGGGTAGGGTGTTCTGGGTGTTCGGGAGGGTATTCTGAGGGTTTGGCAGGGTATTCTGACCCATAGGTGCCTGCTCGGGTAGTGGAGCCGCTGGTGGAGGAGGAACCTGATGTGAAGCAGACGCTGCATTCTGCTGTTGCAGCCTAGTAATCAGCTCGGCCTGCTGGGCCATGACTGCGGCTTGTTGTTTAGAAAATTCCGCTTGGCGGACAGCATCCTCTTGCATCTGTCTCATGCTCTCTTGCATCTGGCGCATCATCGCCTCTACCACTGATGTATTCTGCTGTTCCATCTGAATGACCGGTAAATGTACTTCTATGGCAGACACAGAAATCTCAACCTGACTGTTTACTGTCAAAGTAGCCCTCTGTCCTGGTAATCCCTGCTCTGACACACTACGCCTCCTTGACCTTCTTCTGGCAACTGGGGGGAGGGAGTGGAACACTGGATGTCCGTCAACCAGATCTTCGGATCGATTGAGTCGGCGACCTCGTGTCCAAAGTGCTTGGGGGGTATCTACTGGTTCGGAAGCAATCGTGCTAAAAACTGCCCCTAGCAAAAGATAATAAAGCGAAAAGGAAATAAATAACCAGATGAACGGGCAGCATAACAGCTTAAATTAAATACACACAACACACAGTCGGGCATACAACATAGAGTTGAAAAGCTGAAAATACACTGTCCTCAATCACTGATCACTGTTCCTGTATCACTGTTCCCCAAAACTGAATCTGATATCCGCAGACAACTAATTCCCAGATACTGACTGATGCCCACAGGCCTGATGCCCAAACTCATAGACTGATACATGCATTCCTGTAGAGACGCACTCTAAAGCACATAACAGATAAGTGAGAGCCAAAACACCCCTATGTTGGGGTAGGGTTTCCCTGTCCTATTTTGTCAGGAACTAGGGTTTTACTACGCACACAGCGGTTTCAAACAACCTATAAACGGGTAAGCAACCTGTCCTAGTTTGGAATGGTCACTATGGATCCGAATATGCACTAGGTCGAATGGTCAAAAAGGGTGCCCCGGTAAAACCGGGGTTTGTGTTCCCATGCTGTCAGAGCCCAGAGCCGATCAGCCTTATGGACATGCCTTGACAAGACAAGCCTCCGGCAAATCGTTCGGAAATGGCATATGGCAAACACGGTGTCCTAGGCGCACCAATGCAAATGCAATGCAAAGAAACACACAAGTGTAGTCAAAACCAGATATCATGAGTTCGAGTCAAGTTCTCTAATTCCCCAGCAGAGTCGCCAGAAACTGTAGACGTCCCCGAACGCATCCCGGGGGAAAGGGGTGCGAGTCCCCCCCCCCCCCGGTTCTGGTTCGATATTGGGTCACTACAGTTCGAAGGACTCAAATGTCACGGTTCTTAATCTTGAACCAAAGAGTCCAAATCCGGCAAATCGTTTTGGAAAACAGATTTTTGAAAGAAGTGCCAAACATGGACTGCTTTGCCAGATACAGAGTCGCCACCTAAATATTTTTTAATGGGAAATTTAGGAAACCCTGACTCGGTGCCAAAGGCCACGTGTCCGTCATCACCAAAGTTGCCTCGGCTCGGGAACTTGGGTACGATTGGGGAAGGTCACTTCGTGAGCACCCCCGCTCGCCCGGTCAAAGACCGGCCTCTACTAACCATGATATCTGTTTTTGAAAACATTGTGAGTTCTTATTCCGGTTATTAGCCTAGGTTACTATGTGATGCTCGCAGCAAACAAGTATAGACTGAGTCGCCTGAATTGGAACAAAACATTTCATGTTTGTTTGTTTGAAAATGGTTTGATGGTGCTACCCGCAGGTAGGCTAAGACGTGAATTTGCCACCCTCAGGTGGGCTTAGAAAACAGGATTTTGCCACTATCTAGTGGGCTTAAAACAAACAATCAACGCATTGTCCAAATTCAAATAACACAACCTCCACCCACAGGCATTCAAGGCAGTTATATCACATAAGCACATAGCCTCATGGCAAGCATGCTATTCATGGCAGCACTTACACACGTGCAAGGATGCTAAAGCATAAAACTTACCGAGTACTCCAAGCCAAAATAGAAGCTCGTTAGAAATCATGCATGATCCTAATTATACAGAAATGCTTAATGCAACACATGCAAAAATGCAACTATAGCAGGCTCGGCTATTCTAAACATGGCATATGGTATGCTACAGCTAACAAGTATTCAATTTGGAATTGAAATACAAATGCAGTTTGTATGATGCGCCGAGCCCGGTGCGTGCAAAACAGATGAATGATGCAAACATGCTGTCATACTGTATGCTAATTAAAATATGCCCTATATCTAACCATCATAAGCAGGTAAATAAAAGGGAAGAAAGACGTGGGGTTGGAAGACATACATCACACTCACCCACACTTATTACAATTATGCCCTCGCGCAGAGGGTCCGAATAAATAATACAGTCCGAATAATATACAGCCCGAATAATATACAGTCCGAATAAAAGAATAATACAGATTCCTAATTAATTAACAAATTAACGAAGAAAAACTGTAAACTGGCATGCAAGCCAGGGACTGCCTTGACTCCGCTCCGGATAATGAAGTGATGCATGTTTTGGGCTGTTTTGCGCAGAAATCCATTGGGATGCCCAATTTAGCCTCTGTTTGCAATGTTTCTCGAAATGCGTGCCAGACTCTGAAAAGTTGCTGATTCTCCATTTTGCTCCAACAGAGAACAAGAAAGGGGCATAGCAATGTATTTCACAGATATATGCATGCCTCGATCCTCGTGCCACCAATCACGCATCTCGATGCATGATGGCCGAGGAGTCGAATTGCACAATTCAATATAGGATGAATGCGTATGAATGCTATAACAAAACCTAACTCCATCATGGGTAATCCGGAGTGTCGGTGACTTGGAAATTGAGACCCATTCCGTCACTCGGAGTACGAAACGCGCCTCGTTTCCCGTGCCCGGGCTAACTCCTATCCCGAACACGATGCAATATGCATGATATGCATAAATGCAACTAAAATACAATCCTAGCATGCACAATGCTATGAAAATGAGGCACCTCAAAATGCGTGCACACGGGCACGCAAACCGAGGCGATGGCCCTAAGGCATGAAATATGATATACAATGAGACTAAAATGAGATGTCTCGAAATGCGTACCCACGGGCACGCAAACCGAGGTAGTGGCATACGCGATGCGATGAGGCTAAAATGACATACAGAATGCAAAATGGACTTACACTAACATGAGTGAGCCTCAGCCACATTCACATAAGAGGCCGTTGGATGAAAATGAGATGCCTCGAAATGCGTGCACACGGGCGCGCAAACCGAGGCAATGGCATACGCAATGCGATGAGACTAAAATGACATACAGAATGCAAAATGGACTTACACTAATATGAGTGAGCCTCAGCCACACTCACATGAGAGGCCGTTGGATGAAAATGAGATGCCTCGAAATGCGTGCACACGGGCGCGCAAACCGAGGCAATGGCCCTAAGGCATGAAATGGCATGGAGATGATATGCAAACATGCAAATGAATTTTGGCACTGTAATGTGGGGGAAAACAGTCCCGAAACATGGCCAAAGTGCACCCGAAGCATGGAATGATCCCGAAATGCAATATTAGGCGCCCGAAATGGCCTATAGCCATGCAATGCATGCACAATATGGACATGGAATGAAAATACAGTAGCAAGGCAGCCCCAAGAAAAGCATTTTTCATTCATAAAAAGGGCTTAACAGCAAGCACACATAGGATTAAGCAAGAATGCAAAAATGGCGCCGCAAGAGGGGTATTGAAGCAAGTGATACATGCGATGCCCAAATGGAAAAATACCCTTCTACAACACTGATGAGGGACTAAAAATATGAACATTTACAGTAGATGACATCCCCCAACTCAGTATGCAAGCATGCTAAAAATGTCATGCAAGAACTAGGATACATAAGGCTATAACATGAGGTACCCCAAACATTCATCAAACCAGCAAAGACCCTTAATGAAATATGTCAAGAAGATCAAAATATGACTCTTTCCAGTTCTGATTATGGCCGAAAATAGAAGCTAGATAAGCTTAAAAAAGCATGCAAAAATGGGGGTCAAAGAGGGGTATAATGACAAGTATAACATGGAGACCCCTAACAAGGTTGATCCCTTCTACAATGTTGTATAGGGGCCCAAAATAGGCTTACTCACAGTTCATGACATGCTCCAAAACAATTTACATATAGGCCAAACAAATCATGCAAATTTACGGTAAATTGGAGGAATTGTGAAGAAAGTGCAAGATGGGGGGCCCAAACAGGGTTAAGCCCTTATTCAATGTTGAAGAGGGGATCCAAATAGGCCCAATTACATTTTACATTATGCTCAAAAACAGATCACTCATAGGCTAGAAATTTCATGCAAAATATTGGCATATAAGATGATATTGAAGCAAGTGTGCCATAGAGGGCTCAAACAGGGTTGAGCCCTTGAACAAACATGAAGAATAGCTCAAAATAGACCTAGTTTCAGTTAAGGTTGGAGCACAAAACAGTAAGCAAGTAGGCTCAAGAAATGAAGCAAGAAAATGCTACAAAAGAGGGCAAATCTACTTACCCTTGAAGACCAATACTTTTGTTGCTTCTTGGACCAGATTTGATGACTCTAAGCTGCTGGAATCTCTTCCTTTGCTGCTGGAATGGAGTGGTGAGGGTAGAGCTTGAAGATGATGAAGAAATGACACCAAAACTTGAAGGAAATGAAGTTGTATGTATGTATATGCTTCAACCAATGCTTGTAATCTCTTCTCTTGAGTTGGGAGGACACTAATGTAGACAAGAGAGGGAGAGAGGAATCCTTGGCCAAATGGAGGGAAATGAGCTCTTATTTCCCTCCAAAAGGTTCCCCCGGATCAGATATTTTTTGGGGGAAAACCAAGATACAGCTGGAATAAACTCACACTGAGGAAGCAGGCCGGCTAGGCACTTTTGCTGCAGGTGGCCGGCCGGCCACCCCCCATGGCCGGCCGGCTAGGGGTCAAAAGGGTCAATGAAATTTTCTGGCCGGCCACCAAGGATTGGTGTCCTCCCATGTGTGTACAACAAGACCCTATGGTTGGAAATTGGCAACTCTGAAACAAGAGAGACAACAAGCTACTTTTAGAAGGGGTTCAAAAGTGAAAAAAAGAATTATTGGCCGGCCATGTGTTTCTAGGATCCTCCCATGTGTGTACAACACAAATATGTGGTTTTGGCTCGAAGAAAATGCTCCTAAGGTGGTCAACATTAGCCCGGAAGTGAGAAAAACGGGCGCCGGGGGGCGCCGGAAGAGCATAACTGGTTGCTGAGACAATTGTTGGCCTCCCACCCTCCAGTGATCTTCCTGGTGATAAAACAGAGGTACCTGCCAAAAATGAACAAAAACCGATGCAAAACGAATGCTCGGGGGCCAAAACACGCAGTTCGGGATCCCGAAAATAGGCCGTTAAGCACCGAAAGTGGCATTCGGCCACGAAGTGGGTATCTAAGACCCCAGTGTCCCTTGAAAGGGAGTAAATGAGATGCATGCCAAAAACCGGAGGAATCGGAGATGGTTGGGTGATCCCGAACCGAGGCACACGGCCTGACGGCTCCGAAAATCGGGAACCGGGCTCCGAAATGGGCAAAATGGCCTACGGCCACGAAATGTAGCCCACGGCCACTGAGAGATAGTCTACGGGACCTCTCCCTCTCCTCAGGAAAGAAAACAGAGAAAACCGAGTCTGGTTCGCAAACCGAGGCAAGGCATAGAAGAGAGTTCGGAAGTCCAGAGACAGGGCGCGCGACCGCGACTCTGAGACTTCTGAACGAGCACAATATGCAACATCACCGAGCGCTCAATCGGTGACGTCTGAGTCTTAAGGTCGGTCAAAGATGGGGTGTCTACAGCATCCCACAGGAGGTTACACATTGCTTGCGTTAATCGCGCTTACTTTACTGATATGTGTTCATTCCTGCTATACACATTGCTTGCATTACTGCATGCTTTACTTACATGTGTATAATGTATCTTTCAGGTGGTTACACATTGTACACGTTTCGGCGTGTGCTTTACTTACATGTGTTCATACCTTGCTTGCTTTACACATTGCTTGCGTTAATCGCGTATGCTTTACTTACATGTGTTTATGCATCCCACAGGAGGTTACACATTGCTTGCGTTAATCGCGCTTGCTTTATTGACATGTGTTCATTCCTGCTATACACATTGCTTGCATTACTGCATGCTTTACTTACATGTGTATAATGTATCTTTCAGGTGGTTACACATTGTGCACGTTTCGGCGTGTGCTTTACTTGCATGTGTTCATACCTTTTGCCTATTTCACACATTGCTCGCGTTTACCGCTTGCTTTACTTACATGTGTTCAATTTCTTTCTTTACACATTGCTCACGTTTACCATTTGCTTTACTTACATGTGTTCAATTTCTTTCGTTACACATTGCATGCGTTGTCGCGCACGCTTTACTTACATGTGTTCAATTCTCATTTCACACATTACATGCGTTGTCACGCACTTTTCAAATGCATTGTTATGCATGTTCCTGACAATATTGTACCTGTTAAGTTCATTTCTTTTTCAGGCACGATATTGTATGTACGGTTCATTTGAAGCCGGTGCAATCGGACGAGCCGCACAGGTATTGTATTCACCCCGTGTGAAACGTGGTAAGAATTGCATAATTCTTTTACATCCTTTCTGCATTGTAGTGTAGTTGGATTCGTGTTCACTTGCTTAAAACTGTCGCATGTTTTGCTTCGTTACAGCATCCTTAGCATGATTGTTAGTCAAATCTTGCATCTTGCATATCATTTGCATTTTGCCCCAGCCTTCGAGCACATCGCTGCATGCTTATGCTAATTGTTTGTCTGAGTCTTCGGCCTTGTCAAAAATGGGTCGTCTCTGGGCTTTGACATTCACTCCCGTCACTTTGTGACTTCTGAGTTCTGTCAAAGAGGGGCAACTGTAGACACCCCATTTTTGACCGTCCTCAAGACTTGGTTGTGCTTGTAGGTACACCCAACAACTGGTTCGATTGCTCGCCCAGCTTTCGACTGTCGCGGCGGAACGTCATCGGTTCGAGTTTCCGGACCCTGTATCCTTTCTGCCTCATTTTTGGACCTGACTAGGTCCTGTCAGAGTGGCCCTCCTAGTGCACTGCTGGCCATAGGCATGGCACTGCCAGCCTTGGCTTTGCCCCTGCCGGCCACTGGTGAGCACTGCCGGCCATCAGTGTGGCACTGCCGGCCATTGCTGATGGCCGGCACCCCCCCTTTCTCAGCTAGTTTCCGGGCATATATTTTGTACCAGCTGGATTCCTCATATCTGCCCTCCATACACGTGTATGGAGGGATCAAAGCCTTTGGAAGCTTGTTCAAGAAGCTTTAGCCTTGCATTACTCTATATAAGCAAGGGGCTTCTTCCTTACACCAGGTTCTGAGATTTTGGAAGGCAAAAGTCTATCTCTCTCTCTATATTGTTTAGGGTTAGAGCTTGGAAGCTTGGTTTTCTTTGCATTTTTGCACTACACCTCATAGCACAAGGCTTCCATCACTCATTCAAACACCTTGAGGCTGATCTTCAGAGGCTAGAAGCTCAGATTTTTGGACCAAAAGGTTGCTAAAGACTTGTTCTTCAAGGGTAAGCATCTATTTCCCTTAAACTAGTCTTTCTTTGTTTCATTTATAAGCCTTTCTTGAAAGCATTTTTGGGCTCCGACCCTAACTGAAAATAATCATATTTTGAGTCCCTTTTCATGTTTGATTAAGGGTCTTTTTCTGTTTGAGGCCTCCTTCCATCACTTGCCTCTTTAACTTTCTTTTAGGCCTATTTTTGCATAGTATTTTAGGCTTATTTGTGAACTGTTTTGAGCTTTGATGTAAACTGTAAAGTGGCTTTTTTTGACCCTTCTTCAACTTTGTTGAAGGGCTCTCCTCTGTTTGAGGTCATTTACTACCACTTGCCTCTTTACCCCTCTTTTAGGCCCTTTTCTTGCATGCTAGTTTAGGCCTACTTGTGTTTATTTTCGTGGTTTGATGTAAACTGTGAAATGCCTTATTTTGAGCTCCTCTTTAACTTTGTTGAAAGGCTCCTTGATGTTTGGGGTCGGCTACTGCCCCTTGTCTCTATTCTCACTTTTAGGGCCATTTTTGCATGATAGATTAGCCCTATTTGTGTTCATTTTTGAAGCATGTTGTAAACTGAAAATAGTCTTGTTTTGAGGCCCTCTCCATGTTTGATTAAGGGCATTTTCTTATTTGAGGTCATATGATAGCTTGTATGCTTAGTTGCCTCTTGTTTTGAGCCTTATGCCTAAGCTTTTGTTGCATGCCTTGTTTGGCCTTGTTTTGAGCCTCCAAATCAGAGGAGGGTGACCCCCTCACCTTGACTTGCTTGATGGCCATTTTGGTCTTCTAAATGGCCCCCATCTTGCATGCTTTGTTGACTGATTTTGGGGCCAATTTTGTGAGTTTTAGGACTACCATATTTGATTTTCAGAGTTGTATATGTCATGCCACTTGTCTATCTTGTATGTGCCTAATAACTCCTTGCATGGCCCTCTAAAGGAGCCCCTCATTTTGGTATGCATTGGCTGCATTTCCATAGTTATTTGGGCCTATTTTCACATGGTTTATTCGCTGATTTTTGCTGGTTTGATGAGTTCTCACTTGCATCATACACTTGCCATGTAAACCATGTTTACTAGTCAAAATTGCATGCTAATTTAGTCCATCTTGTTAGTACTTTTTGGCCTTGCTTTAAACTGGAAAAGTCCATGTTTTGGGACTGTCTTGGTTCCGTCTTTAGACTTCATAGTCCAATAATGCATGCTTTGTATAGCTGTAAGTCATTCTATGTGCCTAGTTTTGCATTTCGGGGTTCATCTCATGCATCGGGTGCCATGTTGCCATGTTTCGGGGCTGTTTAGCATCATGTTTGAGTGCTGAAATTTGCATGTTTGCATACCATGTTCCATGCCTTACCATGCTTTGGTAGAGTGGCATTCGTGCCTTAGGTTCGGTCCTCGATTTGCGTGCATGTGCGCACGCATTTCGAGTGTCTCATTTTCATCTAATGGCTACTAATTTGGACCTAGTTGAGAGCTGTCCATGTTGGTGTAAGCCCATTTTACCATGTTGTCTCATGCTTGTTACACATAGTATGTCATTGCATACTTGCTTAGCTTTACATGCCTCGCATGCTCGCATGTTCATATTGCATTTTGCCATGATTATCCAAGGTTATCGCCTCACATTATGTTCATATGCTTGTCGCATGTTTGGTTTAGTTGTATGTTTGCATACTTAGTCCATATTGCATGTTTGCCATGCTTATGTGTTGCAATGTTCGGGTTAAGCGTTAATCCGAGCACGAGGAACGGGGGGTATTCCATACTTCAAGTGATGGGATGTGTCTCAATTCTCGGTCGCCGAAGCTCTTGATGATTCATGATAGAGTTCTAGGCTTTATTTGCTTTGTATGTGCATTCATTTCACATTGAGTCGTGCAATTCGACTTCTCGGCCATCATGCATCGATATGCGTGATTGGTGGCACGAGGATCGAGGACTACACTCCCTGAAGAGTAGTCGTGCATACATGTGTGAAAATACTTTGCCATGCCCCTTTGTTGCTCTCTGTTGCAGCAAATCAAGAATCAGCAGCCTTCCGGAGCTTGGCACGCATTCCAAGAACAATTGCAAACAGAGGCTAATCGGGGCATCGCAGTGGATTTCCGCGCAAGGCAACCTGAATATGCATTATTCATCATCTGGATCAGAGCTGAGGCGGTCCCTGGCTTGCATGCCAAATTTACTGCTTTCCTATTTAATTTGTTAATTAATTAGGATTTTGTATTATTTATTCGGACTGTATTTATTTGGGACTGTATTATTCTTTCGGACCCTCCGAGTGAGGGCCAATTGTTGTAATAAGGGTGCGTGCGTGTGTGCATGTCTTCCAATCCCCTTTCTTTCTCCCTTTTATTTAACCGCTTATGATGGTTAGATTAGGGCATATTTCAATTAGCATACAGTATGATCGCATGTTTGCATTCATTCATCTGTTTTGCATGCACCGGGCTCGGCGCATCATACTAACTGCATTTGAATTTCAATTTCAAATTGAATATGTGTTAGCTGTAGCATTTCACATGCCATGTCTAGAATAGCCGAGCCTGCTATAGTTGCATTTTGCATGTGTTGCATTAGGCATTTCTGTATAGTTAGGATCATGCATTGATTTCTAACTGATTTCTATTTTGGCTCGGAGTACGATGTAAGTATTTATGCTTTAGCATCTCGCATGAGTGTGAATGTTAACATGACAGCATGCTTACCATGTGGCTAAATGCTTAGTTGATATAACTGCCTGAATGCCTGTGGGTGAAGGTTGGATTACTTGAATTGGGATAATTCATTGAAATCCGCATTTTAGCCTACTTGCGAGTAGCAAATTCAAACATTTTCCAAACAAACGGATATGCAATGCTTTGTTCCAAATTAGGCGATCTAGTCTATACTTGTTGTGCTGTGCGCATCACATAGTAATTCTAGCTAATTAACCGGAATAAGAATGCATGTGTTTTCAAAAATGAGATATCATGGTTAGTAGAGGCCGATCTTCGGATCGGGCGAGAGGGGGTGTATCATAGCTAACCTTCCCCAATCGTACCCAAGTTCCCGAGCCGAGGCAACTTTGGTGATGACGGACACGTGGCCTTTGGCACCGAGTCAAGGTTTCCTAAATTTCCCCATTAAAAAATATTTAGGTGGCGACTCTGTATCTGGCAAAGCAATCCATGTTTGGCACTTCTTTTCTAAAAATCTGTTTTCTCAAAACGATTTGCCGGATTTGGACTCTTTGGTTCAGATTAAGAACCGTGACAATTTGAGTCCGAACTGTAGTGAACCCCAAAATGAACAGAACGGGACTCACCCTCCCGGGGCATTCGGCGGACGTCTACATTCACGAATTGATATACACGCAGTCCGCTCAAGCGCAAGAAGTGACGCTTGAGTGCCAGACACATTGTTCCGCTCGAGTGCAAGAAGTGACACTCGAGTGCAGAACACACACTTTTAGAGGTTTTGTAGATGAAGGACATCGCTTGAGCTCAAGATTGGCCGCTCGATCGTCCACCCACTCGAGCGTAGGAAACGTTGCTCGAGCGTAAAATACACTCTTCCAGGATTTTGCAAGTCTGTAAAAAAACTAAGAGTTTGCAAAGCCCGCTCGAGCAGAGGAGCAAAAATCTAGGCAACAAAGGTTCGAAAATCAAGCAACCAACCTGTTCCAAACAGGACCAATACAATCCAATAACCAAATTTAAAGAAGAATAAGAGGGAAAAGACATGTACAACCATATGAGGCTATAAAACCTGAGTCCAAAATACAAAATGGGTCGGGTCTAAACCAGAAATGCTATATCTACTTTCAATTTGAGCAAAACCATCTTCCATCTTCATGAGTCAAACTAGGGTATTTAAGAGAAATTAAAACTTTTCACAAAAACACTTTTTATTCCAACTCTTCTATTAATTATGCACCCAAATTCATGACCCAAGATCATAACCCAACAAGTAAACCTCAACTCTTCAAACCCTAACCCCCAATCTCATGATTAGTCACAATATGCATAAAAAAAAATATAAACTTTGTATTTATATGAAGAAAATACCACAAATCTATCTATAAATGAGGGTATTGAAGAACTAGAAACCCCTACCTCTTGAAGCAAAGAGATGACAACCCAAAAATCATCGGCGATGAAACCACGAAACTCTTAGATCAAAAGGAAGTCCTTGACGAGATCTACAATCTTTCTCAAAGGGCCAAGGTGAAAAGATCACTCTAGGTGAGTAGATCTAAAGATCTAAGTGAAAAGGTTTGAGTTTAGAGAGAGAGAAGAGAAATCACACCTTGGGAGGAGAAAGGAGAAAGGAGAAGAAAAAATAATGATAGAGAAGTGTTTTTGTGGACTTGCCTTTTTCCGTGCCCCGCCTTTCGGAAAGGGTTTGAAAAGAAGGCCTCACAGTTCGAACTCCCGTGGTTCTGAATCTAATCTCACAAAGTGCAATGTGAAACTGATAATCACCAAAGAGTCCAAATCTGGCAAACCTTTTTGGAAAATCGATTTTAAATCAAATAATGCCAAAATTGGACTACTTTGCTAGATATAGAGTCGCCACCTAAATATTTTTTTTTTTTGGAAAATTTAGGAAACCCTGACTCATGCCAAAAGCCACGTGTCCGTCATCACCAAAGTTGCCTTGGCTCGGGAACTTAGGTACGAGAGGGGAAGGTCTTGAAATGAGCACCCTCGCTCGCCCGATCAAAGATCGGCCTCTACTAATCATGATATGATGTTTTATAAACATTATGTGTTTTTATTCCGATTATTAAACTAGTTTAATATGTGATGCTGTAGACGCGCCCCGCGTGAGGGTCTCTGTGCTACAGTTTGGACTCGATTTGTCACGGTTCTTAATCTGAACCAAAGAGTCCAAACATGGACTGCTTTGCCAGATACAGAGTCGCCACCTAAATATTTTATTTTGGGGAATTTAGGAAACCCTGACTCGTCTGCCTAAGGTCACATGTTCGTCATCACCAAAGTTGCCTCGGCTCAGGAACTTGGGTACGATTGGGGAAGGTCAGCTATGAGCACCCCCTCTTGCCCGATCCGAAGATCGGCCTCTACTAACCATGATATCCGATTTTGAAAACGTTATGTGTTCTTATTCCGATTAATTAGCTAATCTTACTATGTGGTGCGCACAACACAAAAGTATAGACTAGATCGCCTAATTTGGAACGAAGCATTGCATATTCGTTTGTTTGGAAAATGATTTGAGATTTGCTACTCGCAAGTAGGCTAAAACACGGATTTCAATGAGTTGTCCCAACTCAAACAATCCAACCTTCACCCATAGGCATTCAAGCAGTTTATATCACATAAGCATCTAGCCACATGGTAAGCATGCTGTCATGTTAACATTCACACTCATGCGAGATGCTAAAACATAAAAACACTTACAGTGTACTCCAAGCTAAAACAATAAACATGTTAGCAATCATGCGTGATCCAAGTTCATGTTAAGATGGCTAATGCAACGCATACAGAATGTCACTAGAATAGGCTCGGCTAATGCTAGGATGGCATGTGGGATGCAACAAGTAGCACGTATTCAATTTGGAATTGAAATACAATGCAGTTAGCATGATGCGCCGAGCCCGGTGCATGCAATACTGATGAATGATGCACGCATGCATAGCATAAGGTATGCTAATTTAAATGTGTCCTAATACTAACCATCAAAAGCAGGTAAGTAAAAGGGAGAAAGAAGTGGGGGTTGGAAGACATGCACACACGCACCCACACTTATTACAAATACGCCCTCACTCGGAGGGACCGAAAGAATAATAAAGATTTAACTAACCTACGAGCTAATTAAATATTACAGACCAATTAAACTAGTTAAGAAAATTAACTAATCAAATAAAACAGTAAATAGCCTCGGGGAGAGGGCCCAATGCAATGCGTGCTCGGCTCCGCTCGGAAGTCCACTGCCATGCACAAGTTGCCTCTATTTTCCCTGCTCTGCTCCTCTGATCATTGCAAAATTCCCAAGGTGCACTTCATGAGCCCTGTGGGATGCCACCGGCCAAGGGAAATGGTCACCGGCCAAAGGAAATGATCACCGGCCACTGGTTAAGCTATCGGCCACCAATTGTTGGTCGGTCGGCATTAAAGATGGCCGGTCGGCCAAACCTTCCTGCAGAATCCTGTTTTGACAGCAGCAGAGGGCAAAACAAGGCATAGCAATGCATTCCAAGCAAATGTGTGCACCAACACATCCCTTATCATGTTTATGACTCAAAGGGACATGGTTCTCGGTTCTCGGACCACTAATCGCGCATTTCGATGCGTGATGGCCCAAGAAACCAAGTTGTGCACTTTGATTTCAAATGAAATGCACATAAACGAGCAAGAAGCTCAACCTCTATCATATTCAATTCAAGAGGCTAAGCATGCATGTCAATGCAATGCACCCTAGACATATGAGCTAGTATGCAACATGAACAATGCAAACGAGCATACAAGGCATGTGACAATCATGCTAACCAATTGGGATGTTCAAGCATGCAAGCCAGCATGTGACTTCATTCAATCATGCCACAACACATGGAGCAAACATGTCAAATAACCTAAACATGTGACAACACACAAGTATGCAACAACACACAAGGTGAGCATGCAACAACATGCGAACTATGGACTTAAACTAATTTGGGCAGCTCTATACTAAGCCCAAAACAGTGGCCAACATGCTCAAGAATGAAGGTAAAATGACATGCAAACATGCATGCACACAAGGACCAACACTTAGGCATATAGAAACAACTCTCAAGCACACTTAAGAGGATGCAAACATGGACAAATGGCATGCATAGAAAGCTCTGAAAATCATGTTATAAAGGTGCCAAACCAAGTAAACAAGACAAGCTAAGCATGCAACCAAGCCCAAGAACTTAAACCATGGCCATATGACATATGAAGCAAATGACCAAAATGAACTAAAACAGTCCTAAATCATGCAAAAGTAAGCCCCAAAAACCACTTAGATGGCATCTAAATGATCTAATCTTAGAGGCATACACAATGGCACAAACAAGGAGCAAGAAACACCAACCTTTTAAAGCATGAAAGGGGCATCAAATGCAAGCATACGAGCAAACCATGAGGATTGAAATAACATGACAAGTGGTTCTAAACCACTGAAATGATGCAAGGATGGCATGCTAGAGGGGTCCATGCTCAAGGCCTACAAGAGAGTTTGCATGGCAGCTATACAAAGCAAAGCATGGACAACTCAAATGACCAAAACAAGACCTTTAGCATGCTAAAACAAGCATAAAAGCTTCACAAAGCTTGGCCAAAAACATGCTAGAACAAGGCTCAAAGCACAAAGCATGTTAAGGCTAAAACATGGCATTACAAGACACATATGCTAAGCAAGCATGGTGTACCTAAACCAAGTAAAAACAGAGCTATATTATGACATAATAAGCACAAATAATAGCTAAGGCATGGCCATCAAACACTTAAACAAGGTGCTCACTAATGAGGCTTAAAAAATGTCATTTTCAAGGACAACAAGGAGAGGGGGTGTCCCTCTCCTTCTTAGGTCCTTAAGGCACCATCCTCACCACTGAAATCCCTCAAGATTTCAGTGGTGAGGAGGCCCAAACAAAGTGGTCCCAGAGCTCACCAAAATAGCACCAAAAAAGGGCCTAACAAGGCCTATGAGGGGTCAAACAACCCCAAACAACAAAACACTCTTAAACAACTATTTAAAGCACTCAAAATCAAGACTTTTATTAGTTATATACAAAGTCTAAAAACAGTTGCAAAGTTGGTTAAAAAGCTATGCAAAAATGGGGAATAAAGGGTGAAGTTCTTACCCTTGGTGACCCTCTTCACAAACAATACTCCAGCTATTCCTTCAAGCTTGAATCCACTCAAGAACACCAAGAACAGCTCTCCAGCACCTCAGTAGTCAAGGTAAGGTGTAACACTAGATGTTTATGAGCAATAGTAAGACTAAAACACCTTAAAGCAAAAGAGAGAGATATAGAGATAGAATAGCTACAACTATGATCTAACCCTAACTCAGAGCTCCCTCTGGAAATTTTGTAACCCTAATGGAGGGAGAAGAAGCTCCCTCTTATAGACAATCCCTCTTGAGGGAAATCCCTCCATACACGTGCATGGAGGGGAGCAAAGGTGTATGCCAGCTAGCACAGTTGGCATAAAAATATCTGCAAAAGCAGATGCACAGTGGTCGGCTGGCCAAAAATGCAATTTGACCAAAAAACATGGCAGGTCGACTACAAAGAGTGCCGGTCGGCCAAACATTTGGCCGGTGGCAACAAACCAGTGGCTGGTGGCCTCAAGCCATGGCCGGTGATGTGTGGGGATGGTGAACAAGCCATTCCCTACCCCTCAAAGGCAAAACACAAGTGTTTGGTGCAAAACCAGACACAAAACAGTCGAGTCGAGAGATTCTGAGGCAAGGCGCATGGCCGAGACCTTCGGGAACTCAAGACAAACACAAACATGGATGATCACCGAGTGTTCAAGCGGTGACGTCCAAGTCTTGAGGACGGTCAAAAATGGGGTGTCTACAGATGCGCACAAGCAAATATAGGCTAAATCGCAAGAATTGGAACATTTCAAGTCATGTTTGTTTTACGAAAATGGTTTGAATTTACCATCCTCAAGTAGGCTTAAAAGATACAAATTTGCCACCTCAAGTGGGCTTAAAACATGATTTTGCCACAACAAAGTGGGCTTAAAACGCACATTCGTTGAATCACACCAATTCAAACAACAAAGCCTTTATCCACAAGCATTCATGCAGTTTAGCATTTAAGCACATAGCCTCATGGCAAGTATGCAAATCATGGCAACACTCACAATCATGCAAGTATGCTAAAGCATAAAAGCTTGGCGAGTACTCCAAGCTAGGAAAGAAAACAAAGTTAGAAAAATGCATGATTCCTAACTATGTTAAATGACTAATGCAACACATGCAATAATGCAACTAAATAGGCTCGGCTACTTAATCATGGTATTTGCAACACCTTGATAGCATGCTTTGAAACACGTATTCAAAGAAGTATTGAAATTGCAATGTAGTTTGAATGATGCGCCGAGCCTCGGTGCATGCAAGACAAATGAATAGATGCAAACATGCGAGCATAAGGCATGCTAATTGAAAATGTCCCTAATCTAACCATCAAAAGCAATTAAATAAAAAGGAGAAAGACGTGGGGTTGGAAGACATACACACACGCACACACGTTTATTACAACATTACGCCCTCGCGAAGGAGGGTCCGAATGAATAAACTAAGCAACTAGCTACGCTAACTATTACAACACTTGAAATGAATTAACTAACTATTCTAAGCTAATTAATTATTACAAACCGGAATCGAATAACTAGTTACACTAACTAATTAATTACGACACTTGAATTAACTAGCTATTCTAAGCTAACTAAAGCGATTAAATAATTAACTATCTTAGCTAATTAAATAGTTACAACACTTGCATGAATTAGCTACCCCTAATCAGCTAAGCAAAGCAACTAAATGGCCTCGGGGGGCGAGGGACATATGCATGCTCGGCTGGTTTCCACCCGAAAATGCCACTACCTCACTGCTGTAAGACTCTGTTTCCACCAGATACAAAACAGTCGAGTCGAGAGATTCTGAGGCAATGCGCGTGGCCGAGACCTCCGAGAACTCAAGACAAACACAAACATGGATGATCACCGAGTGTTCAAGTAGTGACGTTCAAGTCTTGAGGATGGTCAAAAATAGGGTGTCTACAGTTGCCCCTCTTTGACAGAACTCGAAAGTCATAACAATGACGGGAGTGAATGTCAAAGCCCAGAGACGACCCATTTTTGACAAGGCCGAAGACTTAGACAAAGCATGCAAGACAATAAAGATATGCGCCCGAAGGCAGGGGAAAAACGCAATTGAAAATGCAAGAAGCCGAACATAACTTATGATCATGCAAAGAAAGCTGTAATGAAACATAACATGCGACAGTTTTAAGCAATCAAACACAAATCCAACTACATTACAATGCAGAAAGGATGTAAGAGAATTATGCAATTCTCAATACGTCTCACTCGGAGGATACCATACCTATGCGGCTCGTCTGGTTGCACCAGCTTCAAATGAACCGTACATACAATATCGTGCCTGTAAAAGAAAGCAACTTAACAGGTACGATATCGTTAGCAACATGCATAATATGCAAAATGATATGCAATATATACAAAACTATGTATAATAATGCAAATGAAAAATGCAATGCAATTGAATCATGATCAAATCATGAGTGGTTCAAAACCACACAAATGTCAAAAGGATGATGGAGATGCAAAGTCCATCTACCATAGAAAAGGTGCTGCAACCCTCAAACCAACATACCAGCGTGGAATAGGCGCGTACACATGCAGAACTATGAGTGATGTAGACGGACACAAGAACAAGTAATTGGGTGGAATGACATAAGTGGGGAATGACCCGTTTAACGAAAGAACATGATCCTAATGCGGGATGCAAAAATTACACTACAGTGTAATATATACAATGGATACGGCATGCAGCCAAACCAAATCTTGCCTAGGAAAGGCATGTACACAAACGAACCGCGTCTAACACAGAAAAGGTGCCGCAACCCTCAAACCAACATACCAGCGTGGAATAGGCGCGTACACATGCAGAACTGTGCTTTAATGTGAAAAGTATGGGCACATACCAGACCAAGCTCAACATGGAAAGGCGCAAGCCATAGATGGATGTGATGCAGTGAATGCATGCAAGCTATAATGCAATATATACACAATATGCACTGGAATGGAAAGGATACAATGAATAAGGGATGCGGGCCAAACCAAATCTTGCCTAGGAAAGGCATGCACACAAACGAACCGCGTCTAACACAGAAAAGGTGCTGCAACCCTCAAACCAACATACCAGCGTGGAATAGGTGCATACACATGCATAACTGTGCTTTAACGTGAAAAGTATGGGCACATACCAGACTAAGCTCAACATGGAAAGGCGCAAGCCATAGATGGAGGTGATGCAATGAATGCATGCAAGCTACAATGCAATAAATACACAATATGCACTGGAATGGAAAGAATACAATGAATAAGGCACGCAGGCCAAACCAAATCTTGCCTAGGAAAGGCATGTACACAAACGAACCGCGTCTAACACAGAAAAAGTGCCGCAACCCTCAAACCAACATACCAGCGTGGAATAGGCGCGTACACATGCAGAACTGTGCTTTAACGTGAAAAGTATGGACACATACCAGACCAAGCTCAACATGGAAAGGCGCAAGCCATAGATGGAGGTGATGCAATGAATACATGCAAGCTACAATGCAATATATACACAATATGCACTGGAATGGACTATATACAGAAAAATGCATGACATATGCAATATTTACAACGATGCATGACATATGCACTATTTACGACGATGCATGGCATATGCACTATTTGTTTTTTATGAATGCACGA
Source organism: Camellia japonica (assembly GCA_030407325.1). Classification (NCBI taxonomy): domain Eukaryota; kingdom Viridiplantae; phylum Streptophyta; class Magnoliopsida; order Ericales; family Theaceae; genus Camellia; species Camellia japonica. The sequence goes on along the minus strand of JAPPVO010000059.1, from coordinate 175,652,250 downwards.
CAATGCATGATGAAGGGAAAATGCATGATAATGCATTTTTTTTTGTGTTTTTGTTTTTGAAATGCAAATGATGCATGTTGTTTTTGTTGTTTTCTTCCCTCTTTTTTTTTTGAAATGCAAATGCATGATGATGCATGATTTTGAAATGCGCAACAACGCGCGGCTTTTGAGATGTATGACAAATGCAAATGATTTTGGAATGCGTGACACTGCGTGGCTTTTGAAATGCATGTGAACTCGAATGTGCGACGACGCGCGTCGCTTGAAATACATGATAATGCACATGAAGTGCGTATGACAATGCAAATAGGAGGTGCGCATGACGATGCGACCTAAGAATGTGTATACTAGTGCAAGTATGGCATGCACATGACAATGCGAGATGTGTGCGTAACGAGGCGAGTGAGATGGCGTATAACCAACGCGCGTTTCACGACAAAACGTTGTAACTTATGCATGTGGGACAACTTTTGAATCTCTTAGGAGACAAAAGGATACAAAAAGGATACGCCACGCACGTACTCGAGTGCTTTGCACAGAAAACACGGTCCGATGTCAAAACAGAGTCCGGCTGAGCTTCAGAAAATGCACTGTCTTGCACTGTGTTGAGAAATGGAGGCCCCAAACCATATATCTAACACAACCAAGGTTGTAGGAGGCTCACCGGCCATCATAGGAGGTCACCGGCTACCCACCGGCCATAAAAACATTCCACTGGCCAAATATTTGGCCAACTGGCCAACAGTGTGGCCGACCGGCCAAATCTGCCTGAATCGGGGCAGTTTGGTCTTTTGGCCTTGGGTCGTATAAAATAGGCCTTGGGTCGTAGATCAGGCCGGCTTCGGCGCCTTCTGCAGAGGACTCTCCCGGCTTACTGCGAGCAGGCCTCTTCTCGCCGCTCTGGTGGAGAGGTGATGGGATACCACCGACTCCTTCCACCTTTCCGTCGTGGGAGACATGACGATGACTCCCTATGACTTCTTGATGCTCACCGGCATCGGGGTAGGGGGTGATCCGATCCCCTTCGACACCGATATGGATGAGTGGGAGGCCGCTCAGATTTACTTGCTCGACGAGATACCGCCTCTTGCACGCCCGGGATTTTTCAGATACTCATGGTTCGAGAGCCGCTTCCGGACTCAGCCGGCTTTAGCTGAGGAGGCGCCGATGACCCAGGAGGAGGTGGAGCAGTACGCCCTCGGCTTCCTGATGTTTCTGCTGGGGACTACCATTTTCACCGATCGGGCGAACACCGTGCCTCTCTGTTTGTTGAGTGCGCTAGTGGACGTCACGCGGATTCTGCGCTATGACTGGGGTGGCGCTGCCTTGGCCACTTTGTACGGATACATGAGCTCGGCCTCCCGTTGCAGCGGGCAGTTGCTCGGAGGCTACTGGCGGGCTTGGGAGGTACATCTTCTTTTGTGCTTTTACATTTCTGTTTTACATTTTCTGTACTCTATACACTGCACACACTGCGGTCTGCTTCACGCTGACTGTATACTGCACACACGGCACACACATACTCTGTTTTACACTGACTGTACACTGCATACACTGTACACTCTGCAAAATACACTGCACAATACATAGTTCTGCAATTTCTGCTTTATTCAGTATTTTGCTTTATCTGATAAGCGTACTGATATTTACTCTGCAGTTGTGGGTCTACACCTACTTTCTGAGACTCCCCCTAGTGCCAGACGTGAAGACCCCTCTTGGCATGCCATTCTCCCGGCGCTTCGATGTGAGATGCGTGCGGAGACCCCGGGAGACGTTCATATTTTTCCGCCGCTACTTTGACACCATTACCCCCGCAGAGGTATGTTCAACTTTAGAGTTTATTTAAACTTCGCTTTACACTATATTTTCAATAACAGTAGATAACAAACTGCATGCCATTTACAGATCACCTGGCAGCCTTGGGCTTCATTGCCGGCCGTGATTCGGGAACGATTTGTTGGTGCGGAGGAGATTGCACGCTTCAGGATTTTGCTGGAGGGCCCGGTCTGTCGAGCTTGGTACCTGGGTGACCGTTTCCTGTGCCAGACCTTGGGTTTGCCAGAGCAGATAGTTCCGGTTCACCCTCCCGAGCATATGAGGGATACCGAGAGGTTCACCCCTGAGCAGATGGCCGATTACATGATCGGCTGGGATGCGATACGCTTCAGAGGCATAGGCGACTACTCAGAGTACGTTCAGACGTATATCATGTGGCCTTTGAGCAATGGCCGTCGAGCTGAGAGGGAGAGGCCTGCGGCGCCGGTAGCTGGAGCAGGAGCAGGGGCAGGGACATCGAGGACAGCCCGAGTCCGTGGCAGGAGTGGAGCTCGGAGGGGACGGGGAGTTAGTTGGCCAGCACTACCCACGACGATGACATGAAGAGGGTGGGGTGGGGCGACTTACCAGATCTCCATTGCTCCCCCTCCGGCTGATCATGAGTTAGTCGGGTTCTACAGCTTACCACCGGTATGTACTACTACATTTTGCATTCTGCACAGTCATTTCGTTTCAATTCATTTGATATTTCGCAGAATACTGAGACTTCTAACACTTTTGCAGGCGTCCTCCGAGTACATTCGCCAGTCCCTAGAGTTGACTGCTTCGGTAATGGGGATGCTTCAGCAGAGCCTCGACCTCCTGGCCATTTACAGTATTCCGGTATGTTCTTTTGACCACGGTCTCAAACTATACATAAACTGTTTCACATATTCTGATGCACAACTCAACACTTGATACACGGCCCTCACGGCGTCTGACACACTGTAGCCCACAGACTGTTCACAGCACTACTCACGGCATTCATACACTGTATTCATACACTGCATTCTGCACTGATACACTGCTCACAGTATTCACACACTGTATTCATACACTGCTCACAGTATTCACACACTATATTCATACACTGTATTCTGTACCGATATACTGCTCACAGTATTCACACACTGTATTCATACACTGCATTCTGTAGCATACTGATGCGCTTGCCATTTGTACTTTTCAGCCTCCCTTCCAGCTTCCTACTGTAGGAGGTGCTTCAGCTGGACCTTCTACTCCTACTCGAGACGGCAGAGTATACCCCCGCACCAAAGCGGGGCGTACTCACATTGGGAGTAGCTCACGGGCACCAGTCCCTGATGACGATGAGTCCGAGGCGGAGGCGGAGGCAGAGGCAGAGTCATTCGAGGAGGAGACCGGAGATGGCACTGACTCAGGCTCAGATGACGGCGTTGATGATGATGCTCCTGGACCTTCGTCCAGGAAGAGGACGAGGACAGACCCTTAGGCCCGAGGCCGCTTGATATTGATCCAGATTTTTGCTGCTTCTCTCTTTTTTTTGTACTTTTCTTTTTTGCTGGTAGCCAGAGTACCTTGTACTGCCACAGGTAGGTTTTGTTTACTCCAAAACTTTGTACTTGAAAAAGATGATGAAATGAAACAAAGCCTTTTTTTTTTTTAGAGTGTTACATTTTGGTACTTTTTCATGCTTCGCATCGCATTACATCACATCACATAACAATGTAGATGGAATTGATCTCCTGTCTGAAAGTCAAACATTTGTATTGTAATAACCATGTAACGAACCGGCCAACGGCAAAACAACTCATACAACCCATTGCTTAGTCTGAACACTCGGCCCATACTCTGCTGGGAATTAATCTGCATACAGGCCATTCTGTTTATTCTGCACACGGCAAACCCTGAACAATCAGTCCAATTTGACAAGACGGAATACAAAGGCAGAATCGGCTGAAGTTGAAGCACACTTAGATGCCCCAAATTTTCCCCTTTCTTCTTTTACTTCGCATAAACGTGGAGAATGGCACAGCACTCTGAGCACAGCATGATTAAAATTTTTTGAAATTGGAAAAGGGTTTTTCAAACCGGGGTATTAAGCCTATAACTGAACACAGTAAAAAGACTCAAACAGAAAGTACACGACCTAATCACAACGAGACACACTCGGAAAAGACTCAAAACAAAAGTTGAGATAAACAAAACAAAAGACACGACAAACAAACGTGGTTACCAAAATGAGAAACCTTAAATCACGAGGAGCCAGGAGCCAGTTCCTCTGGGCATTATTTCCCACCCTTTCTCATTTGTGATTCTCACATCACTCGGCCCTCAGGCTCGGTTTTTTTTTTTCTCAAAACCCTTTTCTTACTTTTTCTCTCATCGTACGCCTCTCTATTCTTTAATCTCTCATTTTCCATCCCTCCCCAGGGTGGTTAGTAGATGAATAGGAAGTTGTGGGTTCACGCTCAACACTATTATCTCACGGCTATTTCCTCCCGAGATGTCTAATCGATGTTCCGGATGGAGTATCTTGATCCATTCCAATTTGTGCTTTGCACTTGGCTTAATACCTCGTTGCTTGGAGGTTTTTGGGAGCTTTCAGCCCTTTACTGACAGCTTCAGTTGTGTCTTCTTCTGGCGAATAGAGTGCCCTTCTGGCAAGTATTGACAATCGGGGGAAAGACAGGGAGCGTGACTCAACTGTGCCCCCAGTTCATCATTTTGACCATTTTTTGTTTTGGTTTTCTACTAAAACAGTTTTGACCAATATGAGAGTTAGATTAACATACTTGTTCGATTTTTGATTTGAAAATCATGCGAGTTAGGCTATGAGCACTGAAAATTTTCCTTTTTTGGGTCCAAGAAAATGGTCCAGTTTTGGAAAAGGTGGAATAATTTTCGAGAAAATAATCAACCTCAGTGAAAATTCTCAAAAACTATTTTTGCAAACGGTCAATGCTCAACGAGCACGAAAGTTACTCTCGAGATGCGCAACCTCGGATCGGAGGCAATGGAAAATTGCCCCTTGCTTGAAAGAGCTGCACGGCAACGGAAAGTTGTCCCTGGTTTGAACGGCGACTCATGGCAACGGAAAGTTGCCCCTTGTCTAGATGACGCCGCAACATTTTGTAAACAGTCCTCATTAGTGATGATCACGACCGAATTCTCGGACACGGAGACGACGAAGATGGTTAGAACCAATATATGGACAACAGTCACTTTGAAAGCGTTGGTGGCTGGACTTCAGGATGAAGTTGCCTACGTATCCCAAACATGGGAATCAAGCCTTACGTAGTTCCGGTTAAGGTACACTCGGGTATTTTAACCTTCACTTTTTTTTTTTAGGCTCTAACTTTTGCCAAGGCACCCATTGCGGGTTTTCGACCTTACGAGCTTCTGTTTTTCTTTTCTTTTCAATTCTTTTCTTCTTTTTTTTTCTTCTTTTCTTCTTTTTGTATTTACTTTTTTCCTTGCTCTAACTTTTGCCTGGGTCGCCCTTCCGGGTTTTCGGCCCAGCGAGCCTCTCAAAGGGTAAAAGTGTAACAAGTCCATGCCAAATGGTTTTAGGGTTTTGAAGCCATCCGTATCCAGGAGAGTGGCTGTTGTTATTGATTTGCAAAAAGGACTCATCTTCGGCTCTTCGAGTACATTGGACATTTTGCCCCTAGTTTAAGGGGTGCTTCTGTTCTAGTTTCACAAGCTTCTGCCGGCGAGATCTGATCTTCTTGATCTGACTTTGATGCCTCTTGTTCGAGGGCTGCTTCAAATCTGGCCACACAGGCCTCTCTTGATGATTGATCGTTGAACGTTCTGAATGGGTTCAAGATTTGAAAACAAATGGATTGAATCTGGAGGCTGAGAGCGATCCTAGGCTGCACAATCTCAAGAGCGATTCCACACAGGTCTTCACAGGACCGCGCAAAACATTTTTTTTTTGAAAGTTTTTACGAAAGCGACAAATCGCTCGCGCTGAAGATAGTGTGGAACCAATCTGGATCTAGCCAGGGTCCTTCTCAGTACTCACGCTAACAAGCATGATTTCATTCATTAAGGGCTTAGCATGCCTCACTTTCTCTTAAATTGATCAAAGTTTTGTAAAACCCGAGGAATTCCTTCCTCTTCGTTTTCATCACCACAGTGTTCAAAATTTTTTTTGAAAAACTTAGGTCAATACAATGAGTTTAGAGCACAGAAGAGTAAGTGAGATGCTCCGCCGTTTCATTCAAATCCTCTGGTTCAACTAGCTCAAGGTAGCAATAAGCACGGAAACATGATAGCCGCAGCTGTTTCATTCAGATTTCCTGGTTGCAACTGGCTCCACAGCAGAGACAGACTCAAAAGAAAACAAAAACGGTGCTCGAGGCAACAACCTCGGAATCACCTGACATTCTATACAAGAGGACTGACTCGCTACAAAAAGACAGACCCTTAAGCAAAAAGAACTGACTCAAGACGATGAGACAGACTCAAAACAAAATGAAGGACTGATTGACACCCAAGCCAGAAGTTACAAAAACTAGCATTCGCAGATGCTCAACAATACGTGCCAGACGCCACATCCAAAATACGCCGAGGGTCGCCCGCAGGTGGTTCACTCCCCGATCACATACTCGCAGTATCCTCAAAATCTAACAACCCAGCCATGACAGACTTTGCTGAGGTGGGTGGGAGGATGACCTCATTGTTGATCAAATCTTGCACTTCATGACGAAGGCGAAAACAGTTATCGGTAGCGTGACCGGTTTGCTGGTGGTACGCGCAGTACAAAGCAGCATCATGTGTGGGAGGGAGATTCTTTGGGAGAGGCCTAGGCTCGAGGGGTTTAAGGTGCCCTCTTTCGGCCAGGATCTGGAGTGCCTTAGACAACGACATGTAGAGAGCGTGAAAGACCCTGCGCCCTCGGGTAGATACTTTGAAGTCTGAGAATTCTTGCTAGACGCACTAGCGAAAGGGTCGGCAGGCACTGCCTTGACTTTCTGATCTTTCCCAGGTGTAGAGTTGGGAGTGAAAGGAACTGTTCTGGTATGACGGGGCCTATCCCGATTTTCTGCCTGGCTTGAACTGCCTTCAGTTGGAGTGGGGAAGACATCATTCACAGTCTTGGCCGCGACTGTGAATACCTGTTGTTTATTCATCCCCCCGGCTTTCAAAGCCTCGACTGCCCACAGCAGTTGTTCAATGGGATCGACATCTGCCTTCATTTTGTTCTTACCTCTGGCCTCAGCCTGATCGGGGGCTTGGGTTGATGTTGACACGTCATTGCTATAACTCGAGACAACCTCAGGTTGGCTGAGCTCGATCACAATCCGTCCCAATAGCGGGGGCTCCTACGGTGCAAAATTCCCGGCATATGGTGTAGCTGGTGGCGAAGCCGATATTCCGTAAGCGAGATCTGCCATAGACCTCTGGAGTTCACCAATCATCCCCATCAATTCGAACGCGGTGGGCTCACGAGCCTGATACAACTGGGGTTCCCAGATCGGGCGCGCGACAGGCGACCTGGGCGGATGCGGTACATCAACATTGGTCTTACTTTGCAGGGTGATTCCTTGATCTAGTGCGGCTGTCATAACCACGATTTCCTCTGAATTCTGTGTCATGATAAGTCCGCCGATCTTGAACGGTGACTAATGGATCAGATATCTGCCTTGCCTCAGCGAGGGAGAACACTGGCTTTTCTGTACTCGAATCTCTGAACTGAAAGAGAAAACATGCAACATTTCAGCCCAAACGGAACAAACACAGGCTAGCTGAACAGCTGTACTCTAATACTGATCACTGTTCCCCAAATCACTGCCCCAAAACACTGAATCGGATACCCGCAGATATAACTGTTTTTCAAAAACACTGATACTGATGCCCGCAGGCCTGATGCTCAAACTCACAGACTGATATGTACGTTCCTGTAGAGATACACTCTAAAAGCACATACAAGATAAAAGAGAGCCAAAACACCCCTATGTTGGGGTAGGGTTTCCCTGTCCTATTTTGTCAGGAGCTAGGGTTTCACTACGCACACAGCGGTTTTAAACAACCTATATCGGGTAAGCAACCTGTCCTAGTTTGGAATGGTCACTATGGATTCCGAATATGTACTAGGTCGAATGGTCGAAAAGGGTGCCCCGGTAAAACCGGGGTTTGTGTTCCCATACTGGCAGAGCCCACAACCAGTCAGCCTTACGGTCATGCCTTGACAAGACAAGCCTCTGGCAAACCATTCAGGAATAGCAGATGGCCAACACGGTGTCCTAGGCGCACCAATGCACATGCAATGCAAAGAAACACATAAGTGTAGTCAAAACAAGATATCACGAGTTTGAGTCAAGCTCTCTAATCTCCCCAGTAGAGTTGCCAGAAACAATAGACGCGCCCCACGTGAGGGCCACCATACTACAGTTCGGACTCGATTTGTCACGGTTCTTAATCGGAACGAAAGGGTCCAAATCTGGCAAATCATTTTGAGAAAACAGATTTTCAGAAAAGAAGTGCCAAACATGGACTGCTTTGCCAGATACGATTGGGGAAGGTCAGCTATGAGCACCCCCTCTTGCCCGATCCGAAGATCGGCCTCTACTAACCATGATATCCGATTTTGAAAACGTTATGTGTTCTTATTTCGATTAATTAGCTAATCTTACTATGTGGTGCGCACAACACAAAAGTACAGACTGGATCGCCTAATTTGGAACGAAGCATTGCATATCCGTTTGTTTGGAAAATCATTTGAGATTTGCTACTCGCAAGTAGGCTAAAACACGGATTTCAATGAGTTGTCCCAACTCAAACAATCCAACCTTCACCCACAGGCATTCAAGCAGTTTATATCACATAAGCATCTAGCCACATGGTAAGCATGCTGTCATGTTAACATTCACACTCATGCGAGATGCTAAAACATAAAAACACTTACAGTGTACTCCAAGCCAAAATAATAAACATGTTAGCAATCATGCATGATCCAAGTTCATGTTAAGATGGCTAATGCAACGCATACAGAATGTCACTAGAATAGGCTCAGCTAATCCTAGGATGGCATGTGGGATGCAACAAGTAGCACATATTCAATTTGGAATTGAAATACAATGCAGTTAGCATGATGCGCCGAGCCTGGTGCATGCAATACTGATGAATGATGCACGCATGCATAGCATAAGGTATGCTAATTTAAATGTGTCCTAATACTAACCATCAAAAGCAGGTAAGTAAAAGGGAGAAAGAAGTGGGGGTCGGAAGACATGCACACACACACCCACACTTATTACAAATACGCCCTCACTCGGAGGGACCGAAAGAATAATACAGATTTAACAAACCTATGAGCCAATTAAATATTACAGACCAATTAAACTAGTTAAGAAAATTAACTAATCAAATAAAACAGTAAATAGCCTCGGGGAGAGGGCCCAATGCAATGCGTGCTCGGCTCGACTCGGAAGTCCACTGCCATGCACAAGTTGCATCTGTTTTCCCCGCTCTGCTCCTCTGATCATTGCAAAATTCCCAAGGTGCACTTCATGAGCCCTGTGGGATGCCACCGGCCAAGGGAAATGGTCACCGGCCAAAGGAAATGATCACTTGCCACTGGTTAAGCTATCGGCCACCAATTGTTGGTCGGTCGGCACTAAAGATGGCCGGCCGGCCAAACCTTCCTGCAGAATCCTGTTTTCACAGCAGCAGAGGGCAAAACAAGACATAGCAATGCATTCCAAGAAAATGTGTGCACCAACACATCCCTTATCATGTTTATGACTCAAAGGGACATGGTTCTCGGTTCTCGGACCACCAATCGCGCATTTCGATGTGTGATGGCCCAAGAAACCAAGTTGTGCACTTTGATTTCAAATAAAATGCACATAAACGAGCAAGGAGCTCAACCTCTATCATATTCAATTCAAGAGGCTAAGCATGCATGTCAATGCAATGCAACCTAGACATATGAGCTAGTATGCAACATGAACAATGCAAATGAGTATACAAGGCATTTGACAATCATGCTAACCAATTGGGATGTTCAAGCATGTAAGCCAGCATGTGACTTCATTCAATCATGCCGCAACACATGGAGCAAACATGTCAAACAACCTAAACATGTGACAACATACAAGTATGCAACAACACAGAAGGTGAGCATGCAATAACATGCGAACTATGGACTTAAACTAATTTGGGCAGCTCTATACTAAGCCCAAAACAGTGGCCAACATGCTCAAGAATGAAGGTAAAATGACATGCAAACATGCATGCACACAAGGATCAACACTTAGGCATATAGAAACAACTCTCAAGCACACTTAAGAGGATGCAAACATGGACAAATGGCATGCATAGAAAGCTCTGAAAATCATGTTATAAAGGTGCCAAACCAAGTAAACAAGACAAGCTAAGCATGCAACCAAGCCCAAGAACTTAAACCATGGCCATATGACATATGAAGCAAATGACCAAAATGAACTAAAACAGTCCTAAATCATGCAAAAGTAAGCCCCAAAAACCACTTAGATGGCATCTAAATGATCTAATCTTAGAGGCATACACAATGGCACAAATATGGAGCAAGAAACACCAACATTTTAAAGCATGAAAGGGGCATCAAATGCAAGCATACGAGCAAACCATGAGGACTGAAATAACATGACAAGTGGTTCTAAACAAGGCTCAAAGCACAAAGCATGTTAAGGCTAAAACATGGCATTACAAGACACATATGCTAAGCAAGCATGGTGTACCTAAACCAAGTAAACACAGAGCTATATTATGGCATAATAAGCACAAATAACAGCTAAGGCATGGCCATCAAACACTTAAACAAGGTGCTCACTAATGAGGCTTAAAAAAGGTCCTTTTCAAGGACAACAAGGAGAGGGGGTGGCCCTCTCCTTCTTAGGTCCTTAAGGCACCATCCTCACCACTAAAATCCCTCAAGATTTCAGTGGTGAGGAGGCCCAAACAAAGTGGTCCCGGAGCTCACCAAAATAGCACAAAAAAAGGGCTTAACAAGGCCTATGAGGGGTCAAACAACCCCAAACAAAAAAACACTCTTAAATAACTATTTAAAGCACTCAAAATCAAGACTTTTATTAGTTATATACAAAGTCTAAAAATAGTTTCAAAGTTGGTTAAAAAGCTATGCAAAAATGGAGAATAAAGGGTGAAGTTCTTACCCTTGGTGACCCTCTTCACAAACAATGCTCCAGCTATTCCTTCAAGCTTGAATCCACTCAAGAACACCAAGAACAGCACTCCAGCACCTCAGTAGCCAAGGTAAGGTGTAACACTAGGTGTTTATGAGCAATAGTAAGACTAAAACACCTTAAGGCAAAAGAGAGAGAGATATAGAGATAGAATAGCTACAACTATGATCTAACCCTAACTCAGAGCTCCCTCTGGAAATTTTGTAACCCTAATGGAGGGAGAAGAAGCTCCCTCTTATAGACAATCCCTCTTGCAAAGCTTCTCACGTAAGCTAGTCAAGAGGGAAATCCCTCCATACACGTGTATGGAGGGGAGCAAAGGTGTATGCCAGCCAGCACAGTTGGCATAAAAATATCTGCAAAAGCAGATGCACAGTGGTCCGCCGGCCAAAAATGCAATTTGACCAAAAAACATGGCAGGTCGACTACAAAGAGTGCCGGTCGGCCAAACATTTGGCCGGTGGCAACAAACCAGTGGCCGGTGGCCTCAAGCCATGGCCGGTGATGTGTGGGGATGGTTAACAAGCCATTCCCTGTCCCTCAAAGGCAAAACACAAGTGTTTGGTGCAAAACCAGACACAAAACAGTCGAGTCGAGAGATTATGAGGCAAGGCGCGTGGCCGAGACCTCCGGGAACTCAAGACAAACACAAACATGGATGATCACCGAGTGTTCAAGCGGTGACGTCCAAGTGTTGAGGACGGTCAAAAATGGGGTGTCTACAGATGCGCACAAGCAAATATAGACTAAATCGCAAGAATTGGAACATTTCAAGTCATGTTTGTTTTGCGAAAATGGTTTGAATTTACCATCCTCAAGTAGGCTTAAAAGATGCAAATTTGCCACCTCAAGTGGGCTTAAAACATGATTTTGTCACAACAAAGTAGGCTTAAAACGCACATTCGTTGAATTACACCAATTCAAACAACAAAGCCTTTATCCACAAGCATTCATGCAGTTTAGCATTTAAGCACATGGCCTCATGGCAAGTATGCAAATCATGGCAACACTCACAATCATGCAAGTATGCTAAAGCATAAAAGCTTGCCGAGTACTCCAAGCTAGGAAAGAAAACAAAGTTAGAAAAATGCATGATTCCTAACTATGTTAAATGACTAATGTAATACATGCAATAATGCAACTAAATAGGCTCGGCTACTTAATCATGGTATTTGCAACACCTTGATAGCATGCTTTGAAACACGTATTCAAAGAAGTATTGAAATTGCAATGTAGTTTGAATGATGCGCCGAGCCTCGGTGCATGCAAGACAAATGAATGGATGCAAACATGCGAGCATAAGGCATGCTAATTGAAAATGTCCCTAATCTAACCATCAAAAGCAATTAAATAAAAAGGAGAAAGACGTGGGATTGGAAGACATACACACACGCACACACATTTATTACAACATTGCGCCCTCGCGAAGGAGGGTCCGAATGAATAAACTAAGCAACTAGCTACGCTAACTATTACAACACTTGAAATGAATTAACTAACTATTCTAAGCTAATTAATTATTACAAACCGGAATCGAATAACTAGTTACACTAACTAATTAATTACGACACTTGAATTAACTAGCTATTCTAAGCTAACTAAAGCGATTAAATAATTAACTATCTTAGCTAATTAAATAGTTACAACACTTGCATGAATTAGCTACCCCTAATCAGCTAAGCAAAGCAACTAAATGGCCTCGGGGGGCGAGGGACATATGCATGCTCGGTTGGTTTCCACCCGAAAATGCCACTACCTCACTGCTGTAAGACTCTATTTGCACACTTGAACACCAAAGAAGCTACCAATTTCTAGAACACCTCTGCTCCCCTTTTCCGTCACATTGAGCAACTTTCTTCATTGATGGCCGGTCGGCTACCAATGGTGGCCATCGGCTACCATTGGTGGCCGGTCGGCTACTACTGGTGGCCGTCGGCCATTGTTGGTGGCCGGTCGGCCACCCCTACCCTGAACTTCCTTTTGCTGCAATAGAGAGCAAACAGAGGCAAAGCAGTGTATTCTCAAGGAGTGTTTGTACTGTTATGCTCCTTATCATCACACAAGTTCAAAGGAGTGTAACTCTTGGCCCTCAAACAATCAACCAAGTAATTTCCATGCATGATGGCTAAGGAACCATGCTTGTACAAGCTTTAATGAATGGACAACAAGACTCAAAAAGACCACCACCCTATCATGCATGATCAAGGGTGATGGTGACCAAGGAAAATGACACATTTCATCACTTTTGAGTATGAAATGTCCCATTTTCCTTATGTTCGAATTAACGTCTGATTCGAACACATGCAATGCAACTCGAAAGATGCTTATCTTGCCTCTTTTACTTGTCCAATTTTGTTTACTCATTTTAATTACCAAAACCATTCTTTAATCGATTAAGTCTAAAAGTGAGTGTCCTCTAATGGAAAGAAGTGTCAACCAAGGGGTAATTTAAGGCATGAGAGAGATCATGCCGTTGGTAATGAACCCTCAAAGAGGATTAAACCATTAAGCATAACCTCAAAATTTCCACCAAATCTAGATAGTGCGCCTAGGACTAATTCCACTCATGGCATTAGAGGTCTTACCCGCCACCCTTTCGAAAGACTTTTTGCGATCACACCTGTCAATCTCCGATGAATCAAGTCAGGGGGTAGAATCTGCCTATTAGTTTAGACCTTTAATTCCTAGGTTGAAAAAGCAGACATGCTCTTTCTGTGAGGTCCTTTTTGGTGAGGTCCCCGAATCTTTCCTATCTGGCTCAAGATCCTCTTAGTCAATCAATTTGAAATGGAACTTCTAGCCACTGGGTCAACGTTAACTCCGCAAAGATTTTTGAGTTAGCTTCTGCTTACCTTCATTAGGAGTTGTTCTAGTCTCTGTCTAGCAGGTGGCTTGAGCTAAAAGGTAAGAAGAACTATGGGTTCAAGAAGTTGTCCTGCGGGGGCGAAAGGTAAGATTCGCATTGAATCTTAAGCTTAAAGGATCCCAAGTTTGAAACAACTCTCAAAAGCAAATAAAAGAGTGAAGCAAAGAGGGAGGTTGCAGAGATTTATATGCTGAAATGAAGTGCAAAACAACACTAAAACATGCTATTAATTCAAAAGAATGATGGTTAAAGCATTAAAACATCAAGCTAGTGAAGGAATTAACACTACAACTATGCAATACAAGCCTCAACTGAACTAACCAGCCCCAAACAGAGCCAAAAAAGGTTATTTCAGATGTAAAAACATGCTAGACTTAAGCTAAATTAAGCTAGAAAAGCATGCCAACAATGAAGTGAATTAGGCATGCAAACAAGACACAAGGACGGGAGGCTAACCCCTCAAATTTTAGACTTCAAAAGTTGATTTTTACAACTGAAAAACCTCTGAGATTTAGTGGTTAAGAGGCCCAAAAAATTGTTTTGAAAGTGGTGAATAATAGCACAAAAGCTTAACAAGCAAATGAGCAAGAAGGGTGAACCACCCCTTAACTGAAAATGGCCTCAAACCACCACTTTTAGGTCACAAAGACAAAAGTTTTTTCAGTTCAAAACCAGGCCAAAAATAGTAGAAGAAGATGGCAAAACAAGCGTGCAAAACAAGCTTAAATAAGGTAAGTGTTATACCTTTGAAGCAAAGCACAAATTAGGCACAAATGAGGCACTAAATCAAGCCAAGACCACCTTCTAGAGCTCAAAGAGGGTTCCAAGTAACCTCAAGTCAAAGATAAGTAACTTTGGTTAAGGGTTGATAGGAAAACTAGAAGTGTATCTCTACTTGTATGCACAAAATGGCAAGAGAGAGAGAAATCTAGAGAGAGAGAATTGTAGAGAGAGAGGATTGTAGAGAGAAAGGCTCCCAAAATTTCCAACCTTTAAAACAATAGAGAAGGTCCTCAATATATAGAAAAAAGAGAGCTCAAGTCGAAAATATCTCAAAATGGGACAGCTGGAGTAGTGTAAAACAGCTAGAGGGGAAATATCTGCAAAATATCTTATTTTTGCACCATTGGCCGATCGGCCATCACTGGTGGCCCACCAGCCACCACTGATGGCCGAAAAAACTCACTCTTTGCTGACACATGGCCGTCAAACTCCATTTGTGGCCGATACATGGCCGTCAAGCCTCACTAGTGGCTTGAAAGCAAAAACTGGTTTCTGGTCCCGACTTCAAACAGGCATATCTCCTTCATCCGAATTCCTTTGTAGGTCATTATTCAATCTAAATTGAAGCCCTGAAAGTCTTCTTTCCAATGGTGGCAGTCTCACATCAAAATTCTAAGTGTGCAAAAAGATATCCTTATTTTAGTGAAGACTGCTCAGTTTTGGTCCTGATCGGATTGATGCCCAACTTCTAACAACCATATCTCCCTCATCCGGAATCGTCTTTAGGAGATTCTTGAGTGTAAAATGAAGCTCCAGAAGTTCAATTTCCAATGGTGGTGGCCTCACAACTTAAGTCCAAGTGTACAAAAGGATAGATCTGATTTAGTGAAGCTGCCTAATTCCCTCTTAACGATTTATGCCCAACTTCGTCCCCAATCTGGTTTCTTCCCTCTCCTCTAATTTTCTTCAACTCCAAACCTATAAATAAGGTGTTTTGAAAGATTTTTCAAAGAGTTCCCCTCTCTTTCATTCATTTTCACTTTGTCCTTGTTCGGTTTACCGAGAAGCGTAACATTTAACGAAATGCGAGCCTCAGAATATCATAGAAACTTTTTCAAAAAATATTTTGAAATCATTTTGGTCAAAATAGTTTTGGTCCAAAAATGGGGTGTAAGTTTGGGATTTGATGCTCTGCTTGCCAAAGAAATCAAACCTTTGCACAACATAGCCTTCGTCAACAATCAACCTGAGGCCCCCAAGTCTTAAGGGTGGTCAAAAATGGGGTGTCTACAGTTGCCCCTCTTTGACAGAGCTCAGAGTCATAAAATGACGTGAGTGAATGTCAAAGCCCAGAGACGACCTATTTTGACAAGGTCGTAAGACTTGAGCAAACAAACAAAATGCAGATGCAATTGGTTGAACCTGAGGGTTGCCTACGTATCACTTTGCAAGGAATCAAACCAGCGTAGTTCAGGGGCATGATACAAAATGTAACAAAACAACGTAAATGATATACAATGCAACGAAACAATGCAAATGATATGCAATGTAATTGAATCATCAAACCACAAGTAGTGCAAAACCACACAAATACCATAAAGGGATGGAGATACAACATCAAACCATGTTTAACATAGAAAATGTGCTGGAACCCTCAAACCACAATTTTCTTAGTGGAATAGGCATGTGCACATGCAGAACTATGTGTTTTGTAGAAAGAATACAAGTAATTAGGTGGTATGATATAAGTGAGGAATGATCTGCTGAGGAAAGATCGTGATCCTAAATGTTGAATGTAACAAAACAAAATATGATGTAATAGATGTAATGGATGCAGTGAATAAGGCGTAAGCCGAATCACATTTTACCTAGAAAAGGTATGGACACAAAACAAACCACGTCTAACACAGAAAATGTGTCAAAACCCTCAGACCACAATTCTCTTAGTGGAATAGGCGCATACACATGCAGAGCTATATGTTTTAACATGAAAAGGTATAGGCACATGCCAACCCAAGCTTAACATGGAAATGATGCATGTGATAAAAACGGATAATACAGTAAATGCATGTGATAAGTGCTATATACAATGAGATAGAAGTAAATAAAATGCAATGTAGTAGCCAGGAAGTGAAAGTACCTTACAGGGGCAATCGACATTGACTCACCTTATGTTGCTGTGGATCTTTCTCTTTTTCTTCTTGGTTGCGCTTCCAAACCATAGGTACTACTTTTCTCCCTGGCTATGTCCACAACTTTCCCTATTCCCCAACTGGGTGACAGACTAGTTTGGGTCAGTATCCAGAATTGAGGTGCATACAAGCTACCTCAACCTATGGGTTGCCATATAGATTTCAAGCCGAGGATACACCCCTCGGTATTTAAACCAGACTTTAGTCTCAGAAATTCTAAACCTTTGCGTTCTAGGCATCGACTATTCAAACTCTAGTTTCCACCGTCTTAATTGATCTCCTAGGAACTCACTACAAACACAGGCATGTGGCCATACTAGACCACCAGAAGTCATTCGGGCACGACAAACACCAAAGGAATTACACCTTTAGAGGATTTAAGGTCTCTTAGACCGAATGAATGCACATGACAATGCAAGGCACAATAAAGCGTAAGTGTAAATTGCATAAGAAAGTGAGATGCGCAAGAAAGCGCGAGTGTAAATTGCACAAGAAAGTGCGATGCACAAGAAAGCGCGAGTGATACAAAAATACAAGGTGCACAAGATAGTGCGAGTGAGGGTGAATGAATGCACAAAATAGTGCTATATAAAATGCAATGCACAAAATAGTGCGATGAAATGCACAAGACAGTGCTATGTAATGCACAAGACAGTGCTCTGTAAAGTGAAATGCACAAGATAGTGCGATGTAGGTGCACAAGATAGTACGATGTAGGTGCACAAGATAGTGCGATGCAAGTTGCACATGACAATGCGGTGGAAGGTATGATGTACATTAAATGCACAAAACAGTGCGATGCAAGCTTGCACAAGACAGTGCAAGTGAGGTGCACAAAACAGTATGAGTGGTGAAATGCACAAGACAGTGCAATGCAATGCACAAAATAGTGCGATGAAATGCACAAACATAGTGCAAGTAATATGCACAAAATAGTGCGAGTGTAAGTGCACAAAATAGTGCAAGTAAGATGCACAAAAAAGTACGATACAAAAGGAATGCACAAAACAATGCTATAGAGGTACACAAGACAGTGTGAGTGAAAGTGCACAAGACAGTGCGAATGAAAGTGAATGCACATGACAGTGAGATACAGGTGTGCACAAGACAGTGCAATATGGGTTAAATGCATGAAACAGTGTGATGCAGGTGTGCACAAGACAGTGCGATACGCAAGATAGCGTGATTGAATTGAAATGCAGAAAATAATGCGAAGGTGAAATGCACAAGATAGTGCGATGCAAAATGCACAAGATAGTGTGACGCGCAAGATAGCGCAATTGAGTTGAAATGCACAAGACAATGCGATTAGTTGAAATGCACTAGACAGTGCGATTGAGTTTGAAATGCACTAAACAGTGCGAGTGAGTTTTTGAAATTGTGCGGTATGCATGCAGTGATTTGTGCGATGATGCACAAAGTGATTGATTGTGCGATTGATGCATGAAGTGAGATTATTGTGCAATAGATGCATAGAGGCGAGATTATTGTGCGGTGGATGCACAAAATGATTGGTTTACAAAGCAACATATTGACAATGCATGTTCCATGCAAGATAAACAACCGATGCATGATGTTAATTCAAAGCATGTTCTATGCAAGAAACAAGAGCATATTCTATGCAACAGTGAAAGCATGTTCTATGCAACATTGAAAGCATATTCTATGCATGTATCATAAACGATACAAGGCACGCGTGCAACTTAAGTATATGTAAAAATGCACATTCTATGCAATAGAAGAGAATCGAATATGTGCTTTGGCGCCTCCGATTTACCTGTCGGAGGACTTTACAACATGCTCAACTCAAAAAGAATACACCTTGTTCATATTGGCAAGGGGTAACATTTGCATGTGAAAACCATGAATGCTGTTTGGATTGC
Source organism: Camellia japonica (assembly GCA_030407325.1). NCBI lineage: Eukaryota > Viridiplantae > Streptophyta > Magnoliopsida > Ericales > Theaceae > Camellia > Camellia japonica. Next base: position 175,633,595 of record JAPPVO010000059.1, on the reverse strand, counting down.
CATTCTGACTTGAAACAGGCTTGAATTCAGGGTCGAGGTACACTCGTATTCCAGAGAAAGGCGAGGCCTGAGAAGGTGCACCTGGAATGTAGTCTCGGAATTTGCTGAAGTTGAAACACACTCAGATGCTCCAATTTTCCCTCTTTTCTTTTGCTTTGCAGTCCGAACCTATGTAGCTTTAGATAGGTCCTGGTTCTATTGCTCTCTTGATCGGGGTTGAACCATACAGTTTAGGAAAGAAAGAGTCCTATTTTGCAGATCATGTCGAGAATGGCGCAGCATGCTGAGCACGAAATGATCTATTTTTGAAATTGAAATTGAGAATGAGTTCTTGACTGGGGTATTGAGCCTACGACTGACCACAGTCAAAACGACTTAACAAAGGGAAAGACAAGGTAAAAACAACACAAACATGCTAAACGACTCAAAACAAGAATCGAGACAAACAAAAAACACAAACACAACACTCGGACATTCACGGGGAGCCTATTTCTCCAGGTATTGTTTCCCACCCTTTCTCATTTGTGATTCTCACATCACTTGGCACTCAATCTCTTTTTCTCTGAAAAGCCCTTTCCTCAATTTTTCTCTCAGCGCACATCTCTCTATTCTTTAATCTCTCTTATTTTTTATCCCTCCCCAGGGTGGTTGATGGATAAGAAAGAAGTTATGGGCTCTTGCCCCTAGTATTCTACTAGATTCTCCTTCTTTCGCTCACAACTAGTGAGCTTTCCCACAGAGGGGTTGTGATGCGACCGGATGTATAGCAGAACTGCAGCTGACATTGGTTGATGATGCCCTTGGCTTAGCTTGACCGAGATGAATTACAACATATCCCACCGGCCTGGTATACAGTTGATTGGTCTGACACATTGCGTTTTCTACGTCCCTATTCCTGGTTAGATGCCAATTTGAGCGCAATCGTCCAGATGAGGGAACCGAATATCTAGCTCCATTTTCAATTCGTGCTTCGCACTTAGCTTGATACCTCACTATTTGGAGGATGAGAAAGCTTTCAACCCTCTGTTGTTAACTTCAGTTGTGCCCTTTCTGGCAAATACATTGATAATGGGGAAAAGACAGAAACCTTGACTTGAATGTGCCCCTAGTTCATCATTTTGACCATTTTTTTTTGTTTTGGCTTTTTACTAAAACAATTTTGATCAATATAAGAGTTTGATTAACATAGTTGTTCAATTTTCTGTTTTGAAATCATTCAAGTCAGGTTGTGAGCGCTGAAAATTTTCCTTTTTTGGGTCCAAGAAATGGTCTAGTTTTGGAAAAAATAATTTTTGAGAAAATTAGTCAACCTCATTAAAAAACCTCAAAACTGTTTTTGCAAACGGCCATTGCTCAACCAACGCGGAATCTACTCTCGAGATGCTTAATCTCAAATCAGAATTTGATTTGTCTTGCAGCTGAATCTTGTAACGGAATAGGACACCCGAATTTGAATGAAGACAAGCCAATTTGCACATGGATAGGATAGCTGAGTTTGAACAAGGATAAGCCAATCAACATGGATGAGCCAATTAGGCTGAAAATGATTGGGGCTGAACTTTAGGATGAAGTTGCTTACGTATCCCAAAGATGGGAACCAGGCCATACGTAGTTCCGGGTTGAGGTTCACTCGGGTGTTAACACTCTCCTTTTGCGCTCTAACTTTTGCCAAAGCCGCCCTTCCGAGTTTTCAACCTTGCGAGCTATGTTTTTCTTTTCTTTTCATTTCTTTTCTTCTTTTTTTCTTTTTCTTCATTTTTTTTATTTCCATTTTTTTCATTTTTGTTCTTTTTCTTTTCTCTGCTCTAACTTTTGCCTGGGTCGCCTTTCTGGGTTTTCGGCCCAGCGAGCCTCTCAAGGATAGAAAATTTTAACATGTCCATGTTGACTGGTCGTAGGATCTCTAAGCCATCTGAATCCAAGGGAATGGCTGTTGTTCGCTGATGATGTGGAAGCCCATCCAATTGGGGTCTGAAGTTGCCCCTAGTGTTTGTGGATAGGTACTCAATTGTCCTTCAGCAATAAACTTTCTTTTCTCCGTTCGTGGGATTTGGCTTTGTTGCCAGTCTTCATTGGTTTACGGAATGACCGAATTTTGAATCTTTGAGCACATCTGACATTTTTGCCCCTAGTTCAAGGGCTACTTCTGATCTAACTTTGCAGGCTTCCTTTGATCACATCTGACCTTCTTGTCCCTAGTTCAAGTGTTGCTTCCAATCCGATCATGCGAACCTCATATTGTGATTGATCGTTGAACATTCTGAGTCAAGGTTCAAGGTTTGAAAGCAAAGGGGTCGAGTCTCGAGGCCGAGAGTGATCCTATGCTATACAATCTCAAGATCAATTCCATGCATGTCTTCGCAGGACCACACAAAACATTTTTTGAAATCCTTTAATAAAGCAACTAGTCGCTCAGGCTCCTCTGCAGAAATGTAGAACCAATCTGGATCAAGCCAGGATCCTTCTAAGTACTCACATTAACATACATGATCTCATTCATTAAGGGCTTAGCATGCCTCTCTGTCTCTCAGTTTGATCAAATTTTTGCAAATCCCGAGGAATTCCTCCCTCTTTGTTTTCAACACAATGTCAAAAAGTTTTAAAAAAAAAACTTAGGTTAATGCAATGATTTCAAGGCACAAAAAAGGCACAGTTTTGGTCAATTACTGCCATCTCATTCTGAACTTCTGGCTCAATTGGCTCAATGGTAGGAACATACTCAAAAGAAAGAGTGTAAAAGACAAACACAAAACAAGATAGTGATGTCCGAGGTAACACCCCCGAAATCACCTGACTCTAACACAACAGGACTGACTCGATACAACAAGACAGACTCAATACAGCACAACAGAACTGACTCAATACCCAAGTCAGAAAGTAAAATAACCAGCATTTGCACATTGCTCAAAACAGTGCGTGCCATCCACCACATCTGGAGTAAAAATGCGTGCCATCAGCAAGTGGCTCATCCCCCGATCACATAATCATATTATCCCCCAAGTTCATCGATCCAGTACTGATAGACTTTGCAGGACCTAGTGCAGCGATAACTTCGTTGTCAATCAGATCTTGTATTTCATGGCGAGGACGAAAACAACTGTCAGTGTCATGACCGATTTGTTGATGGAAGGCGCAGTACTTGGCAGCATTATGCTTAGCCGGAAGGGGATCCGGGAGAGGCTGAGGCTCAAGGGGTTTGAGATGGTCTTGTCCTACGAGGATTTGGAGAGCTTTGGATAAGTTCATATAAAGCGGGGTGAAGACCCTTTGGCATCGGGCCTGATGGCTTGATGTTTGTGAAGTTATGTTGGATGTACCGACAAAGGGGTTGGCAGGTGCTAACTGGGCTTGATGATCTCTTCCGAGTGTAGGATTTGAGCTAAAAGGGGCGTTTCTTGTATGACATCCCATTTCCCGGCTTGCGCCTTGATTCGAAATGCCCTGAACCTGAGTGGCAAAAGTGTCATCCATAGTCTTTGCAACAACTGCGAGCACTTGCTATTTGTTCAGTCCCTCGGCTTTCAAAGCCTCAACAGCCCACTGAAGATGTTCATAGGGACCAATGCCTGCCCCTACCTTGTTCTTTCCATTTGCCTCCACTTTGCCAAGGGATTGGCCTTCTTCCAATGCAGCCCGTCCCAAGATTGGGAAGCCTTTTGGCGTGAAATTTTTGGCATGTGATGTGGTCGATGATGGAGCCAAAACCCCAAAGGCTAAGTCTGCCACTGTTCTCTGAAGATCTTCAATCATTCTCATTAGCTCAGAAGTAGTGGGTTCATGGGTTTGAGATGATTGGGGTTCGAGTGCATCCATCATGCACAAGTCTGTACTTTATGGAATGAACACCTCAGGCTTGGGTAAATGAGCTGGGGTGATATATATGCTAGGGTTGTAGGTAGGAAGTAGTGTATGGATTAGATTGAGGTGCGGATGAAGTACTTCGTCATTGGGGTCTTGAGGTGGAGCTATCATCTGATTGTTGATGAGATTCTGAACCTCATGACGAAGGCAGTATGTAGCTCGACTTTTTTGCGCCCCCTTTCGGAGAGCTCGAATTGGCCCTACAGTTCGGACTCCTATCACGGTTCTGAATCTAATCTCACAAAGTGCAATGTGAGACTGATAAACACCAAAGAGTCCAATCCGACAAACTTTTTTGGAAAATCAGATTTTGAATCAAATAATGCCAAAACTGGATTGCGTTGCCAGATTACAGAGTCCCCACCTAAATATTTTATTTTTGAGAAATTTAGAAAACCCTGACTCACGCCAATGGCCACGTATCCATCATCACCAAAGTTGCCTCGACTCGGGAACTTGGGTACGAGAGGGGAAGGTCCTGAAATGAGCACCTCCACTCACCCGATCAAAAGATCAGCCTCTACTAAACATGATATGTTGTTTTAAAAACCTTATATGTTCTTATTCCGGTTATTAGCTAACTTTACTATGTGATGCACACGAGCAAGTATAGACTAAGTCGCAAGACTTAGAACGAATTCAACTCATGTTTGTTTTTTTTTTTTTTGAAAATTGTTTGAAAATGCCACCCTCAAGTGGGCTAAAGCGCGGATTTGCCATCAAACATGATGGGCTTAAAACATGATTTGCCACTTCGCAAAGTGGGCTTAAAACACACATTTTGTTGAATTGTTCCAATTCAACCAACAAAGCCTTCATCCACAGGCATTCATGCAGCTAAGCATTTAAGCACATAGCCTCATGGTAAGTATGCGAAACATGGAAACACTTACACTCATGCAAGGATGCTAAAGCGTAAAAGCTTACCGAGTACTCCAAGCCAAAACAAAAGCTAGTTAGAAAGAATGCATGATCCTAACTATACAAAATGCCTAATGCAACACATGCAATAATGCAATTAATAGGCTCGGCTACTAATATGACATATGATTTGCAATACTTTGACAACATGCTTTGAAACACGTATTCAAATAAGTATTGAAATACGATGCAGTTTGAATGATGCGCCGAGTCTCGGTGCATGTAAGACAAATGAACGATGCCAACATGCAAGCATAAGGTATGCTAATCGAAAAATGACCCTAAACTAACCATCATAAGCGGTTAAATAAAAGGGAGAAAGACGTGGGGTTGGAAAACATACACTCACACACACACACACACACACATTTATTACAACATTGCGCCCTCACAAAGGAGGGTCCGAATGAGATAAGCTAAGCTACACTAAGCTAAGCTAATTAAAACTAATCTAATTTAAACTAATTAGACTAATTATTACAAACCAAACGAATAACTAGTAAACTAATTACTAATTATCACAAACCAAAATAAAGAAATAACTAAATTAAGCTACTTAAGTATTACAACAATCAATGCAAATTAACTAAGTAATTAACATATTAAACTATGTTGCTACTACTCTGCTTCGGGAAGTAGAAGATTCATGCGCTCGGTTTTCGCCCCGAAAAGCCCTCCGGTTTTGCTCTTGAGAGGCTCTGTTTGCAGGATTGACCTCACTCCAGGATCTTTCTGCTCCACCTTATCAAAACAAAGCTGAGGAGTGCACCAGTGGCCTGCTGGCCATGAATGCTTGCTGCCGGCCCCCTTGCCGGCCAACAATGAGCCACTGCCAGCCACTGATGCTCCGAGTCATTGCATTGCAACATAGCACAAACAGAGGAAAAGAGAGGGTTTTCTAAGGGCATGTTTGTACTATGCCGCTCCTTATCATCTCAAAACATCAAAGGAGTGGCACTATTGGATCCAAAACCACCAATCAAGCATTTTCAATGCATGATGGCCAAAGATCCAAGTTGTACACTTTCAATAAATGTACAAAATAAGACTCTAGACCACTACCTTGTCATGGATGATCAAAGGCAATGGAGACTAAGGAGATTGGATCATTTCATCACTATTGAGTATGAAATGCTCCAATCCACCTTGTGTTCAATATGACGTCCGATTGAACACATGCAATGCAACACAAAATGCTTAACTTGCTCAAGTTTTACTTAGCATTTTTTGTTTACTCATTTTAGCATTACCGATCCATTCTTTAACCAGTTAAGCCCAAGGTGAGTGTCCTCTAATGAGAGAGGGGTTAACCAACAGATGGTTTAAGACATGAGAGAGATCATGCCTTTGGTTAGGAGGAACTCTCAAAAGAGAGTTAAAACCATTGAGCACAAGCTCTATCTCAAGCTTAAACACAACCTTATGGCTAACCAACCCTCAATGCAAATGAAAAGTGTGCTGAAATGGCATGAAAAATGATATTACAACATGCAAGCAACTCATGCACAACATGTTCAAAAGCCAAAAACACTAAACTAGTGAAGAGAGCTATACTAGAGGCATACAATACCAAGCTCAACTGACCAAACCAGCTCTGGACAGAGCTAAAACATGCCAACATAGTGGCGAAAACATGCTGAAATTGAAGCACAAAAGGCTAGAAAAGTGTGCTCATGTGTTAGGCTATAGACAAGACTCAAGGCACAACTCACAAAAGTAATGAAAGAGTGAAATAAGTGAGAGTGTGACATAGTTATATACAATGAAATCACATGTTAAATGATGCTACAACATGCAATCATCTCAAACAAAACATGTTTAGAGGCCTAAAACACTAAGCTAGTGAAGCCATTTGCACTACAACCATGCAAGACTAAGCTCATATGACTGAGAAAGCTCAAAATAGAGTTAAAGTAGGCCAAATTAGTAGCTAAAACAAACTGAGATTAAGTCACAAAAGGGTAGAAAAACATGCTCACATGTTAGGCTATCTATAGTTGCAAACAAGACACAAGGAGGGGAGGCTACCCCCTCCTATTTTGGACCTAAAAACAAAGTTTTTGCCATTGAAAATCCCCTGGAATTTAGTGGTTAAAAGGCTGAAAAAGGTTGTTTTAAAAGCTTTGAGAAATGGCACAACACTTAACCAAACAAGCTACAAAAAGGGTGAACCACCCCTAACTCCAAATCAAACCTCAAACCACCATTTTAAACCATAAAATAGAGATTTCAGAGGTCAAAAACAACCTCAAAATAGCATGCAAAGATGGCCAAACAAGTATTTAAATTAAGCTAAGAATATAAGATGCTATATAGGCAACAAAGGCAAGTCAAACCAAGCAAAAATCCTCTTCTAGAGCCCAAATAGGACCTCAAGCAACCTTAACAGAAAGATGATCAAGTTTGATCAAGAGCTCACAAGCCAAAGTGTAGAGAATTCAAGCTTTAAGGCAAAGTATTTAGAGAGAGAGGATTCTAGAAAGAGAGAGACAAATTTTTTGTCTTCAAAATTTTCCAACCTCCCACATGCAAGAGGAGGGCTTCTATATATAGAAGATGCAAAATCCCCTCAAAGAAATCCATCCATACACATGGGTGCAGATGCTCCAACCTGTGCAAACTGCTGGCTGAAAATATCAAAAAATATCTGTTGACACACTGATGGCCGGCCAGCCATCAGTGATGGCTAGCAGGGGCTCATTGATGGCCGACAGGCCAAAATCCATGGCCGACAATGCCCAATCATGGCCAACAGTGCATGAACAAGAACATGCTAAAAGGACCTAAACATGGTCAAAAAATGAGACAGAATGGATACAGCGTTTGGAAAGCTCAAACCTGTGACGTTCTGCCGCGGATTTCAAGTGCTCAATGAGCAATCAAACTCATGACCGGATGTACTTGCAAGAACATCCAAGTCTTGAGAATGGTAAAAAATGGGGTGTCTACAGTTGCTTCTCTTTGACAGAACTCAGAGTCACAAAGGTGACGCGAGTGAGTGTCAAAGCCTAGAGATGACCCATTTTGACAAGGCCGCAAGACTTAGACAATCATTCAAAATAACAACACAAAGTGGCGCCCGCAGGCTGGGGCAAGATGCAAATGATATGCAGAATGCAAGCACATAACTTATGATCATGCAATGAGGTTGTAATGAAGCATTTAAAAGAAAGCGTTATGCAAGGAAAATGCGACATTCTAAGTAAACCAGCAAGGTACAGTAATCTCATACATGAAAAGAAGTAAGCAAATAAACACGACACGCATGAGAATCACAAGACGAACCGCACCCCATGCAAAAAGGATGTAAGAAAATTATGCAGTCTTAACTGCGCCTCACGTAGGAAAGACTAAAAGCGACTATCGGGAACACCTGATGTCTCAAACAAAACACATCCTATTGCGACACACATGAGTGGAGAAAAGGAAGCGGCGTAAACATCGGAGGGGGGGAATAAACATTAGAATACGTCCCAATGTTTCTAACCAAAATAGGATGGTATAAGCGTCAGATACACATCCCAAACGCTTCTAACCGGGGGTGGTATAAACATTGGGCCCATGTCCCAATGTTTCTAACCGACGAGGTGGTATAAGCGTCAGGCACACAACCCAAAACGCTTCTAACCAAAACAAAGTATAAACAACAGGCACACGACCTAATGCTTCTAACCAGAAACAAGATATAAACATCAGGCGTACTCGAATGTTTCTAACCAAAGGAGTGGTATAAACACCGGGCGTACCCGAGTGTTTCTAACCAAAGGAGTTAGTCAAAGGACAAGAATGAACTCACTTGGAATTCCTCTGAATGAACCATACATATAATATCGTGTATGTAGAGAAAGACTCTTAACAAGTACAATACAATACAATAAGAATGTACGTTTTATGCAAGATTAACAGCATGTTCTATGCTAAATTGACAGATGCATATTCTATGCAAACATGAGGGCATGCACAATGCAGTACAACACATCATGCATATTCATATTCAAAATAACGACATGCATCTTCAATGCAACACGCATATTCAATGCAAAACATGGTAATGCATGCACATTCTATGCAACGACAAAAGCAATGCTTGATAAAGATGACTCGAAGGCAACTTTCGATTTACCTCTCGAAAGAGTTGCAATATGTCAAAAGGATACACATTGTTTGTGTTCATGAACGATGATCATCGCGCGCTAGAAACACAATTCTGGGCTTCTACGAAGACATTCTGAATCAAACTTTGCACACCTCTTGCATTTCTTGGAAACCAAAGACACAGAACAGAGCCAGAAAGGCATGGGAAGACTGTAAAAGTCTACCGGCCACTAGGGGAGGCCGCCGGCCACCTGTCGGCCATGCACTACTGCCAGCCATCGATGTGCCACTGCCGGCCATCAATGGCAGATTTGGGCTTTTTTGTCTTTTCACCCTTGGGTCTTTAAAAACAAGTGATGCCACTTCATTTCCTCACAAACTCTTGCATGAAATTCCTCTCCCTTGCTCTCTAGGTGCTCCTTCTCTCTAGATCCACACGTTTCATGCGTTTTCCAACACCCTAAAAACATTTTCTTCGCAAAAACCCTCTAGTTGTCTTCACTTTGAACCGATCAGAATTTGATTTTGACGCCTCTTTCGCCATTTCCGCCATTCTAGGCTCATTCCCCTCGAGTTTCTCTCAAGGTTAGTACATTTTTTCTGACGTTGACCTTCTTTGACTTTTTCTCTCTTCTAGGGTTGACTTTTTCAAAGTTTCGCCCCTTTTCCTTAATCTTCGCTCATTTTGCATCTATTTCTCAGATGGCGGATGATGTTCCACATGACGGAGGTCTCTCCACACTTCCTCCAGTAGAGTTTGAGGTAGACTTTGAGGCCAAGCTAGAGGTCGAGCTGGAGCAACTACCGCCGAGCATACGCCCTTTCGATTCGGCGAGGTATCACCCTGAGACTCACATAGTACCTACCGCAGGAGGCATCCAAGCCTTCATCGACTTCCCTGAGGATTTGCCAGAGGACCTTCTACTAAGAGAGCCAGCATCTCACTTGTTGGCCATCGCTGTAGAGGTACGAGCATTGTTTTTTTGTAGTACTACCCTTAACTGTTTGCATTTCTTGCACTATTTTGATCTGATTGCATTGACTGCCTAGACCTGATTGTATCTCATACATTACTGGTTTAACCTGATTGTATCTTATACATGCTACTCTGCACTCAACTGTACTTTCATTACTTGATCTGACTGCATCTCACGCATGCTGGCAGGACGGATCCGCTCCTTCAGAGGCTACGGTACGACGACAGCTCAAGACTGGTACGGTGAGCTCCCAGCTGGGGTGCGCGACATTATCGATGAGATAGGCTTCGGCCTCTTCTGCTCTAGCCTGACGCGGGTCGTAGCGAGCAGCCCTTTCTTAGGGGCTTTAGTGGAGAGGTGGTGGGACATCACCAACTCCTTCCATTTCTCCACCACAGGGGAGATGATGATGACTCCCTACGACTTTGCTATGATCACGGGCTTGGGCGTAAGGGGTGATCCGATCCCTCTCGACCCTGATATGGTAGAGTGGGATGCAGCATGGGTCGCACTACTTGGGGCACACCCACCGACACTCCGGGCAGGCATGGTCCGGTATAGCTGGTTTGAGGAGCAGTTTAGGGGGACCGAGCCCGAGAGGATCAAGGCAACAGAGCAGTATGCCAAGGGCTTCCTCATGTTCCTTTTCGGTACCACCTTGTTTTCGAACAGGTGGAATACCGTCGGCCTGTATCTACTGAGGGCATTAGTAGCGCTCCAGCGAGTTCAATTCTACGACTGGGGCGGAGCTGGCCTCACCACTTTGTATGGATACATGAGCTCGACTTCTCACATGAGTGAGAGCTTGATTGGCGGCTACTGGCGGGCTTGGGAGGTACACTACTTAGTTCCCCCTTTTCGCTTTACATTTTCTGCTTAGCATTTCTTGCCTTATATTTGTTCAACACATGTACTTTCTATTTTGCATTTTCTGCATCTGCTCATAAACTGTATGCTTTCTGCTTTGCATTTTCTATATCTGCTCATACACTGTATGCTTTTTGGTTTTCATTTTCTGTATCTACTCATACACTGTATGCTTTCTGCTTTGCATTTTCCCTGTAGCTATGGGTGTACGCATACTTCCCGGCTCTTGCTCCAGAGCCTATAGAGGAGGTTCCAGTGACGGTCCCATTTTTTCAGGTATACGACGGCTTGCTCTGCCGTAGCACCTGAGAAAACTTCATGTTTTTTCGGCTGTACTTTGATATGGTCGCGGTGCACTAGGTAACCCAAAACACAACTGTTTCTGCCTTTCAATTGTTTTGATCTGCACATTAGCAACTGATAACGACTAATGACTTGCTTACTTCCTATTTCAGATCACATGGTAGCCATGGGCTACGATATCGTCAGGGCTTTGAGCCCGATATGATGCAGCTCGGATTATTGCCCGCCATCACACTCTTCTCGACGGCCCGATTTGTCGTGCCTGGTTCTTGAGTGAGCGCTTTGCATGCCAGACCTTGGGCCTGCCTACCCAATTCATACCGATGGCACCTCTAGTGTCCATGAGAGTGACACGCAGTCTTTCTGTTGATGAGGTGATCCAGTTCATGGTAGGGCTGGAGGCGGACTACTTCCGTATGGAGGGCGATTACGTGACCTTGATTCAGACACACCTGATGCCGCCTTTGACCGGCGTTCGTGGAGGCAAGGGAGCAAGGGCTCTAGCGGTGAGAGGGATAGGCAGAGGGGCCAGGGCGACCAGGACCCCGTGGCAGGAGAGACTCCGGGCGGGACAGAGGACTGGTTGGCCAGAGCTGCCTACTACATTGGCTTGCTGGCAGCCCATAGGGGAGACTTACCAGATTTCCATTGAGCCTGCACTAGCTGGTCACGAGCTTGTCGAAGTTCGAGGCCCGACCCCGGTATGTACCATACTTTACATTTTGCGCATTCAGTTCATTTCAATTATGCTTTCTAGACGACTGATCATCTCAACACATTTACAGGCATCCATAGAGTACACCGGGCAGGCTCTCGAGCTAGCGGCTTCTCTGATGGGGATGGTTCATATGAGCATGAACCTGCTCAGCCTATACAGGATTATGGTAACTTCCCTCAGTTTACACTTCATGTCATCAAATTTTCTGTTGATACATTAGCACTTCAACTGTTCCACACTACACTGATCTGATACATTGCACTAAAACACTACATAGATACACTGCTCCCATACGCTGCACACATACATTGCATCGATACACTGCATTTGATATACTATATCTAATACACATCACAACTAACGTATTCTGACAAACTACCCTTTTGAGATCCCTTTCCAGACGCCAGCTCCACCGGGTGTCCCAGCAGAAGCCATAGTAGGACCTTCAGTACCTCCTCCAGCAACAGGAAGGAGAGGGAGATAGACTCCGATGCACAGCCGAGGCAGAGTTAGGGGCACCCGTGGTGAGTGTGGCCCTTCAGAGCCCATTCTGAGCGATGATGATGAGACGAGCGAGGATGAGGATGAGACAGTGAGTCCACAGTAAGAGTCATCCAAGGATGGAGACGACGACTCAGATTTTGCTAGTGCTGAGGCTGGTGAGACGAGGGAGGGCTGTGAAGCCCCTGAAAAATGTATTTTCTCAAAAAAAACCCTTATGTTTGAATTATTTCCTTAAAGCCCCTTAGTTTCTTAAATTATTTCGAATCTTGCCGATTAGTATATTTTTTTTCTTTTTTTTATTGGAACAAGAATATCCTAGCCGAATTAGGTTCCTTAGCCTAATTTAATTTAATTCTACATAAATAAGGTTCCAATACATGAGTTTAATTCCAAGCCCTCACTACTTTTATTAATTTCAAAATTTGCCCCAAACTAGTACATGTACTTTTTATACTATAGTACCACCAAATCAATTTGTGGATCTATATATATATTGGGAATATCTCCATAGTACACATATATTGAATAAAATATTTCCCATTTCCCTTCCCCATGGCCGGCCAACCTAGGGGAGTGTGAGGGATCAATTTTCAAGGCTTGTAATCATGGTATTCTAGAAGCAAAAGTACCTAGTACCCCTAAATCATGGGATTGTGTTCCCAACCTAGTTCCATTCCAACTAGAGGCTAACTAAATCTTGACTAATCACATAATTAAGTCCTCTAATCACTCCCTATTCCTTTAGGCTCCAAGTAAATTCAAACTTCTCAATCCAATTCCAACTAGTGGGCCTTTGTGTCTTTTCACACCAAATTTGCCTATATATATACAACCACCCTCTTAGTATGGCAAACACAAGCAACACACACACACCTACATTGGGCCTAGAGGAGGGGGAGGAGAGCAAGAGAAAAGTTTTGAGAAGAGAGGAAGGAAGAGGAGAGCAATCTTGTTCAACTTGGCCTAGCCTAGCAAGTAAGCCACAACACAACCCTCTCTTTTATTCTCCTTTTTTAGTTACATGCTCTTAAGGGTTCTAAACATTGTTTTTAGATGTGTTTTAATGATTTCCTTCTGTTAAAAATGAAAAGAGTTGAGCCATGATTCTACTCTTCTTGTAGTTTCCCCTTAATCGGTACAAAACTATCTTTTTCATACCAATCTCTCAAACTTTCCAAAAGCACACCTTCAAGATAAATTTCTGAGTTTAATATATATTATTTAGCATGTTTTCATCACACAAAAGAAATGAAAAATTTCCCTTAGTGGATCTCTTTTCTCACAAATCTTCTTGTTTTGAGTATTGTGCATTAAAAATCTGTTTTTAACAGTCAAATTTCAAAAATTCTAGAAAAATGTAGAAAAATATTTTGGACCTCATTTTTATGCCAAAATCTTCCTTAAGAAGTTAGTTGTCAAGGAAAATTGGTTTCATTGAAAAAGAGTGAGCAGTATGTAAGAAAATTCGATTTTCGTAACAGTCGGCGAATCTGGACAGCGCTGGAGTGTTTCTTAAATAACTAAAAATCTAGAAAAGCTATCCCATTTCCGAAATATGTCGTGGAAACTAGATTAAATTCTCTACGAACCATAGGAAGGCCAAGTTTAGGAAAATCTGAAAATGCCTTTTTGTTTACAATTTCTATGACAATGAAATCTGGAAATTTAGTTTTGCATAGGTGTTTTATGCTTTTGTGTTCATGAAAATGCTTATTAGTTTATGGTCATGTCTTGGTATGATATTGAATGTGTTATGGTTATGTTCCTTATGTCCTTCATTCTAATTGTTCTCATGCTTATGTGGATATTACTATGTTGTTGAGTTTGTTCTAACTTGACTTAAAACACTAATCCAAACGGAAAACTTAATTGGGATGGTATTAGGTTTTCGATCACTTGAATCATGAAGAGATGATATTGTGTTATGTATGGATTGATGGGATGCGTTCCCTATTTGGAAGTTAAAATCTGGCTCATGTGGTTTTCAGAACCCTTGAACGGAGCGGTTGTATTCGGACCCTAGGTATTTGGTGTAAGGAGGGATTTGGGCAAGGCCCATTATTACCGTCTCTTTTGAGGCCCTACGGTTGGCGCTACGTGGTACATAACCGTTGATAGGCATCCGAGGTTAGTTTTGCAACAAAGCAGCAAAAGAGGGGGCATACCGAATAATCCGTGTCTGATTCTTGTGGTTGGGAGGATGAAGTCTCTTTGGGGGATTTCTAGTTTACTAACACCTAACTTTGTAACCCTTTGCCTGTTTAGTTGAATATCATGCTTCATTACTTGTTGTTATATTTGTGATTGTGTATTGGACTGGGAGAAAGGGACATGGTGTGCGTGCGTTTACTGGGCATTAGAAGCTCATGGCGTATTATGCCAGGTACTGAAGAAGAGACCGCGCCAGGAGACAACGAACCAGAGGCCTTTGAAGACTTCTAGTTATCTTAGACTAGCTAAACTCCTTTTTGTTGTTTTGTGCAGACCCTCAGAGACCTCATTTTTTCTTTGTTGGAATGTAATATTGATGTGATTTACTCTTATATTTAGGGTTATATGTAATTATTCTCTTATTATTGTACGCATGATATGTTTATTTTGTCAACTTAGTTCCTATGTTGCTCTTGAGACCTTGCGTCAATGCCATGTAAGATCTGTCAAAAAGGTAGTTTACTGCCTAAGAAAGCTGGACTTAGAAGGGAGGCTAATTTGACTCCTCCAGCGATTTGGGATCTTACTAGTATTGTCCATAGGACTAAATAGTGATTTTGCCTTGGCTACCACCCTTAGTGTAAAATTTTTTGGGTCGTCACAAGGGCTCCGGTTCAGACTCTGATTCAAATTCAGACAGCGGTACCGATGAAGACAGTGCTTTAGAGTCCGCTCCACTGAGGAAGAGGACGAAGAGGGCCTCTCAAGCTTGAGATAGTTGGCACTGATTTAGATGATTTTTTCTTTGTTTTCTCTTTCTGCTAGTAGTATCAGCACATTGTACAACCTTAGGCAGTTTTATTTTCTTAAAAACTTGTACTTTTTGCAAAACGCAGCCATGACTGGAATGAAAACTCAGCTTTCGATTAAAAAGTGTTATATTTTGCATTATGAACATCGCATAACATCGCACAGCATGAAAATGAGATTGATCTTGATTGAAAACCGCGCATTCGATTAGCATTGTCTTAATCAGGTAGTGAACCGACCAACAACTTGAAATAACAAACAGACCAAAAAAACTTGATAAACTACACAAGGACTTAACAGGCTAATCAAAGTGAATACAACTTGATAAGCAAAACCAGACGATTACATCTCAAATAAACATGCTTAAGCTTAAAAGAATTGAAAACAAGACCTCAAAAGATGCAAATAACAGAATTCCACTGCAACAGACAACTGAATCTTCACAAAGGAGGTCAGTGAGTTTGAAAAGGAGGCTGCCTGGCATGGAGGATGGCCTACCGGCCATCACTTCCCCTCTGCCGGCCATCAATGTGCCTCTGCCGGCCATTGATGAGCCCCTGCCAGCCATCAATGCGCAAAACCTCCGAAACGTTGACACCTGGCCTCCACTCACTGCCTTCTCTTCTACAAAAGTTCCAGCTTCGTGGTTTTTGTATTCTAGCTCTATTTTTGCCCCAAATGGAACCATTCTTTGCCAAAAAACTCCCAAATTGGATTGCAGCTTTAGATGGCTCGGAAAAGCTGAATTTCCAAGGCTTCGGGATAAATGCACTATTCCCATTGAGTCGCACCCCGCTGTGCTTTCCGTTCCTCCACGCCGCGACAAGAGATATGCCCCACAATTGAAGAATTCCAAGCTTTGATGGAATCGCGGCATGATGAGGAAGTCTTACCCCAATCTCGTTTTGGCCACATCCCGGCTTTAGGAAGGATGTGTGGGCTCACTTTACATGATGCCCGATCTTTGGTTCACAATGGGGAACTGGATATCCTTGGTCTAATTCATCGATTTTCTGACGCTAGTAACTGCGGTGACCGTCTTTGGCAAAGTTTTCGACAGCATGCCCTTTGCTTGTGCATGTTAGCTCATTTTCTGCTTGCCCTTGGCTTCGAAGGTCTAGCGTTCGTTTAATCGAAGTAGCCCAAGGCTTGAAATAGGGCAAAAGCTGCATTGGCTTGACACTAGCCCAGACTTTGATGGGTTTCAACGCTTTTCATCGTCCGGAGACAACCAAATTCGTAGGAAGTCCACTACTCTTGCAGGTAATGTTTCCCACCCTTCTCACATGTGTTTCTCACATTACTTGGCACTCATGCTCCATTTTTCTCTCAAAACCCCTTCTCACTTTTCTCTCCACGTACATCTCTCTATTATTTAATCTCTCTTATTTTTCATCCCTCCCTAGATTTGGCTCATGGACAGGTTGAAAGTAGTGGACTCTTGCCTAGTATTTTCAGCACGTGGCTATTTCTTTTGCCCACGGCTAGTTGATTTCCCGAACGAGGGGTGGTGGTGCCACTGGATGTGCAACAAGTCTGCTGTTGACATTGCTTGGCGTTGCCCCTGGTTTGATCTGCCCGAGATGAGCTATAGCATGTCATGGCAACCTAGCATTCAGTTGATTGGCTTGACACTGTAGACCGCTCGAACTCGCTCCGCGCGCCCTCCTTTCGAAGAGGGCGCGAATTGGGTTCTAGTTACTACAGTTCGGACTCTTGTCACGATTCTGAATCTAATCTCACAAAGTGCAATGTAGGACTGATAAATCACCAAAGAGTCCACATCCAGCAATTGGTTTTGAAAAATCAATTTTGAATCAAAAGCACCAAACATGGACTGCTTCACCAGATTTCAGAGTCGCCACCTAAATATTTTAGTTCGGGAAATTTAGGAAACCTTGACTCATGCCTAAGGCCACGTGTGCGTCATCACCAAAGTTGCCTCGGCTCGAGAATTTGGGTACGAGGGGGGAAGGTCATGAAATAAGCACCCCCGCTCGTCCGATCAAAGGATCGGCCTCTACTAAGGATGATATGTTGTTTTGAAAACACATGTGTTCTTCTTCCGGTTTATTAGCTAACCTCACTATGTGATGTGCACAGCATACAAGTATAGACTCAATCACGCGGATTGGAACAAAACAACTCATTTTTGTTTTTAAAAGTGGTTTGAAAGTGCTACTCACAAGTAGGCTAAAGCACGGATTTTTCACCCTCAAGTGGGCTTTAGAAAAACATGATTTTGCCACTTCAAGTGGGCTTAAAACTCACAATCATCGATTTATTCCAATTCAGGCAATCAAACCTTCACCCACAGGCATTCATGCAGTTAATCACTTAAGCAAATTGCCTCATGGAAAGCATGTTGTCATGGCAGTCACTTACACACATGCAAGGATGCTAAAGCATAAATACTTACAGTGTACTCCCAACCAAAACAGAAGCTAATTAGAAATCAATGCATGATCATAACTATGTTAAGTGCCTAATGCAACACATGCAAAATGCAACTAAAATAGGCTCAGCTATCTAAGATGGCATATGAATGCAACACTTGATAACATGCTTTGAAACACATTCAAGTAAATGTATTGAAATACAATGCGGTTTGAATGATGTGCCGAGCCCGGTGCATGCAATACAAATGAATGATGCACGCATGCAAAGCATAAGTATGCTAATTGAAACATGTCCTAAAACTAACCATCAAAAGCTGGTAAATAAAAGGAAGAAATACGTGGGGTTGGAAGACATTCACACACACGTGCACACTTATTACAGCATTTGCCCTCTCGACGGAGGGTCCGAATGAAAAAGAGCTAACTAGCTATGCTAATTAAGCTAACTATTACAAATTACAACTAATTAACTAGCTAGTTAACTAATTACAAACACAAATGAATAGCTAAACGCATTAACTATTTAAGTACAGAATCAACGAGTTAACCATCTAAGCAAAATAGTTAAAAGGAGCCTCGGGGCAAGGAATGCGTGCATGCTCGGTTGCTTCTTCTTGAAATCCCGTCGTCTTGCCACCGGTTGCCTCTGTTTGCATTCGTTTTGATTCCTGAACACTGAACCAATTTGCAGACTGCTTTTGCTCCAGAACCAGAACCACTTTGAACCATCTTCAAGCTGGTGGATTGTCGGCCACCAGGGAGGCTGTAGGCCACTTGTCGGCCACTTAAGGATGCTGTAGGCCACTTAAAGTGACCGGTCGGCCACTTCCTCTGGCTGGTCGGCCAATTGCTTCTGCATACTCCAGTTTTACTACAAACAGAGTACAAAAGGGGCAAGGCAAGGCATTTGCAGGGTATGTGTGTACAACCACCCTCCTTATCATTTCTCAAGATCAAAGGAGTGCGGTACTCAACTCTCGGGCCACCAAACGAGCATGACAATGCACGATGACCGAGAAGCCAAGTTTGTACAAGTCAATGAATGCACAAATAACACATAAGACTCAAGAGACCTCCATCCTATCATGCACAATCAAGAGTGTCAGCGACTAAGAAATGAGGCGCGTTTCATCACTTTGAGTATAAAACGCCCCTCGTTTCTCGTGTTTGGATTAACGTCCGATCCAAACACATGCAATGCAACAAATATGCAAACAACATGTTTATCCATCAATGCTAGAGAGATATGCACAAGGCTCTATCATGTAAGCAATGCATGCAAGACAATGTTTGAAGTCAAAGGCATTGGAGCTAGCAAAGAGCATAACACTATAGGCATACAATACTAAGCCTAACTGACCAAACCACCCCCAGACAGAGGTTAAATGTGCCAAAATAGTGGCCAAAACATGCTGAAATGATAGCCCAAAAGCTTAGACAAACATGCATGCAAGTTGGCTTACAAGTGAAGCATAAGGCTGAATCCTCAAACACAACAAAAGGGCGACAAATGCAAGAATATGGCAGAGGTATATGGTCTGAAATAACATGCCAAATGATGTCATGCCATGCAAAAAGCTCAAATATGACATGCTAGAGGTCTCAAAGTGCAAGACTAGCAAAGCCAAATACACTATAGCTATGCAAAGCCGAGCATGCATGACCAAAACCACTCGAATCAGACCTAGAGCATGCTAAAACATAGCTAAAAATGCACTGGAGTAGAGCATACACATGCTAGATCAACATGCTAAAACACCAAATATATTAGGCTAGTGAACAAAATTGCACTACAAGTGCAAGAAGCATGCAAGAGGCAACCAAACCAATCAAAAATAGAGTTATGGCATGGCAAATCAGTGGCAAAAACATGCTGAGATAGAGCTAACATAAGCTAGAATGAGAGGCATAAAGCATGATGCATGTTAGGCCAACAAGTAGGATTGCACTACAAGATTGAGATGCAAGAAACCAATGATCAAACCAACCCTAAAACAGAGTTATGGCAGGTCCAAAAAGTCACAAAAACATGCTTGGACTAAGCTAGCAAATGAGAGAAATACATCCTCACGTATTAGGCCATCCACAAGGCATAAAGGCACCACTCTTAAATACAATGAAAGAGTGATAAACATGAGAGTATGATAGGAGTTTATGCTCTGAATTTACATGCCAAATGATGCTATATCACACAAATGTCACAAATGAGGCATGCTAGGGGGTCCCAAGACACAAGACTAGCAAAGGCCACTACACTATGGCCATACAAGGCGAGCCTCAAAGGGCCAAGTTCATTCCAAACAGAGTTTAAGCAAGTCAAAACGAAGCTAAGAACCTGCTGGAGTGGAGCCAATACATGCCAAAATAGTAGGCCAAAACATCAAGTGAGCTAGGATAGCAGCGAGATTGCACTACAAGTGTGTGAAGCATGCAAGAGGCAACCAAACCAACCCAAAATAGAGTTATATCATGTTAAAACAAGGCCTAAAACATGCTAAGATAGAGCCTCAAGAAGGTAGAAAAACATGCCAAAGTGTTAAGCCAACAACACATGCAAACAAAGCACACAAGGGGGGGGGGGACCACCCCCATCCATTTTGGGTCTCAAAACCCACTTTCAATCACTAAAATTCGTCTGGACTTCATTGGTGAAAAGGCCAAACAAAGGTGATCTCAAAGGCCTTAAAGGATAGCTCAAAGCAAAGCAAAATTAGCCACAAAAGGGGATAGACCACCCCTAACTCAAACAAAGCCTTAGACAACCATTTTAAACACTATAAAAAAAAGGTTTTTGTAGTTTCAAGTTAGGCCTAAAACATCATGCAAATAGGGCCAAATAAGCAATGAAAATAAAGCTTTAAAGAGGCTATTACTCACCATTGAAGCACAGCTTCAACAACAGCAACTTCTAGGGCAAAACCAAGCCAAAACCACTCAAATAAGGCTTCCAAATACCTCAGCAACAAGATGAAGGTGTTTTAGTAGGTGTTTGTGGGCAAAAGTATGAAGAAACAACACTTTTAGGCACAAATATAGAGAGAGAGGGAGATTTTTTGCTCTTCAAAAATCTCCACCCCTCGAAAGGGAGAGAGAGCTCCCCTTATAAAGAATTCCAAGCCTCAAGCTTGTTTGACAAGCTAGAAGCTTGTTACAATCCCTTCATACACGTGTATGGAGGATGCCTTCTTGTGCCCAATAGTTTGGCATAGCTGGTAATAAAAATATCTGCAAAAGCAAGAAAATGGCCATCGGCCACCTTAAGTGGCCGACTGGCCACTTCCACTGGCCTACCGGCCACTTAAAGTGGCCTACAGGGGGAAAAAGTGGCCGACAGCCACCAAAAGTGGCCGACAGCCTCTCCCCTCCCTCTAGGCAAGGGGTAACAAGGCATGGCACAAAAACAAACCAAAATGAAGAGAACCAAGAGGTCCCGAGACAAGGCGCTCAGCCAAAAGTCCCCGAAACTAGCCTACCGGCCATCGCAAGTGGCCTACAAGAGAGAAAAGTAGCCTACAGCTACAAAAAGTGGCCTACAGGCCTCTCTCTCCCTCCAGGCAAAGGCACCAAGGCATGGTCCAAAAACCAGGCCAAAAAAAAGAAAGTTAAGAGGTCCTGAGACAAGGCGCTCGGTCGAAAGTCCCCGAAACTCGAAACAAGCACAAACATGCACGATCATCGCGTGTACAAACGATGACATCTGAGTCTTGAGGTCGGTAAAAAATAGGGTGTCTACAAACACACTGTGTCTTCTATTTTCCTTTCCAGTTCAGGCGTCAGTTCGGACATGATCAGACTTGCCCAGAAAATGGGGTAGAGTACCCAGCTTCATTTCCAATCCGAGGCGTACAGCTAGCTCGATATCCCACTGCATGGAGGACAAGAGAACTTCTGGCTCTTGCTCCCAGTTTCAATTGCACCCTTTCTGGAAAATGCATAGCTTGCTTGAAGATGAGGCACAAGCCATGCTACTTTAGCATCTGAAGCTTCACAAGCTTTGAGAGGGTGCCAGGAACACCTGACTTAACTATGCCCGAGTTATTGCTTTAATCCATACTTTCAAGTTTCCTTTTTGAATGTAAAAAAATAACTTCAATTTGTATCAAGAGGTAGAGAACTCTGCATTGAAATCAATGAAATGAAGGTTGTAGGTGTACTGAAAAAAATTTCCTTTTGGTCCAAAAAATGGTCCAAGTTGTAAAAGGATTAATTTGAACAAAATCAACTTTTATTAAAACTTTTCAAAACCATTTTCGATATGGATCATAATTGGACACGCCCAGAATCTATCCTTGAGAAGTGTGGAGAAGTGGTTTGGAAATACTCTTCAGATCCTGGGAGACGCTAGTGATCCTCAGCTAGTCACCTGAAAAGATACAAACACTCCGGTCGGGGTGCCGGAATTAGCACTCCGACGGACAAGTTAGTTCAGACACTCAGATAGCTTGTTTACTAAGTTAAGTGAAGTATTCTTACATACCTTTCTCAATCCATTGTTCCTATATTTATACCTGTTCCTTTTGATCCTCGGGGCCAGGGCCTACTTTTTAATCATTGTCCTTTCTCTATTCGGCTCTAAGGATCTACACTTATTCAGCACATATATTATATTCGGCTTCCCGTTCTCGTAGGATACAACCGATTAATATCAGTCTTCTAAGGTACGCACCTTCTGATTTTGCCATTATTAGGCTCCCACAATTGCCCCCCGAACTCCTCATTGACGGTAGTTAATCGGCGTGTTTGGTCTTGAATTGGAAAAGTCAAAATAGGTCAGGCGACTTCGTGTACCCCAATACAGATGTCAGAATGCGCACACCTTTTCGGTAATCATTACACTTTCCCGCCTCATTCGTGCGTCTCGCATTTATTGCGATTTGAAATTTCAGTCCTTTCGAGTGCACATTTCGTCGAGTATTCGAGACTCTTGGACCGCCAGCGGGTATCCCTTCTCTGACTCGCATTTTCTGCAACTCTTCTCCGTCTGCCCTCGTCCCCCTTGCTCCTCGTAAGTCTTCTTCTCTTTTCTTTGCAACCCTACTTTCTGTTTGTTATTTTAATTTTGGCGAACCCTTGATTCCCCGTGAAAATGGCTAAACACTTGAAAGACCTCCTTTCTGAGGATCGTGTTTCCGGATTTCGGCGACACTTTTCCATCCCTGACGATGTTCATCTATCTCTAGTGACGGACAATACTCTGGATATGGAGACAGAGGATCGAAATTCAATCGTCTTTTCTCTCCTATCCATTGCAGAGGGTGGGGTCCGTTTTCCCCTACATCCATTCCTTAGGGCCGTCCTCCGCCATTGGGGTCTGATTCCTTCTCAGCCCAACGTGAACTTTTTTCGAATCGTAATGGGGATCGTAGAGTTGAACCGCGCGCCTCAGGATCGATCTTGGCATTCCGGCCATTCAGCACTGCTATGCTTTAGCCAAATCTTCCGGTCGGCTTGGGCGGTACTTTCTTAGGGCCAAGGATACTGACCATCATTTGGTAACCATGCTTGCCAGTTCTGGTAAGCGTGTGGATGACGTAATGGTCAATGTCCGAGGGAACTGGGAATTTGGCGAAGGCGAGGGTCGCCTAGACCCTATTCCCAGACGAAGGGGTGAACCAGGTTGTCGTGTGTCTCCTTGCGTTTATTGAACTTTTCTTTCACTCGGCCTTCTCTCCATGTCTAACCCTTTGTCTTTGCAGGCAGTAAATTGAAGAAGATTCTGGTTTCTACTGACAACGCAGTCCTTGCGCAGATTGCGACTGCACTCGGATACTTCGGTCGTCCAAACGTACAGAAGCAAGGGAGAGCGGCCAACATACTTCTTCGATACGAGCCAACTTATACTACTTTTTCGGCCGCTGAGAACATTCTGATTCCATCCGGCGATCAACACCTTGGGGCTCTTATCATCCCTAGCTTCAGGAGCCTTAGGCAAGTTGGTCTCGAAGCTTCTGATTTGGGACAAGACGTGGAGCCGGTGGTAGAGGTGGTCGCCGAACCAGCCAGAGAGTTCGCTGAGGAGGCCGAAGAGGTTGACGAGGCCCTAAACTCGGCGTTTGAGGCAGCCAGACTTAGTCAGCCTATCTCGCCGTCCACTTCGGGTCGGGCGGAGTTTTCTTCTGGAGATATTTTTGGAAGTTTGGGAGACCTACCCGGCGATTTTTTTGAAGGTATGGCTGGGGAAACCTCACGCAGATGGCTCGAAAGAAAAATGCCAAGCGAATGGCTGCCCGGAAAAAGGCGAGGCCGCCCGTTCTGGACCTGCCTTGATTGAGTCTTTCAAACCCGTTATTGAAGAGCCGGCTCAGATTGTTGCGGTTGAAATGGCGAAAGAGGTTGAACAACCGTCATTGAAGAACGGTTGATTCCGGAAGAGCGGGGCAAGAAGCG
The DNA here is from genome assembly GCA_030407325.1 of Camellia japonica. Lineage (NCBI taxonomy): Eukaryota > Viridiplantae > Streptophyta > Magnoliopsida > Ericales > Theaceae > Camellia > Camellia japonica. The sequence goes on along the minus strand of JAPPVO010000059.1, from coordinate 175,609,602 downwards.
TAGCGCCGAGGGATGGGGTCGGTTCGGAAGATAGTCCTGCTGACAAAAGGCCTCGCTTAGAAGAGTCGGACGTGGTTGTTCCTTTCATTGTTCAGCCAAAGATCAGAGACACACCGATTTCCTCTGACGCATCCATCATTACCGACCCAGCGGTAGCCTTGAGCCTGGCGGCTTCAGTCCCCTACCCTATAAGCATCCTTTCATGCCGTCGTCATTGTGCCGTGCGATTGGCCGTAGCCCTATCTGCGCAGTCGGCCCTTTTGGTAGGTGAACTTGACTTGTTTTGATTTTGGTTGTCTATAGCATCTAACGATCCCAACTCGTTTTGCAGACGGTCGGCAGGATCGCCGACTTGGGTCGTCGCCTGCACGATGCCCTTGAGAGGATTGACCGTTTGCAGTTAGAAGTGGGCGATCAAAAGAGTAGGGCCGAGTTTGAGATGATGAGAGCCGCAATAGAGACTGCACGAGCCGAAGCCGAAGTAGAAAGGGCTCGGACTGCCGATCATCTCCGTTCTGATGCCGAAGATAGGGTGAATGCGAGCAAAGAATCGCTTAGGCTAGCCGAGGAGGCGCTTAACAAGGTGGAGACTGAGTTAGCAGAGTTGAAGGCGGCCAAGGAAAAGGCAGAATCTGAGGCTTCTGCCGCATTCGAAGCAGGAAAACACGCCGCCTTCGAGGAATACGTAGATGAAGTCCCCAAGTTTGAGAATCGGGGATTCAAACATGGGTGGCTTAAGGCCCTTGATGCCGCTGGGGTTACATTGGCCTTGCCAATTCCTTATGAGCAGGTGGACGTTGAGCCACTTGAGTCTGACCCCGAGGATTGATCTGGGAGTCATTCGAATTTTATGAAATGCTTTCCCTTTTGATGTATGTTTTTGTTTTAAGGACTTTTGTTGGTTCCGAGTAGTTTTCATGTATAAATTGGTTACTGTCTGCGCTCAATTTATTAATGAAAATTACCTTGTCGTTTCACTACTACTTATGCGCAGTTTGTGATGTTATGTTGGTGAAGAATTTTTGCCTTTCACTACTTTAGATAAATGATTACTCTGTTGAGCTTTCTACGATTGAATATCTTGGAAATATTGACTTATCATTCGTATGCCGAATAGCTCGTGGGTATTACGCTAGTGAACCGATTCATGGGCCGGCTGGGGCACTTGAGCCGAATAGATTGATTAATCTGCCCCTGCCCCAGGCGGTACATGATCATTCGAGCTTTGAAGTCGATTCATAGGCCGGCTGGAGCACTTGAGCCGAATAGATTGATTAATTTGCCCTTGCCCCAGGCAGTGCATGATCATTCGGGCGCTGGATGAGACGAACTCAGGAGCTTTGAAGTCGATTCATGGGCCGGCTGGAGCACTTGAGCCGAATAGATTGATTAATCTGCCCTTGCCCCAGGCGATGCATGATCATTCGGGCGCTGGATGAGACGAACTCAGGAGCTTTGAAGTCGATTCATGGGCCGGCTGGAGCACTTCAGCTGAATAGATTGATTAATCTGCCCTTGCCCCAGGCGGGTCGATCCAGTCGGCGCCGGGCGATTGAGGTTTTCACAATTAATAAGATTGCCTCGAGGGTGCTGCCTCTGTAAAGGATAAATGATTAAAGGTACAACTTTTATGAGCACAGTAAACAACTAACTCTCAGCTTTTGAAGGTATCGTGTGAATGTTGAACAGACTCTTCTTTAACAGCAGAGGGAAGCGAGGACGCTAGCTGAGCTGGGTGGAGACATGAATCGAGGTGGTGACCCTTCGCGCACAGGGAGTAGGAGTTCCAGGGATCGAGAGAGGCGTCAGTCTCCTCGACGTCGAAGCAGGTCGCCCAGGCGGGACAAGCAGTCGCAGGGCAGATCTCCTCAACCTCGAGTCGAGAGGGATCTGACGCGAATCCGTGCCCATTAAACTTTGCGGTATTTGTGGGGAATAGACCCATGATAGAGGCGGACTCGATCGTTCGAGACCCAAATGTAGCGGTCGAGTTTGCTCGACAAATTTTTCCTCCTGAGGTTCAGCAATCGATGGTAGGTCACAGAACTATGAAGTATTTCGTGAAGGCATTCACGGGGCGGTGAAGGGGCTTTACACTGCCTATGAAATCGGCATGCGGCTGCGCGCTGCCCGCCGAGAAATGGAGAAGAAGGAGGAACGTATTCGAAGTTTGGAGGCTCACGCGAGGCGGCTGAGCGCGAGTTCAGGAAGACCATGGCGGCTCAAGCATAACCCGCCGGGCAGGAAAACCCAATCGTGGAAGAAAGGGTTACCAGTCGGCTCATCAGTACCACGCTCGTCGATCGTGAGATGGCGAGTATGTTCGCAATGGAGACCGCGAAGGGGAGGGCCTATGAAAAAGGTTTTCATGAAGGCCGAAAAGTTGGAATCGAAAAGACCAAGGAGAAACTTGCCAAAGAAGTTTGCCGATGTGAAAATCGTGGATTTAGGCACGGTTGGATCAAGGCATCTCAAGCCGCGGAAGCTCTTCGAGCGTCGGGCATTGATTCGGCATCGCCACTCTACCACAGTAAACATTTTTCGTTTTCCTCTTTTGAAGTCGAGAAGAGTGAGGATGAGGGTGATGCCGTATAAGAATACCTATTGTAAGGTTGAAACGCAGATCACGTTCAAAACTATGTAATTTATTGTTTGTTTGAATAAAAACATTCTACTATAAATATTTCGTTGCAGTTCATATTTGGCATGTACGTGTTTCGTTTTGTTGTATACATGTTTGATTGAATGTATAAACGTTGATCGGTCCGAGTATCTACTAAGTGTCCAGTGATACGCCGGTTTATAGGCAGGGTCGACCCATACGTGATAGCCGTTTATTCCTGAATCAGGCCATTGTAACTTGAGGAAGCCGAAAACCAGTGAGTAGAGTGGCTACGGCAAATTCGACTTGGCTCGGGGCCTGGATTTTTGGCCAGTGCATGTGCTTCAAAAAGTCGTTTGGATAACTAGGACGTGGCGAATGTCAACTGACGTTTGTCTCATGGAGTTTAGCGTTAATGAAATCGCCTCGGGATTGGGGCCTCGAGATCGCTGCCAGTATTGAAAATAAAAGGAGTGGGCGCTTCACGCAAATAAACAATCACTTATTATGTGAGGTGAGATAAGTGGGGATGTTAGTTAGAGAGGCTTGGAGTTCAGCCGAGCTTGGTGTTGCAATGGAGCGCGGCAAAGGACCCATCCGTATGGGAGGTAGGGCGTCCAAAAGTTGGCATGAGTCTTCAAGTCGTCAAAGCAGATCACCCCGAAAGGAAAGGCAACCACCGTTGGGTTTATCCTTCCTTGTCCTGGATCTTTGCCTTGACATTGTCAATGGTATCAAGGGAAGTTTGGCAATGCGTAAGTCAGGGGCTTGGGCACAATTGGCTCAAGGCATTGCAAGCCGTGGAGGACTTCCGGGTGACGGGAGTTGATTCGGCGCTGCCGCTTTACCAATGCGTCTTTTCCCCTATTTAGCTTTTGAGGTTGAAAATGGGTATTGTAATGCTCAAATGCGGGTTGCGTTTATGTAATAACTGTTTGATCAAATAAAAAGTTTTATTTCAAACATTTGTGTCTTATTCTGAATTTTTTATATGCTTAGTTAAGCACCTTATTTCGGATGTTGGCGTGTTTTGTTTTGTTTTGTTTTGTTCATGCCGAAGGGTACTCCGAATTCAGAGCCTTAATCGGCCCTAAGGTGTCATGCACCAAAGGGGGCTCCGAATCTGGAGACTTAATCGGCCTTAAGGTGTCATGCACCAAAGGGGGCTCCGAATCCGGAGACTTATTGTGGCCAATCGTGATATCACAAAGGCGCTCCGAATCCGAGTCTTAATCGGCCCTAAGGTCTCATGCACCAAAGGGGGCTCCGAATCCGGAGACTTAATCGGCCCTAAGGTGTCATGCACAAAAGGGGCTCTCCGAATCTGGAGACTTAATGTGGCCAATCGTGATATCCACGAAGGCGCTCCAAATCCGGAGTCTTAATCGGCCCTAAGGTGTCATGCACCCAAGGGGGCTCTGAAAAGCTCGCAAGACGAAGGGTATGAATCAGAAGATATCCGATGCCAAGGGAAAGGGGCCTCAATCCGGTGAATAGGGTCCGAATCCGGAGACTTAATCGGCCCTAAGGTGTCATGCACCAAGAGGGCTCCGAATCCGGAGACTTATTGTGGCCAATCGTGATATCCACGAAGGGCGCTCCGAATCCGGAGCCTTAATCGGCCCTAAGGTGTCATGCACCAAAGGGGGCTCCGAATCCGGAGACTTAATCAGCCCTAAGGTGTCATGCACCAAAGGGCGCTCCGAATCCGGAGACTTATTGTGGCCAATCGTGATATCCACGAAGGGCGCTCCGAATCCGGAGTCTTAATCGGCCCTAAGGTGTCATGCACCAAAGGGGGCTCCGAATTGGAGACTTATTGTGGCCAATCGTGATATCCGCGAAGGGCGCTCCGAATCCGGAGTCTTAATTGGCCCTAAGGTGTCATACACCAAAGGGGGCTCCGAATCTGGAGACTTATTGTGGCCAATCATGATATCCACGAAGGGCGCTCCGAATCCGGAGTCTTAATCGGCCCTAAGGTGTCATGCACCAAAGGGGGCTCCAAATCCGGAGACTTAATCGGCCCTAAGGTGTCATGCACCAAAGGGCACTCCGAATCCGGAGACTTATTGTGGCCTCGTGATCCACGAAGGGCGCTCCGAATCCGAGACTAAGGTGTCGGAGACTTAATCGGCCCTAAGGTGTCATGCACCAAAGGGGACTTTGAATCGTCGACATGACAAGCGCTACAATGGGGTTTGAGAAATGAATTGAGCGACGAGAAAAATGGTTTGCATTGCAGAAGTGATATATATACAAGTATCAAAGCCCACAGGTCAGGTCAGTGATAGGGTTTTCATAAAATCTCTGCTTGTGCCGATTACGGGGAGCCACGGATTTCTTCAATGCCATGGGCTGTCGGGAAGCGCACAAGCTGATGATAAGTGCTTGGAATGGCCTTCATAATATGTAACCAGGTTCGCCCCATGATGACATTATACGGCGAAGGGAGCTTTACGACCAGGAATTCTACTTCGATCGTTCTGGAGCCCGCTCAAACAGGTAGTATGATCTTCCCTAACAGGTACTCAGGATTCGTATTAAAGCCGAACAATGGGAGAGGCGCCGGAGACAGATCTGACTCGTTGAAGCCGAGTTTGATGAAAGTTTTGTAATACGTAACCTTTGAAGTACTCCCTGGGTCTATGAGAATGCGTTCAATGGTGAACCAATTTACGCGTAATTTGATGACCAACGGATCGATGTGGGAGGCCGTTGTGCCGCTAAGATCGGAGTCATTGAAAGTAATTGTCGAAGCTTCTCTGGGCCATTCGGTCGAAATGCATTGCTTTTGAGGATTGGATGCAATTGAATTATGTGCACGGTTGGGGATGCAGGCAGGCTGTAGATTATATGGATCACGCCAAGTGGAGGTGAGTCCTGCCTCAAGGCTAGTGCCTTGATTGGCTTTCCCTTTCTCACGTACTGTTGCAGTCGGCCGTCTTGCACCAGTTCTTCCAGGTGATCCTTTAATGCGTAACAACTCTCGGTTTCGTGGCCGTGATCTTTGTGATACTCGCACCGCCTATCCCTTCTTCGCGTGTCGGGTGGCCCCACCATCTTTGACGGCCATTTGAAGAATGGAAGGTGTTGGACTTTGGTCATTATTGCAGTGATTGGTTCTGACAACATTGTGTACTTCTTGTCGGCATGCCTCGAGCGCCTACTGTCGACTTGCAGTTGTTCATTATTCCGGTGGGAGCATTGATCGCTTGATCGGCAAGAGTCCCACCTTTTGTCTCGTTTAGCGCATTGCCATGGCTCAGGGCTCGGAGGTGGCCAAAACTTGTTGGTTGAGCGATTTCACGGGGGGCCGTTTTGTTAGACATTTGTCCGGCTTTTATTCTCAAGGCATCATCTTCTACTTTGCAATACTCTTCAACTTTCTTCATCAACGCCCAGACTATTTTGGGGGGTCTTCTGGTCAGGGAATTGCGAAGAGCACTATCAGGATGTAGTCCCATTTTGAAGGTGGTGATGGCCATGGAGTTGTTGCAAGCGTCGTCGACGAGGTTGAAGCACTCCCAATAGCGCGCCGAATACGCTCTGAGCGTTTCTCCTGACTGGATTTGCATAGCCCAGAGAGAGTCAGCATGTTTCGGCTGTACCTCGTTGGTGATGAACCTGGCCTTGAAGGATTTCTATAATTGATGGAAGCTTTTGATCGAAGCCGGCTCCAGCTTGTAATATCACCTGACAGCTAATGGCCCCAGGCTACTGGGGAATATTCGGCACATGAGGGCTTCGTTGTCTGCATGCAATGTCATAGCCTGCTTGTAGTGACGGATATGATCAGTGGGGTCTGATTTTCCGTCATAAAGAGTGAATGACGGAGCTTTGAACTTCTTGGGCAGGGCCGCCCTTGCAATCCGTTGGACAAAAGGATCGTGCTGGTCCTCTTCGTTTGAACTGCTTCTTCTGCGCTTGTTCCTTGTATGTAGACTCTTTTCGGAGGAGCTGGAAGTTTTGGATCGTCCCTTCTTGTTGAGCTCCGTGGGTAATGAGCTAGAGTCGCTATCGGTATCCTTTGGCCGGGCTCGAGGTCGTTGTCCACCTGCCCTCAGAGGTCGTTTGGGATCTTGGCGCCCGGCTTCTCTGGATTTTGCTACTTCCAGGGCCAAATCTTGACAGAGATGTTCATTTTCGGCGATCATGTTCTCCAGCCTTTGTTCATTCTGTTTTGCTTGTTCCATGATCGCTTGCATTGTCTCTTGCGCTGAAGTCGTTGGTGAGTCGAAGTTCAAGGCATGTCTTGCAGCGATTGTTTCCTTTCCGAGCACATTTGCTGGAGTGAGGTCATCTCTCTGTGCGGTCTCGTCAGTGGCTATTGGAGGATCTTCACTCACGCCTGCCATGGATGTATTTGAGTATTCCCACAGACGGCACCAATTGTAGAGAAGTGGTTTGGAAATACTCTTCAGATCCTGGGAGACGCTAATGATCCTCAGCTAGTCACCTGAAAATATACAAACACTCCGGTCGGGGGTGCCGGAATTAGCACTCCGACGGACAAGTCAGTTCAGACACTTAGGATAGCTTGTTTACTAAGTTAAGTGAAGTGATTCTTACATACCTTTCTCAATCCATTGTTCCTATATTTATACATGTTCCTTTTGATCCTCGGGGCCAGGGCCTACTTTTTAATCATTGTCCTTTCTCTTATTCGGCTCTAAGGATCTACACTTATTCGGCACATATATTATATTCGGCTTCCCATTCTCGTAGGATACAGCCGATTAATATCAGTCTTCTAAGGTACGCACCTTCTGATTTTGCCATTATTCGGCTCCCACAAGAAGTACAACCTCAAATCCAACAACTGAAAAGTTGCCCCTTGTCTGAATAGCACTGCACCACACTATAACCAGCTCTCAGAGTAAAGATCACAACCGGAACTCTTGGATGTAGAAAAAGACAAGGATGACCAAAACAATCTCATAGACATAGTTGATTTGGAAGTGTTTATGGCTGGACTTCAGAATGAAGTTGCCTATATATCCCAAAGATGGGAATGAAGCCTTACGTAGTTCGGTTCATGTCCACTCGGGTATTAACACTCTCCTTTTGTGCTCTAACTTTTGCCAAGGCCGCCCTTTTTGGGTTTTCAACCTTGCGAGCTCAGTTTTTCTTTTCTTTTTTTTCCCAATTTTTTGTGCTCTAAATTTTGCCTAGGTCACCCTTTTCGGGTTTTCGGCCTAGCGAGCCTCTCAGGGGTAATATTTCTTCAACTTGTCCATGTTGATTGGTTGGGAGAATTCGAGGCCATCTAAGTCCATAAGAATGACAGCTCCACCCGACCAGATAGACTTGATGATGTAAGGACCAGTCCAATTGGGTCTGAACTTGCCCCTAGGGTCGTGAATGGGAGCTCGGTTGTCTTTGAGCACCAGATCCCCTTTTTTCAGATTCCTAGACTTAACTTTCTTGTTGAAAGCCCTGGCAATCCTTCGTTAATAACCTTGGACGTGATACAGTGCTTTCAGCCTTCTCTCGTCGAACATCATAAGTTCCTCGAACCTGCTTTGCTGCCAATCCGCTTCTGCTATCTGGCACTCAGCCATCACTCGTAGCGACGGTACCTCAACTTCAATTTGAAGAACAGCCTCCATCCCATAAACCAAGGAATACGGAGTTGCCCCAGTGGATGTTCAGATTGATGTTCGGTAGCCCCAAAGAGCAAACGACAACTTATCTATCCAGTCTCTGTAGGTTTCCACCATCTTCTGTAGGATGTGCTTGATATTCTTGCTGGTGGCCTCAACAGCTCCGTTGGTTTGCGGCCGATATGTGGATGACTTATGAAAAGCCACGTTGTATTTCTCCAGCAAGTCGATCACTTCCTTCTTAAAGTGGGTGCCATTATCCGAGATAATCTCATTCAGGACCCCATAACGACAGATGATATTGTTCCTTATGAACTTGGCTACGTGTGATGCTTTCAGCACTACGTAGGATTGGGCCTCGACCCACTTTGTAAAGTAGTCTATCGTCACCAGGATGTACTCATGCCCGTTTGACCGCTTCGGAGTAACTGCCCTAATAACATCAATTCCCCAGACTGAAAATGGCCATGGGGAAGTCATGTTGTACAGCTTTGACGGCAGGATATTCATGTGATTTACATGGATTTGACATTTGTGGCATCGCCGAACAAAACTAATACAATCCTCCTCCATGGTTAACCAATAATAACCTTGTTTGGGAATTTTCCGAGCTAGCATCACTCCGCTCATGTGCGATCCGCACTCTCCTCCGTGGATGGCCTTCATTAGGCGCTTCGACTCTTTTGCATCAACACACAGCTTGTGCATTCCCAAATGGCCTCGTTTGTACAATTTACCCCCGCAGATGATAAACTGAGCAGCCATTCGCCGTATTGCCCTTTTATCTTTGGCATTTGCCCCCAGTGGATAAGCTTCCTTTTCGAAGAAGTTCCAGATATCGTGATACCAGGGGTTCTGATCTTGTACTTCATCTATTGCGGCAATCAACTCGTAGGCCGGCACATACCTCTGTTCAATAATGATCAGACGCATCCGGACTCCCAAAGGGATGTAGAAGATAGAGTTGATAAGGCATCAGGAAACCTGTTGTTCTCTTTTAACAGATGTGTGAAGGTTAACTTCTCAAACCTGGGAATCAGGACATCCAGGGTTTGGTGATAGATTTTCATCCCTTCTTCCTTAACCTTCCAGTCTCCTTTCGCTTGGGACACAACCAGGTTCGAGTCCCCAATGATGTCCAACCGTTTTGCCCCTAATTCCAGGGCGACTTCCAAGCCAGCGATACATGCCTCGTATTCTGCTTCGTTGTTTGATACTTTAAACCTGAGTTTGAAAGCTAAGGGTATGTGGGAATTGTCAGGTGCTATCAGCAACACCCCTATCCCATAACCATACTAGTTAGACGCTCCGTCAAAGTACATGGTCCAAATCTCTTCTTCAACCTACAGAATGGCCTCATCTGGGAGCAAATACTCTACTGCTTCATCCACGTCCACTGTGTGATAGGCTAGAAACTCCGCTACCGCTCTCCCTTTCACAGACTTGCGAGTCATATACTTTAAATCAAATTCGGAGCGAAGAAGCAACCAACGGGCTAGCCTACCCGTAAGTGTTGGTTTCTCGAAGAGATATTTAATGGGATCTAATATCGAAACCAGAATTACGGAGTGAGCTAACAGGTAGTGCCTCAACTTCCTGGTAGCCCATACTAAGGCCAAACAAGCCTTCTCAAGCGGAGTGCAATGGGTCTCATATTCCAGCATCTTCTTGCTCAGGTAATAGATGGCCTTCTCCCCCTTATCCTCAGATTCTTGAGCAACCATGCAGCCCATTGTCGTGTCGGTTACTGGCAGATACAAAATCAATAGCTTCCCCTGGTTCTGGTGGTGACAACCCAGGTGGGTTTTGTAGATACTGCTTGATCTGCTCAAAAGCAACCTAGCATCGGTTGTTCCATTGGAATTTCTTTCTTTTTTTCAGAAGACCAAATAGTGGTTCACAAGTCAAGGTTAATTTTGCAATAAACCGTCTTATGAATTGCACCTTACCCAGAAAGCTTCGCACCTCCTTTTCAGTCCTTGGTGGTGGCATTTCTAGTATGGCCTTGATCTTGGAAGGATCGACTTCAATGCCCCTTTGCGTAATCAAGAACCCCAGCATTTTTCCTGTTGTGACACCAAAAGTAAATTTTTTAGGATTCAGTTGCAACTGATATTCTATGATCCGTTGGAAAATTTTCTTCAACGCGGTGTAGTGGCCCTCTCTTTCCTTGGACTTGAGAATCATGTCATCCACATACACCTCAACCTCTTTGTGGATCATATCATGCAAGATTTTAGTTGCAGCCCATTGATAAGTAGCCCCAGCATTTTTCTAGACCGAACGGCATCACCCTGTAGCATTAGGTTCCCCACGGCGTGGTGAAGGTAGTCTTCTCCCTATCCTCGAGTGCCATCAAGATCTGGTTGTACCTGGAAAACCCATCCATAAAGGAGAGCAACGCATGCCCTGCAGTGAAGTCCACCAATTCGTCAATGTGTGGTAGAGGAAAATCGTCCTTCGGACTAGTTTTGTTCAAATCCCTGAAATCCACACACATCCGAATTCGGCCCTCTTTTTTCGACACCGGAACAATGTTGGCCAACCAAGTAGGATACTCAGATACTAGCAGAAACCCTGCGTCTATTTGCTTGGTGACCTCTTCCTTGATTTTCAAAGCCCAGTCCGGGCGTATTCTCTGAAGCTTTTGCTTGACGAGTGGGGCCTCAAGGTCAAGAGGGATCCAGTGCTGTACAATCTCAGAATCGATTCCAAGCATGTCTTCGTAGGACCACACAAAAACATCTTTGAAATCTTTTAATAAAGCGACTAAGCGCTCGCGTTTCTCCGAAGACAACGTGGACCCGATCTGGACCAACTGCGGATCTTTCTCAGTACCCACGTTAATTGAAATGATTTCATAAACCAAAGGTTTTACAAACCTCTCCTCCTCTCGATCAATCAAATGTTTTAAAATCAGAGGAATTCTTTCCTCGTTGTTTTCATTAAAATTTTGAAAGTCAAGATCCATACAATATACTAAAGGCACAGAAAAGTACTCTGAAATAGCAGTGGTACCATTCTCATTCACAACTTCTAGTTCGTCCAATTCCTCGGTTACAACTGACTCAAAAGAAAAGGAAAAAGACGACCTAGACAAAACAATGGCATCCGGGTTATCAATCCCAAGAATACCAGACTTTGACTCAGAAGAACTAGAATTTGATTCTGACTCCACAGACTTTGTGGAATCAGATTCTGGTTCACTATCTGATCCAGAACTGCTGGACAAAAAGCCCTCCTCGAACTGCCAAACGAGGAAGGGTGCGATGGATGCATCCAGAATACCAGAAGAAGGGCCCACAACCGATTGATCTCCAATCATGGAAACAGAGAAATCACCCCCCAAGCTCTCTGGTGTGATCTGAGGATCTGATAAGAGACAAGCCAGCACTGCTCCCATCTCAAGTTCTAGACCATCGGACTCATCCTGTGTGCACTGTTCAGCCTCAGCTAGTAGGTCAGTCTGCTTTTTTGCAACTTCATCCCCTTGCAACTGTAGGTCGAAAAAGATCTCGAAGGCAGGCAAGTGCCGCTTCTTAGAATTCAACCATGGCTCCGAAAAGCCGCAAAATGGGAAATCTTCCCCCTCCTGGACAAAGGGGCCGTTCAGGGTTCCTTGAATGGGTCTATACACCAGCTCGTAGTGCTTCCCGTTTTGCTTAGCCTTAGCTCTTCCAGCCATTTCCTTTCCCTTTCTTACCCAATCCTCCTTGGTAGGCATGTAACCTAGACCAAAGGTATAAGGGTTGTGCGGCACTTTGGCCAACGTAGTGACACCCTTCCAGCCACTCCTTCCCAATCCCATTCCGGGTACATGTTGCAGCTTAGTCATGAGGTAGACGGATTGAGCACTAACATACAGTCCCTCATCAATAGCCAGAATATCGTGCACTACCCGGGCCTTGGCCAAGGTGAACCTAGACAAAAAGACATCCTCCTCACCGTGTACGATTTTTAGTACCGGTGTAGTGACCTCCGGCGGAGGATGTATGGAAGAGTTCCCAAAAACAATAGCTACCCTCTTCCCATGGGGGTACTTCAACATCTGATGCAGAGTGGAAGAGATAGCTTTCACTTTGTGCATCCACGGCTGTCCAAGGAGGAGATTAAAGGTGGCCAGAACATCCAAGACATGGACTCAATGTCCTGTTGCGCCGGGCCAACCTGAGTTCGGATCCGGACTGTCCTCATCGCTTCTCGACTTGTATTGTCATAAGCCCGAATCACCTGGGCTGTCGGTGCAAAGTCTGCCGGATTCAAGCCGATAGCATAGGCCGTACGCGACAGACAAACATTAATTGCAGATCCCGTATCAACCAAAACAACCGGTATCCACTTCCCTTTACACTCCACAGAAATGTATATTGGCTTGTTATGCTCAGAGCCCTCAGGTGGCAATTCTTTATCTGTAAAGGTCAAAGTCAGTGAAGCGCCACCTGGGAAGACCAGTCCCACTAACTGTTCAGGGGTTGTGTCGATTGAGAGCTTAGCCTTATCCATCGCTGAGAGGACGACTTGTCTATGCACCCGTTAAGCCATGAGTAATCCCCAAATGGAGATGTCTACTTGAATCTTTTTCAACTGCTTCAGTATAGCTTCCTCCTCTAACAGTTTGTCTTTTTGTTTCTCTACTTACCTTTCCCTGATGCTTTCGGTTGGTCTAGGTTCGGGGGCTTGAAATACTGCCCACTCCGAGTCATGTGATCGACTTCCTCAGAATACCATGTATCATCTGGCAGATTCTGTCCCTAGTCCTCATCCGTGTGGGCAAGATGCAAATCATCATCTTCCCACCACATTCCTTCGGCAACCGATATGCAACTATCCGGTGCCATTGTAAGCATCCCTATATTCGCAACACAGTCAATCCCCGCAGGGCCTTTGGCTTTTCTAGCCTTCTGATCACTCTCAGTTCTCTCATACTTGAACCACTTCAGCGCGGCCTCCTGTTCTGTATTGGTCGTACAAACACTACTCAATTCCCGAACAAACTTCTTTATACCGGTGCTCTCCGGCAACTTTTTCTTGTCGTCGACCGTTCTAGCCGTTGCAGAAGTTCCTGTTTCCAACTGTCCCAGTTTTGGTTGAGACATCTCATCAACATCCGGCTCATCACTAAGCCATCCCATATTATCCTTTGATGCGTACATCCCCCGGATCCTGTTTGTCGAAGAATTGCAGATTAGCAGTGTCCTCCTCCGGATCAGCCGAACCATCCAGCCCCTGGCTCGACTTGTCCTCCCGAACTACATTAACCTCCATTCCTTTCGGCAATTCCACCTCTGGCCTGGCCTGACTTGTTGGCACAATGTAACCACACGAGTTGTATTCCTCTTTAGTTAAGCTCACAGGGCCCTCAGGCATACCTTCTTCTACCATAGCCACGACCCCGTGTTTGGGTTCGGGGATGGACGCGCTCATCATGCACAAGTCTGTGCTTTCTGGGACGAACAGCGTCGGCTTAGATAGGTGGGAGGGGGTGATGTATATGCTGGGGTCATATGGAACAGCCATTGTTTGGATAAGGTTTACTTGCCTAGGTAGTGGGGATTGATTATGTGGTGGGAGAGGATTTGTGGTGACGCTGGGCTTTTGAGGAGGCGCTATCACCTTGTTGTCGATGAGATCCTGAATCTCATGACGTAGTCTAAAGCACAGGTCGGTATCATGACCGTGTTGTTGGTGAAAGGCGCAATACTTGGCCGGGTTATGTGTAGGAGGGAGGGGATTTGGCAATGGGCGCGGCTCTAGGGGCTTCAGATGCCCCTTTTTTATTAGGACCCTCAAGGCCGCAGATAGAGACATATAGAGCGGGGTAAAAGTCCTCTGGCCTCATGGTGGGTACTTTGCAGGTTGTGGGGTAGTTCCGGATGCATCGACAAAGGGGTTGGCTGTTTTTGGTGTGGTGGTGACCATACCAACATCAAAAGTCCTTGCAGCTGTATTACTACTCGTTGCCGCATTGGAACCTCGTGTAAAAGCCCTTTTAGGCTGCTCTTTCTCCTGGTCAATCAGACCTTGCTTCATGGCGTCCTCTATCTGTACTCCTATATCATAGAGGTCAGCGAAAGTAGGTAGCGGTAGGACGATCATTTTCTGTAGCAACCTCGGTTGCAGATTACGGACCACCATCCGAATCTGATCCTTCTTAGCTGGCCGAGTAGTCATCATGGAGGCTTTGGCCTTCCACCGAGTGATGAAATTGGAGAAACCTTCCTTCGGCTCTTAACGGGTTGCCTCGAGATCACGAGTTGTGACCTCGATTTGAGTGTTATAAGAGTATTGAGCAATGAAGGCCTTGGCCATCTCTTTCTAGCTCCTCTTTACAGAATCTTCCAGTTTAGCATACCAAATAGCTGCAATACCTAACAGGGTCTGGCCAAAGAGGGATAACTTCTACAGTCTGGTCAGGCCTATCGGCCGCAGAATATCTGAAAATAGCCGCAAATGGACCATGGGATCACCTGGACCATCGAATCAGTCTATGTGTGGCATTTTAAATCTGTCTGGCAGGGTCACTGCTGCATCAGTATAGTCATCCTCTATATCCAGGATTGAATTACCACCCTGAGCTCGTTTGAAAAGCTTCTCAAGCTTACTCACTTTCAGAGCGGTAGGGTTGACCTCGAACTCAAAACGGTGCTTCTGTTGGGTAGGCCGGTGCTTTGGAAGTCTGAAGTGGAACTGGCTCTGCCGGAATGTCCGCATTCTCCTGGACATTAGTGGTAACCCCGGGTACTAGAACCCTAGCTAGGGGTGGATGCGAAGCAGAAGCTGCTACTTCTTGTGGTTGTTGTTGCTGCTGGAGCCTAGCAATCAATTTAGCCTGCTGGGCTATAATCTCTGTTTGGCTAGCAGTAACTTCTACTTGGCGAGTAGCGTCCCGCTGCATGACCTTGATGGTTCGTTGAAGTTGACGCATCATATCCTCCATATTGACTGAGGGGTGCTGATCTATCAGAAGTGGTGTCTACTCTCTTTCTGAGGTGGAAGCAGGAAACTGGGTCCAACTATGCACAGGCGATGTAGATAGTGACCGTTGAATTATCGACTGCTTAACCAGTGATCTGTGCCTGACTCTCTTTCGTCTCGTAACCGGGGGTATCGAAGCAAACACTAATTGTCCTCCAACAAGATCCTCAGATCGGTAAATCCTCCTGACTCTGGTCCAGAGCGCTCGGGGGGTATCTGCCTCGTCGGAAGCAATTGTGAAACACTACCTTCCAAAAACAAAAATAACGCAAAAGGAAACAACAATCAGCAAACGCACAACACCTCGGCTTAGATAAGGACAACACACAGTTGAAATCATAAGCTGGATAATCTGTACTCAAACACTGATGTTTGCCCCCAAATTTTTTCGTCAAACTGGATACCCTCAAATTGATACTCAGACTTGCAACTGATACATACATTCCTGTAGAGACACACCTTAACAGCACGTATCAAGCAAGTGAGAGCCAAAACACCCCTATGATGGGGGAGGGTTACCCTGTCCTAATTTCGTTAGGAACTAGGGGTTCACTACGCACGCATGCGGTTTCAAACAGTCCTACATTCGGGTGAGCAACCTGTCCTAGTTTGGAACAGTCTCTAAGGCTTCCGATATGCAACTAGGCCGATTGGTCAAAAAGGGTACCTCAACAAGACCACCTAATATACCTCTCACTCCTAACACCGAGAAGTGAAAGGAGGATCAAACGGTACAGCGATAGTCTAGATCCAAGGCCTATGTTCCAATTGTGGCAGAGCCCGCAACCGGTTAGCCTTTTGGCAAGCTTTTCCAAGCAAGCCTCCAGCAAACCGTTCAAGAATAGCAGACGGCAAACACAGCGACATAGGCGCACCAATGCAAATGCAATGCAAAGAAACACATACATGTAAATCAACCAACGTATCATGAGTTTCAAGTCAAGTTCTCTAAATCCCCAGCAGAGTTGCCAGAAACTGCAGCTCGACTTTTTCGGACCCCCTTTCGGAGAGCTCGAATTGGTTCTACAATTCAGACTACTGTGATGGTTCTGAATCTAATCTCACAAAGTGCAATGTGAGACTGATAAACACCAAAGAGTCCAATCCGGTAAACTTTTTTGGAAAATTAGATTTCGAATCAAATAATGCCAAAACTGGACTACTTTGCTAGATTACAGAGTCGCCACCAAAATATTTTATTTTTCGAAAATTTAGGAAACCCTGACTCGTGCCAAAGGCCACGTGTTCGTCATCACCAAAGTTGCTTCGGCTTGAGAACTTGGGTACAAGAGGGGAAGGTCCTGAAATAAGCACCCCTGCTCGCCCGATCAAAAGATCGGCATCTACTAAACATGATATGTTGTTTTAAAAACCTTGTGTTCTTATTCCAATTATTATCTAACTTTACTATATGACGCACACAAGCAAGTATAGACTAAGTCACAAGACTTTGAACGAATTAAACTCATGTTTTTTTTTTTTTTTTTTTCAAAATGGTTTGAAAATGCCACCCTCAAGTGGGCTAAAGCGCGAATTTTCCATCAAACATGATGGGCTTAAAACACACATTTTGTTGAATTATTCCAATTCAAGCAACAAAGCTTTCATCCACAGGCATTCATGTAGTTAAGCATTTAAGCACATAGCCTCATGGCAAGCATGCAAAACATGGCAACACTCACACTCATGCAAAGATGCTAAAGTGTAAAAGCTTACCGAGTACTCCAAGCCAAAACAAAAGCTAGTTAGAAAGAATATATGATCCTAACTATACAAAATGCCTAATGCAACATATGCAATAATGCAATTAATAGGCTTGGCTATTAATATGACATATGATTTGCAACACTTTGATAACATGCTTTGCAACACGTATTCAAATAAGTATTGAAATACGATGCAGTTTGAATGATGCGTCGAGCCTCGGTGCTTTCAAGACAAATGAACGATGCAAACATGCAAGCATAAGGTATGCTAATCGAAAAATGACCCTAAACTAACCATCGTAAGCGGTTAAATAAAAGGGAGAAAGACGTAGGGTTGGAAAACATACACTCACACACGCACACTTATTACAACATTGCGCCCTCACAAAGGAGGGTCTGAATGAGATAAGCTAAGCTACACTAAGCTAAGCTAATTAAACTAATCTAATTTAAACTAATTAGACTAATTATTACAAACCAAACGAATAACTAGTAAACTAATTAGTAATTATTACAAACCAAAATAAAGAAATAGCTAAACTAAGCTACTTAATTATTACAACAATCAATGCAAATTAACTAAGTAATTAACATATTAAACTATGTTGCTACTACTCTGCTTCGGGAAGTAGAAGATTCATGCGCTCAATTTTCACCCTGAAAAGCCCTCCGGTTTTGCTCTTAAGAGGCTATGTTTGCAAGATTGACCTCACTCCAGGATCTTTCTGCTCCACCTTATCAAAACAAAGCTGAGGAGTGCACCAGTGGCCTGTCAGCCATGAATGCCTGCTGCCGGCCCCCTGCTGGGCAAAAGTGGTGCACTGTCGGCCAAGAATGAAGCCTTGCCGGCCAACAATGAGCCACTGTCGGCCACTGATGCTCCGAGTCACTGCACTGCAACAGAGCACAAACAGAGGAAAATTGAGGGTTTTCCAAGGGTATGTTTGTATTGTGCCCCTCCTTGTCATCTCAAAACATCAAAGGAGTGGCACTCTTGGATCCAAAACCAACAATCAAGCATTTTCAATGCATGATGACCAAAGATCCAAGTTGTACACTTTCAACAAATGCACAAAACAAGACTCTAGACCACTACCTTGCCATGGATGATCAAAGGCAACGAAGACTAAGGAGATTGGCTCGTTTCATCACTATTGAGTATGAAATGCTCCAATCCAGCTTGTGTTCAATATGACGTCCGATTGAACACATGCAATGCAACACAAAATGCTTAACTTGCTCAAGTTTTACTTAACATTTTTTGTTTACTCATTTTAGCATTACTAAGCCATTCTTTAACCAATTAAGGCCAAGGTGAGTGTCCTCCAATGAGAGAGGGGTCAACCAAAAGATGGTTTAAGACATGAGAGAGATCATGCATTTGGTTAGGAGGAACCCTCAAAAGAGAGTTAAAACCATTGAGCAGAAGCTCTATCTCAAGCTTAAACACAACCTTATGGCTAACCAACCCTCAAAGCAAATGAAAAGTGAAGAAATAAGGGAGGTTGCAGATAATTCAGTGCTGAAATGGCATGAAAAATGATATTACAACATGCAAGCAACTCATGCACAACATGTTCAAAAGCCAAAAACACTAAACTAGTGCAGATATTCCAACTTGTGCAAACAGCTGACTAAAAATATCAGAAAATATCTGTTGAATGCACTCTCAATCTGAACCCCCAATTCATGCAAACTTTTGAAATTGAATAGTGGAGACACTATTAACTTTTGCAACATATCATGCTCAAGGTTCTGCACCACTATCCGCACTAGGTCCCTCTCAGAAGGGCAATTTGTCATTTGTGCTGCCTTTGCTCTCCACCTTGCAACAAATTCCACAAAAGACTCTGTAGGGTTCTGGTGGATTGCTTCAAGGTCTTGAGTGGTTATTTCAAGTTGGGTATTGTAAGAGTACTGATTGACAAAGGCCTCAGCCAACTCTTCCCAGTTCTGCTTCACTTTATCCTCCAACTTGGCGTACCAAGTGGTTGCTATGCCTGACAAGGTTCTTCCATACAGAGAGAGTTTCTGAGGCTTAGTCAGACCCATCAATTTCAAGACATCCATGAAAAGCCGAATATGTACCATAGGATCTCCAGACCCGTCGAAACAGTCAATGTGTGGCATTTTGAATCTGTTTGGGAGCCTTATGGTAGCCTCGGTGTACCCATCCTCAATGTTAGGATTGGAGTTAAGGCCTTATGCCTTTTTGAATTGCTTCTCAAGGTTCACAATTTTCACCGAGGTCGGATCAAGATCATTAGTATCAAGGGGATAAAGCCTCACATTAGGCTACACCAGGGGGCTAAAAACTCGAGCTTGAGCCAACCCTTCTCGAGGATCCGGACCATACAAATCTTTTGCCGGCGGAAGTGGGTCAAAGTTTGGCTGGGGTCCCGAGATTAGATGTGTGGTAGGTGCCCCAAATGGGTGTTGCATTTCAGCATTGGTCTCATCCTGCATGGCGATTCCCTGGTTTAATGCCGCTATCATGGCCACAACTTCTTATGAACTCTGTGCCATCGCGGGTCTGCTGAGTTGAACAAAGGTGATCTAACTGGTGGCTGTCGAATCAGTGGAACCAGTGAGCCCTGATTGGCCCTTCTTTGCCTTTCCGCCGATGAAGGAAACACCAGTTGCTCCTTTGAACTAACTCTCCGACCTGACAAAGTCTATCGACATAAGTCCAGAGTACCTGGGAGATCTTGGAGCCTTCGGAAGCTATGGTTTCAGGACTACCTAGCAAAAGAGAAAACAGACAGCACCTCAGCCTGGTTTGATTAGAACAGATATGAGCATAGCTGAATGACTGTACTCTTTACAAAATTCTGCCCCAAAATCAGATACCAAACTTGCAACTGATATGCACATTCCTGTACAGTTTCACTGTAAAGCACATACCAGTTAATTGAGAGCCAAAACACTCTTATGAGAGGGTAAGGTTACCTTGTCCTAGTTTCATCAGGAGCTAGGGTTCACTATGCACAACAAGTGGCTTTACACAATCCTGCAATCGGGTAAGCAACCTGTCGTAGTTTGAAACAGTCTCTATGGCTTCCAATATGCAACTAGGCCGATTGGTCAAAAAGGGTACCTCAGCAAGACTACCTAATATACCTCTCACACCTAACACCAAGAAGTGAAAGGAGGATCAAACGGTACAGCGGTAGTCCAGATCCAAGGGTTGTGTTCCCTTCGTGGTAGAGCCAGCAACTGGTCAGCCTTTTGGCAAGCTTTTCCAAGCAAGCCTCCAGCAAACCACTCAGGAATAACAGATGGAAAACACTGTGACTTAGGCGCACCAATGCAAATGCAAATGCAAAGAAATACATAAATGTAAATAAAACAACATATCATGAGTTTGAGTCAAGTTCTCTAAGTCCCTAGCAGAGTCGCCAGAAACTACAGACTTGCCTTTTCCGCTCCCCGCCTTTCGGAAAGGGTTTGAAAAGAAGGCCTCACAGTTCGGACTCCTGCGATTCTGAATCTAATCTCACAAAGTGCAATGTGAAACTGATAATCATCAAAGAGTCCAAATCCAACAAACCTTTTTGGAAAATCGATTTTAAATCAACTAATGCCAAAATTGGACTGTTTTGTCAGATACAGAGTCGCCACCTAAATATTTTGTTTTGGGGAAATTTAGGAAACCCTGACTCGTGCCAAAGGCCACATGTCTGTCATCACCAAAGTTGTCTCGGCTCGGGAACTTAGGTACTAGAGAGGAAGGTATTGAAATGAGCACCCCCGCTCAAGCTATGTTAAGCTAATTTCATGATATGATGTTTTATAAACATTATGTGTTCTTATTCCGGTTATTAAACTAGCTTTACTATGTGATGCGCACAAGCAAATATAAATCACAAGAATTAGAACATTTCAAGTTATGTTTGTTTTGCGAAAATGATTTGAATTTGCCACCCTCAAGTGGGCTTAAAAGATGCAGATTTGTCACTTCAAGTGGGCTTAAAACATGATTTTGCCACAACAAAGTGGACTTAAAACGCACATTCGTTGAATCGCTCCAATTCAAATAACAAAGCTTTCATCCACATGCATTCATGTAGTTTAGCATTTAAGCACATAGCCTCATGGCAAGCATGCGAATCATGGCAACACCCACACTCATGCAAGTATGCTAAAGCATAAAAGCTTATCGTGTACTCCAAGCTAGGAAAGAAAACAAAGTTAGAAAAATGCATGATTCCTAACTATGTTAAATGACTAATGCAACACATGCAATAATGCAACTAAATAGGCTCGGCTACTTAATCATGGTATTTGCAACACCTTGATAGCATGCTTTGAAACACGTATTCAAAGACGTATTGAAATTGCAATGCAGTTTGAATGATGCGCCGAGCCTCGGTGCATGCAAGACAAATGAATGGATGCAAACATGCGAGCATAAGGCATGCTAATTGAAAATGTCCCTAATCTAACCATCAAAAGTGATTAAATAAAAGTGAGAAAGACGTGGGGTTGGAAGACATACACACACGCACACACACTTATTACAACATTACGCCCTCGCGAAGGAGGGTCCGAATGAATAAGCTAAGCAAATAGCTACGCTAACTATTATAACACTTGAAAGGAATTAACTAACTATTCTAAGCTAATTAATTATTACAAACCGGAATCAAATAACTAGTTACACTAACTAATTAATTACAACACTTGAATTAACTAGCTATGTTAAGCTAACTAAAGCGATTAAATAATTAACTATCTAAGCTAATTAAATAGTTACAACACTTGCATGAATTAGCTACCCCTAATCAACTAAGCAAAGTAACTAAATGGCCTTGGGGGGCGAGGGACATATGCATGCTTAGTTGGTTTCCACCCGAAAATGCCACTGCCTTACTGTTGTAAGACTCTGTTTGCACACTTGAACACCAAAGAAGCTACCATCTTCCAGAACACCTCTGCTCCCCTTTTCCATCACACTGAACAACTTTCTTCATTGATGACCGGTCGGCTACCGATGGTGGCTGTCGGCTACCATTGGTGGCCGGTTAGCTACTGCTGGTGGCTGGTCAGCCACCCCTGCCTTGAACTTCCTTTTGCTGCAACAGAGAGCAAATAGAGCCAAAGCAGTGTATTCTTATGGAGTGTTTGTACTGTTACGCTCCTTATCATCACACAAGTTGAAAGGAGTGTAACTCTTGGCCCTCAAACCATCAACCAAGAAATTTCCATGCATGATTGGTAAGGAACCAAGCTTGTACAAGCTTTAATGAATGCACAACAAGACTCAAAAAGACCACCACCCTATCATGCATGATCAAGGGTGATGGTGACCAAGGAAAATGGCACATTTCATCACTTTTGAGTATGAAATGTCCCATTTTCCTTATGTTCGAATTAACATTTGATTTGAACACATGCAATGTAACCTGAAAGATGCTTATCTTGCCTCTTTTACTTGTCCAATTTTGTTTACTCATTTTAATTACCAAAACCATTCTTTAATCGATTAAGTCCAAAAGTGAGTGTCCTCTAATGGAAAGAAGTGTCAACCAAGGGGTAATTTAAGGCACGAGGAGATCATGTCGTTGGTAATGAACCCTCAAAGCGGATTAAACCATTAAGCATAACCTCAATCTTAAGCTTAAAGGATCCCAAGTTTGAAATAACTCTCAAAAGCAAATAGAAGAGTGAAGCAAAGAGGGAAGTTGCAGAGATTTAGGTGCTGAAATGAAGTGCAAAACAACACTAAAACATGCTATTAACTCAAAACAATGATGATTAAAACATTAAAACATCAAGCTAGTGAAGGAATTAACACTACAACTATGCAATACAAGCCTCAACTGAACTAAGCAGCCCAAAACAAAGCCAAAACAAGTTATTTTAGAGGTAAAAACATGCTGGACTTAGTCTAAATTAATCTATAAAAACATGCTAACATATGAAGCTAACTAGGCATGCAAACAAGACACAAGGAGAGGAGCCTAACCCCTCAAATTTTAGACTTTTAAAGTTGATTTTTACCACTAAAAAACCTCTGAGATTTAGTGGTTAAGAGGCCCAAAAAAGTTGTTTTGAAAGCAGTGAATAATAGCACAAAAGCTTAACAAGCAAAGGAGCAAGAAGGGTGAACCACCCCTTAACTGAAAATGGCCTCAAACCACCACTATTAGGTCACAAAAATAGAGGTTTTTTCAGTTCAAAACCAGGCTAAAAATAGTAGAAGAAGATGGCAAAACAAGTGTGCAAAACAAGCTTAAATAAGGTAAGTGTTATACCTTTGAAGCAAAGCACAAATTAGGCACAAATGAGGCACTAAATCAAGCCAAGACCACATTCTAGAGCTCAAAGAGGGTCCCAAGTAACCTCAGCCCAAAGATAAGTAACTTTGGTTAAGGGTTGATAGGCAAACTAGAAGTGTATCTCTACTTGTATGCACAAAATGACGAGAGAGAGAGAGAGAGAGAGAGAGAAATGTACAGAGAGAGAATTGTAGAGAGAGAGAGGATTGTAGAGAGAGAGGCTCCCAAAATTTCCAACATTTAAAACAATAGATAAGGTACTCTATATATAGAAACAAGAGAGCTCAGGTCGAAATATCTCAAAATGGGACAGCTGGAGCAGTGTAGAACAACTGGAGGGGAAATATCTGCAAAATATTTGATTTTTGCACCAATGGCCGGTCATCCATCACTGGTAGCCGACCAGCCACCACTGATGGCAGACAAAACTCACTCTTGGCCAACACATGGCCGTCAAACTCCATTTGTGGCCGACACATGGCCGTCAAGCGTCACTAGTGGCCTGAAAGTAAAAACTGGTTTCTGGCCCCGACTTCAAATAGGCATATCTCCTTCATCCAGACTCCTTTATAGGTCATTCTTGAGTCTAAATTGAAGCCACAGAAGTATTCTTTCCAATGGTGGTAGCCTTACATCAAAATTATTAGTGTGACAAAAGATATCCTTATTTTAGTGAAGACTGCTCAGTTTCGGCCCTAACCGAATTGATGCCCAACTTCCAACAACCATATCTCCCTCATCCGGACTTGGCTTTAGGAGATTATTGATTGCAAAATGAAGCCCTAGAAGTCCAATTTCCAATGGTGGTGGCCTCACAACTTAAGTCCAAGTGTACAAAAGGATAGACCTGATTTAGTGAAGCTGCCCAGTTCCCTCTTAACGGTTTATGCCCAACTTCTTTCCCAACTAGGTTTCTTCCCTCTCCTCCAATGTTCTTCAACTCCAAACCTCTAAATAAGGTGTTTTGAAAGATTTTTCAAAGAGTTCCCCTCTTTTTCATTCATTTCCACTTTGTCCTTGCTCGGTTTAATGAAAAGCGCAATATTTAACGAAATGCGAGCATCGGAACATCGTAGAAACTTTTTCAAAAAATATTATGAAATTATTTTGGTCAAAATAGTTTTGGTCCAAAAATGGGGTATAAGGTTGGGATTTGACGCTCTCCTTGCCAAAGAAATCGAACCTTTGCACAACATAGCCTTCGTCCTAGAACAATCAACTTGAGGCCCCCAAGTCTTAAGGGCGGTCAAAAATAAGGTGTCTACAGTTTTTGGTCTATTTATAGTAGTATAAAAGTATCCCTAAGGTCAACAAAAAGAATTAGTCCAAAACCCTCCATAGGTAGGGCCCATTTAGACCCAAAATTTGAAAAATAAACACGCAAGGGTCGACCCCTAAGGAGGTGGTGTCGACCCTTGAGGAAGAAATGACAATACTGCGAAGGCAAGGTGTCGACCCTTGGACAAGAAGGGTCGACACTAAATTTCAGCACCTAAACTTAGATTCTACAATATACAAGGGTCGACCCTTCCGAAACTGGTGTCGACCCTTATGGACAGCAACAAGAGACATGTGTCGACACCACCAAGGCTAGTGTCGAACCTAAATTCTAGTAACACTTCCAAAAATTTCATCAACAGGTAAGGGTCGACCCTTAGGAAGGCTGGGGTCAACTCCAGAACAGAATTTCTATGTTCCCAATGAACTTTTTGACAAGAACAAGCGTGAACAAACATACCCAACAAGTCTAAATTGAATTATACTCCTCCAAACCAAGATACAACAACCCTAAATAGTCCAAAAATTAAAACAGCTAAATTAAATACACACTCCAATAGTTTAAAGGACACAAGTGTTACAGAAATAGCACACTCCCAAGTCTTGACCAGCAGGTCAATTCCATGGAATTCATAATTATTTGACTTTGTTGTCTAAGGTTTTGTTGATAATTTGATTTTTTTTCATACAATAAAGCCTCTCCCCTGAGAGTGAGAGAGAGAGAGGGAGAGAGGTGTTTGTAGTTCTATTTCCTTGGCTAAATTAGGATGTTCTGAGAATTTTAAAGATGTAAATGGTTTACTAAATTCGAGGATTCTTTAGGTGTAAGTTCCTCTCCTCAAAAAAGTATTTGGTTTCTATGCAACCATATTGCCCAAATCATAGAAATCGACTGGCAAATAACGTCATTATCTGGGGCTGATGTTACCCATTGTGTGAACCATTGGGCAAAAGTTGGAGGCATTGATGTGTTAAAATCAAATCCCAAGGAAAACCCTCACTATACATATAAAGAGTATGAGTATGCAAAAAATTAAATGTTCAATAGTTTGCACAGCCTCATTGCATCTAGGACACTCTAGTGTAACCTTAAGGCCTCTTTTCTTAAAGCCGCCTTAACAGGCACTATATTGTGCACTAGTTTCCAAATGAACAAGGACCATTTGGGAGGAATGTTGAGATGCCATGGCAGAGTCCTGAGGAGAGTTAAGATTGGGATACTTGAGATAATAACCTGATTTGACATTGTAAATGCCAATGATCTGGCCAAGGTTCAGAAGGTATGTTAATAGATAAAATTGTTGGTATAACATCATGAGGAAAGAACACAAGCAGCAAGAGCTATCGCCAAGATTTGTTATGTGATTATCTATGAAATGGGACATAGTGAATGAGCTAAGAAATGCGCATCAATCAAGGCTAAGGATTGCTAGCTGTAGGAATCCATTGATCGCTAATGGGATTAATTTTCTTTCCATCCCCCACAATCCATTTAAGATCCATCACTAGAAGATCTTTCCCCCAAAGGATGCTCTTCCAACCCCAAGAACAGCCCCTTTTGATCTTGACCTGAAGAAAAGGTGTAGCTTTACAATATTTTACCAGTAGAACTTGACTAAGCAAAGAAGATGGGTTATGAAGAATTCTCCAAGCCTACTTGGCCGATAAGGCCCGATTAAAACCACCTAAATCCTGAAAGCATAATCTGTCTCCCTTTTTAGATTTGCAAAGATTAAGCCATTTCCTCTAACAAATACTTTGTCATTGTGGTTTGAGGCTTTAAAAACTGAGAACAAATACAGAATATAGAGGACAACACGCATTTCACAAGAACACATCTACTTGCGAAAGATAACATAGCATGCTTCCACTTATCCCCAAAAAACATAGCACACTTCCACCCACTCAACTTAGCTTGAATTTTACAAGATACATTTTGCATAATAAATCATGTATAATTTTTAAAATCTTCTTAATATGTCTTGTAAGGGTACATGTTAACAACATACATACAAAATAAATAATGTTATATATAAATGATTTTACTTATTAAATTTTCTTATCAATATATTTGAGTGTCGTTAATAGTCCCACCTTATTATTTAGGACCCATGCTTGTCTTTATTTTATTTTATTA
Organism: Camellia japonica; assembly: GCA_030407325.1. Lineage (NCBI taxonomy): Eukaryota > Viridiplantae > Streptophyta > Magnoliopsida > Ericales > Theaceae > Camellia > Camellia japonica. The sequence goes on along the minus strand of JAPPVO010000059.1, from coordinate 175,583,017 downwards.
TAATAATTATCTTAAATAAAATTACTAAAGATGATAAGTATTCAAATGGGACACTCATCTCGTAACTATAATTGAATTCACCTACCAACCCAAAACATAATATCAATTCAGAGCATCTTCCCCCACCAAACTCACACAAAATCTCAATCCATCATCATTCTTTGTATAGCGATTCCGGTTTTGACCCGACTCTTGTTGCATCCCGGACTCGGGTTTATTGTCTCTGAATGTTGTTCATTGTCGTTTTCCCCTTATTCATCCTTGAATTTGGTTATTGGATTGTAGTTGTGTGTTTGGAATAGGTTGGTTGCTTGATTTTTCAAACCTTTGTTGCCCAGATTTTTGCTCATCCGCTCGAGCAATCATTCTTGTGCTCGAGCGGGCTTTGCAAACTCTCAGTATTTTTGCAGACTTGCAAAATATTAGAAGAGTGTATTCTACGCTCAAGCGGCGTTTCCTACGCTCGAGCGGGTGGGCACTCGAGCGACCAATCTTGAGCTTGAGCAGTGTCTTTCGTCTACAAAACTTCTGAAAGTATGTATTCTGCGCTCGAGCATCAATTCTTGCGCTCGAGCGGCACAATATGTCTGACGCTCGAGCGTAACTTCTCATGCTCGAGCGGACTGCGTATATATTAGTTCGTAACAGCCACATTTCACATCACTTTTTTTATTCTGTTCTCTCTCTAAAACTCTCTAAAACTCATCTTCTCTCTACATTTTCCCCTAGATCCATTGAGTTCTCCACTCTAGTGCCTTTGAGAAAAAGGTAGAGCGTCTCAAGATCTTCATTTTGATCCAAATAAAGTTGGGTTTGAGCATCTTTGGAGTTTCATCCTTGCCTTTCTCGTCTTCTCTCCTTGAGGTAGGGATTTTTTACACTTTCGTATGGTTTTTAACTTAGTTATTCATTATTGTGTAACAATGGTGGGATATGGGAGTGTTATGGACGAACCTAGGGTTTGATTTAAAATCAAAAGAGGGGTTTTTGAGTGAGTATGATATAAAGGGTTATGGGGTTTGAATATGAGATATCTTGTGCCAAAGTAGTTGATTTTGGCCTTTAGGTTGATATTTGGGAAAACGGGGTTTGCCCTAAAATGATTTGAATATTTATTGTGTATAGATAAATGAAATTGACGTTGTAAATATGAAATTGGACGAATATTGAAATAAATGGTGGAGTTGGATATGTATTACCTCACACCTTTGGGAATTTTGAATAAATTATCTGTCTTGAGATTGAATATCTATTTAGAAATATCTGTATTGGGCTATTGGTGGAGGATAACTATGATTGTTGTAGAAATTGTATGAAGATTAAGTGTATTGAAACTAATTTATTGTTGGTTGTCATTGAATATGACTATTTTTTAAATACATTATATATGTATGATGATTGGGAGGAGAAATGAGATGTACTCCATGTTTGGGAGGAGATAGGCGATGGACTCCATTGAAATTAAGTTGGCTGGAGTGTCCTGGGTGAAAGTCCCAAAACCGCGCGTATACATGGGTGCTAATTCTCGTGGATGAAATTTCCGTAAAATGGCAAGTTGAAGTGTTTGTATGATAGTTGTGTTTATTTGAGAACCATTAAGTTGTAGTCTCAGCTAGGTTGTCTAAAAGATAATGGATTTGACTCATGAATTGAGATGAAATGAATCAACTTGAAATGAATTGAAGGAAAATGGATTAAGATATGAACTTGGGTACTTTAAGATTATATGAAATGTGAATGTTATGTGATAGACATTGTATATGCACATTGTACTTATATCTTTGTTAAATTTCATAGATTGTGTTAGATTGTTTCTACTGGGCTTTGGCTCACCCTATTTGGGAAAACCATTTTCAAGTGTTAGTGATATGTCTCTGCCAAGGCTATAACTTGGAGGGACTTTTGGGAGCTAGAGTTTCTTTCTTTGGTTGTGTTCTTTTGTATAGCCAAGGGCTTTAACTGTATTGAGCTAGGCTCACTTTTGTTGTAACTAAGCAATAACTTGGAGAGATGTAAGCCTATAGGGAATATAATTACCTATTTAGTTTTGAATTCTCTTGTCATTGTAACACATGCTATAGATTTAGGATGAACAGTTTGTGAATATATATCGCATGTGCTATTTTTTGTATACGAACTCTGACGAATGAAAGCATATTATTTCTATTATTCCTCTGCTTACGGGTTGTATTTATTGTATTATTTTGGGGGCGTTACAATTTGGTATCAGAGCATACCGGGTTTGAATACTTTGGGTACGTGGGAAGTGGTTAGTTGCACAATGGGTTTACCTCGTTTGATAAAGATGTTTATATGTTTGTAATGCTATGTGCTAACATGTCTATGTGATTATATGGGTATGGAATCTAATTTCTAGGATGTTGATCGAGTCTACGGGTTTCTAGGAGTCCTATTAGAAAGGCACTTGATCACTGCTGTTTCTAATTGCAATTCTAGCAACGCCGCGGGACAGTCAGTATTCGGGAATGAAATTCATATGTGTTTATGTGATTACGTACTTATATGGAGTGAATTATGTTGTCCACCGCATTGGGATGTGAGTGAGTTAGCTTTAGCACATTTGTAAAATTGCTAATCTCTTTTGTTACCTTTATTAGGATGTTAGGACGTGGACGTGGTGGTAGTAGGTGTGGTAGGTCTAGAAGGCATGAGATGGCTTTATCGGATGATATTCCGGCAAAGTAAGAAGAAGTTGGTCAGGCCAACGTGGCCGAACCAGGTGGTCAGCAGGCCATGGGCACCTTAGCTCGCGAAATGGTTAGAGCATTGCAAGAGTCTATAGACATTCTCAGGGCTGAGAATCAAGTTTAGGCCCAAGTAGCTGAAGCAAGGCCATATTTCTCGAAGAGAGAGTTTTTCTGGTCAAATTCAGACGAGTTTTTGGGTGATCCCTAAGAGCCACTAAAAGCATATGAGTGGCTAGAGCAGATAACGAAGACGTTCAAGATGTTTGGTATCGAGGATGACTAGTTGAGAGTGACCTTGGCATCCTTCCAGCTAAAGGGAGATGTAGGTCAGTAATGGAAGTATGCACGTGGGCGCATTGGGGTAACTTGGGAGGCATTCGTTAACGCCTTCCAGGACAAGTTTTTGCCTCCTACAGTTAGGAAGAAGTTGAGAGACCAATTCTCTAAGTTGGTGCAGATGAACACACTAGTGGAAATGTTTGAGGCCACCTTCACTAGCTTGTCTAGGTTTGCACCTAAGCTTGTAGTGATTGATAAGCGTCGTTACTTAGCGTTTGAGAAGAGATTGAGGACCGGGCTTATGTTCAAAGTGGTCGGATCCATAATTAGAGATTATGGGCGCCTTGTGGAGACGGTGGCCCATCTTGAGACCATTATGCTGACGAAGGAGGAGAGAATGAGGGGCTCTTGGAGGAGTCAGGACAATCAGGAGAACAGTAAGAGGCAGAGGGGTTCTAACCTCCAGTCGCCCTAGGGAGCTCAGTCAAGGTCCACCTTTCTAGTGTCGAGTTCGGGTTCTGGGTGAGGTAGTTAGGGAAATTTCACTTGTTGCAAGTGTGGTCAGTTAGGCCACAAGTCTCCAGCCTGCCTGCAGAGAGGAGGAGAGCAATGGTTCGCATCGTCTTTGGCGAGTTCATAGGGCTAGAGTTAGGGAAGAGGGTAGCCGCTCACTTGTTATCAGTGTGGGCAGGCGGCCATATGAAGAGATTTTGTCCTCAGTTGGGTGGCACAATCGGTGTGTCTGGTTCGAGATAGACACAAAGCCACCAGCCTGCACAGTCAGCACAGGCCTCGAGGGCCAATCAGAGAGCCTTTTTGGCATAGTCAGTGCATTAGGCTTATGCTCCGAGGGGTAAGTAGGTTGAGCAGAGGCTTACAGGGTGTGTATGCAGTTATTGCGCCACATCTAGTACCAGTGCCTTTGGTAGTGAGAGGTACCTTCTTGTTTTGCAATTCAGTTGCTAATGTGTTGATTGATAGAGGTGCATCCCATTCTTTTCTCTTGTCTGTATTTGCATCAGTTTTGGGGTTAGAGTTGGCTCAGTTAGCATCTCCTATCTATATAGAGTCGCCTATCGGTGGTGAGGTTATTTTGAAGAAGGGCTGTCAGGGTTGTGACATAGAGGCTGTCAGTCGCTAATTACCTTTTGCATTTGTATTGCTTGGCATGTGAAGTTTTGATGTCATTTTGGGTATGGACTAGTTATCGTCATACCGGGCTATTATAGATTGCTACCGTCAGAGGGTTACTGTATGTACCCTGAGCGGTGATTGCTTTTATTTCTGAGGGGACTAGGTGGATAGAGTCTTATCACCAGTATATGATCTGTGTGGGCGGAGTGAACTTAGTTGCCTTCTTGTAAGCTTCTTGAATGGTGAGTGGGATGAAGTCCGGGTTGAGTTGCCAAGGGTGGTTTGTGAATATCCCGATGTCTTTCCCAAGGATCTTACTAGTTTACCACTTCACCGAAAGATTGAGTTCTCTATTGATTTAGTGCCTGGCACAGCACCGATTTCTATGGCATCGTATAGATTTGCACCTGCTGAATTGAGTGAGTTGAAGATTCAACTCCAGGAATTGTTAGATAAGGGTTTTATCCGCCCTAGTACGTCACCTTAGGGAGCACCGACTCTCTTTGCTAAAAAGAAAGATGGAGCGTTGTGACTTTGTATAGATTACCGAAAGTTGAACCGGGTAACTGTTAAGAACAAGTACCAAATGCCTTGTATAGATGATTTGTACGATCAGTTGAAGGGGTTCTGTTGCTTTTCTAAGATAGACTTGAGATTGGGTTATCATCAGTTGAGAGTAAGAGATGAGGATATTTCAAAAATGGCATTTCGTACGCGATATGGCCATTACAAGTTTTTGGTGATGCCTTTTGGGCTAACCAATGCACCAGCTGTGTTTATGCATTTGATGAACCAGATCTTTTGTGAGTTCCTAGACTGTATTGTGGTCATCTTTGTGGACGACATCTTGATTTACTCACCATTTGAGGAGGAGCACGAGGAACACTTGTGAGAAATGCTCGAGTTGCTTAGAGCCCACAAGTTGTATGCTAAGTTTGGGAAGTGTGAGTTTTGGCTAAGAGAGGTTAAATTCTTCGGCCATGTGGTATCCGGGGAAGGGGTGACTGTAGATTCATCCAAAACAGAAGCAGTGCAAGATTAGGAACAACTTAAGAATGTTTTTGAGATCCGTAGTTTCTTGGGGTTAGCTGGGTATTACCGTCGGTTTGTGAAGGATTTCTCCAGACTAGTCTTACCTTTGACTAGACTGATGAGGAAAGGGATCAAGTTTGTGTGGAGTGAGACTTGTGAGAAATCTTTTCAAGAGCTTAAGGGTAGACTTACCACTGCTCTAGTATTGATTATTCCGGACAGGGGTTTGGGCTATTCATTGTATTGTGATGCCTCACAGGAAGGTTTTGATTGTGTTTCGATGCAAGTAGGGAAGGTAGTAGCCTATGGTTCACGGAAATTGAAAACACATGAGAGGAACTACCCTACTCATGACGTAGAGTTAGCGGCGGTGATCTTTGCCTTAAAGATTTGGAGGCACTATCTCTATGGCGAGAAATTTGAGGTGTTCTCTAACCACAAGAGTCTGAAGTATCTGTTTACACAGAAAGGCTTGAATTTGAGGCAGAGGAAATGGATGGAGTTTATAGAGGATTATGATTTTGAGTTACATTACTATCCAGGGAAGGCCAACGTTGTGGCCGATGCCTTGAGTAGGAAGTCTATTAGTAGTGTGGCTTGTATTGCCATCCAGGAATGGAAGATGTTGGGTACTCTTGGTGAGTTTGACTTGCATCTCGGTGAGTCTATGGAGTCTTCAACCTTGTTTATGGCAGTTGCACAACCTACACTTGTGAATCGGGTGTTAGAAGTGCAAAAGAGTGATCTTGAGGTAGAAACCTTCCGGGAGAAGATTTCCAGTGGGAAGGTAGAAAAGGGCTCGAACTTGTATTCTGACATGAGTGTTAGATATCTTTTTTGTCTCTTTGTGCCAGAGTCTTGCAGAGAGAAAGTACTCCGAGAGTTTCACCATTCACGCCTTGCGGTACATCCAGAAGGCACGAAGATATATCCTGACCTAAGTCGCCAGTTTTGGTGGAGGGGTATGAAGAAGGATGTGGCAGTGTTTGTATCAAAGTGCCTTATTTGTCAACAAGTGAAGGCCGAGCATCAGAGGCCAGCGGCTTTATTACAACCCTTGCCTATAGCTGAGTGGAAGTGGGAGCATGTCATGATGGATTTTGTTGTGGGCCTTCCGAGGACTCAACGGGGCAGTGACGCCATTTGGGTGGCAGTTGACCGGTTAACCAAGTTGGCGCACTTTATACCTATGCGTGTGAGTGACTCGGTAGACTATCTTGCTGACCTTTATGTTAGGGACATAGTGAGGTTGCACAGGGTCCCTGTGATGATTTTTTCGAATAGAGATCCGCGTTTTGGTAGAGTTTACAGAGTACAGAGTACCTTGGGCACTAGATTGACTTTTAGCACTATGTATCATCCTCAAACTGACGAGCAGTCCGAGCGTACTATTCAGATCCTTGAGGATATGCTTCGAGGTTGTGTCCTTGACTTCAAGGGGTCGTGAGAGAAGCATTTGCCCTTAGTAGAGTTTTCCTACAACAACAGCTTCCAGTCAAGTATTGGCATGGCACCATTTGAGTCCTTGTATGGCCGATCGTGTAGATCCCCAGTGTGTTGGGCCGAGGCGGGTGATACACCTTTGTTGGGTCCAGAGTTGGTTCGGGAAACGATGGAGAAAATGACACTTATCCATAAGCGGTTGGCTATAGCTCAGAGTCGCTAGAAAAGTTATGTCGATCGTAGGATGAGACCTTTGCCTTTTAAGGTGGGAGACCATGTCTTCTTGAAGATATCAGCTAAGCGGGGTTTGATGAGATTTGAGAAGAGTGGGAAGTTGTCCCCTCGATTTATTGGGCCTTTTGAGATCCTTGAGTGAGTTGGAGAGGTTGCTTACCGTTTGGCATTGCTGCCACAGCTTTCCGGGGTTCAAGACGTGTTTCATATAAGCATGCTTTGGAAGTATGAGCCAGATCCATCGCACGTGTTGGATTGGACCGACTTAGAGGTAGATGAGGATGCCTCATATGAGAAGAGACCGGTGAGAGTTTAGGATACCCGAGACCAAGTCTTGCAAAGCAAGACAATTCCCTTGGTTAAGGTTTTGTGGAAACATCATAGAGTTGAGGAAGCAACTTGGAAACGTGAGTTAGAAGTTCGTGAGAAATATCCAGATTTATTTGTTAATGTATGAACATGTACTGTATTGTTATTATGGTTAATAGAATATGAAAGCATTGTACATGTTTGAGAAACTGAAAACATGGTATAAGTTTTGGAAGATATGGGAACATTGCATATGTTATATGTGTTGTGGAAATGCGGACATAATGTGAACATTGTATATGTTTTGGAGAATGCGGCTTGTACTTTCAATTTTGGAACTTGGGTATTGAGTTGGTAAGAATGAATGACCGGCAAATGGGTCATGGTGATGGAATTGAATGGTTATTATTGTTGTAACTGGTTTCAACTTAGTTTGAAACTTGATTTGAAATTTCGGGGACGAAATTCCTTAAGGGGGGAGGTTATAGCGATTCTGATTTTGATCTAACTCTTGTTGCATCCTGGACTCGGGCTTATGGTCTCTGAATGTTGTTCATTTCGTTTTCCCCTTATTTATCCTTAAATTTGGTTATTGGATTGTAGTTGTGTGTTTGGAACAGGTTGGTTACTTGATTTTTCAAACCTTTGTTCCCCAGATTTTTGCTCATCCGCTCGAGCAACCATTCTTGCGCTCAAGTAGGCTTTGCAAACTCTCAGTATTTTTCAAGACTTGCGAAATACTGGAAGAGTGTATTCTATGCTCGAGCAGGTGGGCGCTCAAGCGACCAATCTTGAGCGCGAGCGATGTCTTTCGTCTGCAAAATTTTTGAAAGTATGTATTCTGTGCTCGAGCGTTAATTCTTGTGCTCAAGCGGAACAATGTGTTTGACGCTCAAGTGTCACTTCTCACGCTCGAGCGGACTGTGTATATATCAGTTCATAACAGCTACATTTCACGTCACTTTTAAATTCCTTTCTCTCTCTAAAACTCTCCAAAACCCTAGATCTTGAGTTTCTCTCTCTAAAACTCATCTTCTCTTTACATTTTCACCTAGATCTGTTGAGTTCTCCACCCTAGTGCCTTTAAGAAAAAGGTAGAGCGTCTCAAGATCTTCATTTTTATCTAAATAAAGTTGGGTTTGAAGATCTTTGGAGTTTAATCCGTGCCTTGCTCATCTTCTCTCTTTGAGGTAGGGATTTTCTATACTTTTATATGGTTTTTAACTTAGTTATTCATTGTTATGTAACAATGGTGGGATATGGAAGTGTTATGGACAAACCTAGGGTTTGGGTTTGAAATTAAAAGAGGGGCCATTGAGTGAGTATGATATAAAGGGTTATGGGGTTTGAATTTGAGGTATCTTGTGGCAAAGTAGTTGATTTTGGCCTTTGGGTTGATATTCGGGAAAATGGGGTTTGCCCTAAAATGATTCGAATATTTATTTTGTATAGATAAATGAAATTGATGTTGCAAATATAAAATTGGACGAATATTGAAATAAATGGTAGAGTTGGATATGTATTACCTCATATCTTTGGAAATTTTAAATAAATTATCTGTCTTGAGATTGAATATCTGTTTAGAAATATCTGTATTAGGCTATTGGTGGAGGATAGCTACGATTGTCGTACAAATTACATGAAGATGAGGTGAATTAAAACTAATTTATTGTTGGTTGTCATTGAATATGACTATGTTTTAAATACATTGTATATGTATGATGTTTGAGAGGAGAAAAGAGCTGTACTCCATGTTTGTAAGGAGATAGGGGATGGACTACATTGAAATTAAGTTGGCCGGAGTGTCCTGGGTGAAAGTCCCGAAATCGCGCGTATACATGGGTGCTGATTCCTGCGGACAAAATTTCCGTAAAATGGCAAGTTGAAGTGTTTGTATGATAGTTGTGTTTATTTGAGAACCACTGAGTTGTAGTCTCAGCTAGGTTTTCTGAAAGATAATGGATTTGATTCATGAATTGAGATGAAATGAATCAACTTGAAATGAATTGAAGCAGAATGGATTAAGATATGAACTTGGGTACTTTAAGATTATATGAAATGTGAATGTTATGTTACTGGCATTGTATATGAACATTGTAGTTATATCTTTGTTAAATTTCATATATCGTGTTAGATTGTTTCTACTGGGCTTTGGCTCACCCTATTTGGGAAAACTATTTTCAAGTGTTGGTGATATGCCTCCGCCAAGGCTATAGCTTGGAGGTACTTTTGGGAGCTAGAGCTTCTTTCTTTTGTTGTGTTCTTTTGTATGACCAAGGGCTGTATTGAGCTAGACTCACTTTTGTTGTAACCATGCAATGACTTAGAGAGATGTAAGCCTATAAAGCATATGATTACCTGTTTAGTTTTCAATTCTCTTGTCATTGTAACACATGCTGTAGATTCAGAATGAACAGTTTGTGAATGTATATTGCATGTGTTATCTTTTGTATGCGAACTTTGATGAATGAAAGCATATTGTTTCTATTGTTCTTCCGCTTATGGGTTGTATTTATTCTATTATTTTGGCGGCGTTACACTTTGACTAGACCCAAATTGGAATATGGAAAATTTTAAATTTTATCATTTCCATTGTCTTTGTTTGTAGGAGTCTAGAGAGTAAGAGACTAAGCTTTAGAGTCAATTCTTCTCCGGTTAGACCCATATTGGAATACAAGGAACATGTTAATGTTAGCTTGGATGACGTTTCCAACTCTAAGGACGTTCGTGTTGTTGTGGTGAGTTTTTGCAAACACACAGCAAAAAAAAAAAAAAAATGTTCGACATTTGTTCAATTTTGGACTACCAAACAAATGTAGATTGTTCGACAAAATTCTACTGAACTAACCCTGTTTTTTTTTTTATAACTGGATGTTTGGGCTAGCTTACACGTATCTTGACTAATCCTGAGGAACCAAGGTTTTGAAAAGCAGTTGTGGTCGCCGTAACGGTTGCGGTGATGAGGTAGCGATTAAGGGGTGTAAAGGTCGTAGCGTAACGGTTGCAGTAATCGGAACCGTGATTTTTTTTGGGGAATTTGGTGATAGCCCCCTCACTATTTAATTTGTCTTTCAAAAGGACAAGAATTATATAAGTACTTTCAAAACCCCTAATATTTCAAAACTTGTTTCTTTTACTATATTACACTCATATCTATCAGCTCTCCTATTAAGCCATCTTCATTATATATTTCAGAGTAAAATTTTACTCTGTATAAAAGTAAAATTTTACATTCTGAAACTAAAAGTAAAATTTTACTCTGTATGAAAGTAAAATTTTACTCTGAATAAGAGTAAAATGTTACACTCTGAAACTAAAAATAAAATTTTATTCTGTATAAAAGTAAAATTTTACTCTGAAAAACTAGTAAGGTGTTAGACTCTACACAAAAGTAAAATTTTACTCTGAAAAATGAGTAAAATGTTAGACTCTACACAAAAGTAAAATTTTACTCTGTATAAAAGTAAAATTTTACTCTGGTTCTGTCAAATGAAAAAAACAGAGTAATAGAACCAGAGTAAAATTTTACTCTGGTTCTGTCAAATGAAAAAAACAGAGCAATAGAACCAGAGTAAAATTTTACTCTGGTTCTGTCAAATGAAATTAGATAAAAAAAAAACAAAAACAAATCAAAAACAAACAAACAAACAAAAACAAAACAAATTAATCAACAAATCAACATATCTAATTGAGAAAAAAACTTCAAAAAAACAAACAAACAAAAACAAAACAAATTAATCAACAAATCCACAGATCTAATTGAAACGAAAAACTTCTAAAACTCGATCAACAATCACACATCTCAATGAAAAAGAATACATATGTTCAACAACACTCATACACGCAAATATATATATATATATATATACATATATTCTACTGTTCCTTATCCACATCCTTCCCAATGTCCTGTTCAACTTCTTTCAATCTCGAAGCTTCAGCCTTCGCATTCAACATCGCCAGCATCTCATCAACAACCTCATCATGTTTCTTCTCCGCTTCCAATTGAGCCATCTCCACCGCACTCCGAATCTCCCCCATCTGCTCCGAAACCCTAGCTTTCGAATCTCCAACGACATCCTCATTCAATTTCAACATACTCAAAGCCTCATCGTTGCTGATTATGAAGATGAAGAGAGGACCTTCTGCTGAAGCTTGGAAGACGCGACTATGGCGGCGGCTTGTCGACGACCTTCTGCTGAAGCTTGGAAGATGCAACTATGGTGATTATGATACAGTTGATGACGAAGCTGATTATATATGCAGAAGTTGAGGGTATAATAGTCCTATAAAATATTTAAATAATAAATTTTGTCCTTTATGCAAGACTTTATAATTATGAGGGGGTTTAGAAAGTATATTTTTTTTCTTAATCCTTTTAACAATGAAAGGAAGGTAAAAGGGGTTTATAGCTAAATTTCCCTTTATAATAATAGAATCCGTTTCTATTCTGTATACAGAAATTTATTTTTGTAGAATTTTTTCATTATGTGTTTTCTAGTTTATTACACTATCATTTGTTATTTATGGTTATGTGTCTTTGAAAAACTGTTGGTTTCCTTCCTTGAAATTTAATTCGTGTAAATTTCTTTACAGATTCATGTTTTAACCAAATGGTTTGGGTTGAAACATAAATTTTTATTGCAATTTCATGATCATAATAAATAATATAGAATTTGTGATTTTGTATCTATCATAAATATAGTTAGATCTTTACTGACATAATTTGTTTATGAAAAAAATTGTATTTTGAGTCAATTGGGTTTGTTCTGAAACTTCACTCATCAATTCACAAATCAATATTTTTGTTTGAACAGTCATGTTGCTTCAAATGAAAAAGGTGCACATCTTCCTCTAGAATTTTCACTATTCGGAAATTTGTTTTATAGTTCTACAAATATTTTCAACAAATTATGAGTGGGCATTTTGTGATTTTATTTAATCAGAATGGTTTTTCCTTCTTGGTTTACTATTAAAATTTGCTTTTAGTACATAAAGTTTTTCTGATATACACAGAATTAATAGTTTGTACAGAATTCGTTTTTGCGATAATTTTTGCTCAAGTCTATTTTATTTAGACAACTTGTTTGGACAAATTATTTTAAAACAGATTGTATAGATGTTAATTCATGTTACTTTTGTTTAAAAATAATTTCATATTAGTAGAATTGTTGAGCAGATATATTGATTTCGTTAGTAATTGTTTATCATATCATTGATATCATTTACATGGACGCATTAATTTTAGTATTTCCAATTAATTTGGAATGGGCTTTTATGACATCATGTTGTCATGAAACTTTTATGAAAAATTGTGTGATATATGTTATTTTCTAACTGATTTAATCCCAGTACTATGTTTGGAAAATAGAGTTTTATTTTAATGTTTGTGAAATTTTAAATTAATTTGTAATTGTGATCATGACATACCAATGGATCTCTTCTGGAGTATTATATATGTAATTTGATTATGGTAGTAATACTCTTACAATATCAAAACAATCATTAACACCAGAGAAATTTAAACATGATGATTTAAATAGTGGTGTTGTTCCATTTAATTGGAAATAAATTGAGAAATCTTGTGTGTTGATTATTATTTATTTAATTGTTTATTTTTAATAATAATCAATTTGAAAGTTATTTTTTAAATAACTTTGACAAAGTTGTCATTATTTATTATGAAACTTGTGAAGTAGAGTTGATTTATATGTTTTAGTGAGTATTTAATTATGTCAGGGTTACATGGATATTTGTTGCACTAAGCATTAATCATAAAAGAAAGAGTAAACATGTTACTCATGTGAGAGTTTATCTCTTGAATTTGAAGAGAAAATATTTTTGAACAAATAATGTATGAATTTATCAAAAATGAGTTATTATTGTGACAGTGACACTTGTTCGTAAATGAATCATATTGTTTGTACTAACTTTTGTATTGCCACAAATGTGGGGGAGAGAAGCATAGTTGTTTGCTAATCTTGTTTTATGATAAGTTACCTACAGAAACTTGAATGAGTTGCAAGAATTTATACAATCAAATGAGGTTTTTGAATTGTTTGATTCTTAGGCAAAATCTATATGAGGATATGATTTTGTCTAAGCATTAATTCTGACTTGTGTAGTCATAATTATTCTGGGTTTTCTATTTCATAAATTTGATTTAGAAATTTGTTATGAGCACATAGTCAATAAGTGATGGATGTTATATTTTGATTTATATTAGAATTTTGGGGATGTATTGATATTTTTGTATGGTAATATCCTAACAAAGAAATTAATTTTTCTTAAGAGTACTTAAATTGTGGGGGTGCTTGGCGGATCTTACTAAAGTAACGGTTCCGATGGTAGATCTACAAAGGATCTCAATTCTTTGTCTTAGACAAAGCTAGAGGAGAAACAAAAAAGACTTTGTTAACTCCTACTGAACATCTCTATGTATATTAATTAATTTCAAAAATGAAAGTGGCATAGAGTAACAGTAAGTCTTGATTTATTCAAAGACTTAATACCGTAAGATATTTGCTCTTAGATGCGAGTATTATTTGAAGACAATATAGTGGATCCGCTAACTACTCAATAATATATAACGAAGAAGGTCAAACAGAAAAATAGTGGCCGCTAAACAAAAAGTTTGACCAGAGAGCAAATGAGAGAAAGTTCATCGAGGGGAATATGATTAAAACCTATTAATTTCGAGTCGCCATAATGGCAAACCAACCTAGCTAGCTGGAGATCTCAAAATCTAGGTTTAAAGGGACAACCGAATTAAGGATGACTCACCAAAAATCACTAAAGGAGTCTATCTCCTATCCATTCCTATGATAAGAGTGATATCTGCAACATGTGTTGTATGCAGGGGACTTAGGGTAAGTTATGCTTTTAATGATTACTTATATCTTGAAAAAACCTAGAGGGGTATCTTTTAAGAGGAGTTTTTTAAGAGACTCAAAATAAGAATCACCTATATGAGTGTGAAGGGGCCACTTCTATGAGAATTAAATAAGGCTAAATTCTCTAAAGTACTAATGAAAACCAGGAATTGCCGAAGACCAAAACGGGCACAACTGAAAGAACCAAGATGTGTTCAGAGATATTTTGTGTGAATTCTATTGTCTTGGCTTACATAAACAGCTGAACAGTTCAAGGCATTATGTCCACTGATTAGCTAGTTAGTCCGAAAGCCTTTCATTAAGGAAGGTTCAAGGCCAAAAACTTCCCATCTTGATGCAGGATATTTCCATTTTGTAATCTCTTTGTCAATGTCTGCATTTCATTTGCATTGTGTCGTCAATTTCATTCATGTGGGGGATTGTTGGATAATTTTAGAAGTGAATGGGAATTGACTCCATTTGAATGAAAGAATGCAATCCTTCATGATGTGCATTCGTATGAATGGGTGTGAACCCAAGAGACATGACTATTCTAAAGGTCACAAGTACTTCTATAAATATCATCCCATTTTTGCATCGTTAAGGTTTGTTTTAGGATTCATACATTATGTCTAAGCGAGTATATAATAGAGAGTGCATGGCACAAATTGGTTCACTGTACACACAGAAAGTTGTACAATTTCTGTGTGGGGTGATCGTTGTATCCTGGAGGCAGGACGTCTATTAATCTCAAACACTAGAGGCGAGGGAAAAAATTCTGTCTTAAAGACACAATGTTCAAACATTGGTCTCGATCACAATCTGTATTAAATTTACAGAATTTCTATAAAAAATTTCTTGTGTTTTATTTTATTATTTATTTGCATTAAATTGATTTTACCGAAAATATTTTCCTACATCGGCACCATCGTCGCCATACTTCGAACACTATAAGAAGGTAGAGCTGAAAATGAAGAACACCCATAATGGTATGGAAGAAAGCATAAGAGAAGAGAGAACTATTGAAAGTGTCGAAAATTTAAAAATCTATGTCAAAATCGGGGGAAGAAACACTCAAAATCCCTATTCCATATATAAAATGCCCAAATCTACACTCTAGAATGCAAATCTATACTCTAATGCTGTGTTTGGTTGGGGGATTTGGGTAGGGATTTGGAAAGGGAAAGGGAAAAGGTGTGTGAAACTAGGTGAAATATAGGCATGTTTTATTCACATTTCACCTACCTTTTCCATTTCCCTTTCCAAATCCCTCCCCAAATCCCCCAACCAAACACAGCATAAGAGTGTAGATCTACACTTTAGAAGTGTAAATGAAGACATCGGAGTATTGCTGAAACATTGTCAGAAATCTTCGAAAAATATAAGCTCTCATTGCTCTCTCTCTCTCTCTCTATGGGTCTCATTAAATAAATTTTAATTAGTACAATAATTATAGTCATATAATTTTCACATATTTACTTTTTAAAAAATAAATATAATTTTAAAAATGAACCATTTATTTATTTATATAAATAAGATGATAAATTTATAAAACCACATTATCATATAAATTTGATTTTTTATAAATTAATAAGGATAAGTTATGTTGACCTGTCAGTACTTTTAAAATTACATTCTTAACCCATTTACACTCTGAAATCACAAAACTCTTATTTTTTTTAAAAAAAAAAAATTGTCACAACTTGGTCAAATCAGTTGTCATCCATCCATTGACTAACATAAATACATAACATCAACAAAAAAAAATAATGCATAAAATTAATATTAAACTTGCATCGATCATTTAGCTCTCCACTCTTCAAACAATCCTACTCTATCATCCACTACCACCAACGCTCTAAACGTGTGCTTATGAGCATTCCCACCAACTCCAACACATACTGGCTTTAATTCATAAATAATAACACAAAAATATAGAGAGATTAAAAGATTTTAGTTTTGTTATTTGGGACTAATTTTTTTTGGAACACTAATGGCAATGGAGGTAGTAATTGTGGGTGTTGATTTTCGACCTAACAACCAAATAGGAAACTTAGTTGGAGAGCACGCGGCAAAATAGATTAAACCAACTACCTGCCAATAAAAAAATGAGAATACCACAGTGGCTCGTCCACCCAGGGGCACTCTGACGATCAAGTCAATCAACTTATCTCTCAAAGATATCAAACAAATAGCACAACTCTTAATTAAAGCATCTCAAATAAAAGCATACTTTAGACCCAAGGGGGTGCCTTACTTTTATAATGATTAGTAGTCCCCTAGTCCCCTAGAAGTCTCACTCCATAGGACTCAAGAACAATACTTATCTCGGACTCTTAGATAGATATAGATAAACTCCTCAAGAGCCTTATCCTTATCCAGCCTAGGTGCCCCCTCTTATCTACAACAAGATTGTCCTCTATCCAAATATCGCGGATTCCAGTATTACTGCACCATATCTCGGCAATACCACAATCACCTCATCAACATGTCTTGCCCACGTGGCATCTCGGCCGACACCTCAACGGCACCTTGGCCACATGGCGTCATTCTCAAAATGCTTCCCCACAATTGCCCCCTAGGTTCTATTACCTCAACAACCTGATGGAACCTATATCGTCTGATCTCTCAACATGTCGGCTAAACGATATGCTGGAGATACTCTTCCGACCAAGATCATGACTTGTTGATTTCAAGTAACCCAAATTAAGATGCCCACGTCATCAAGAACCAAGAATCATGAACCAAGTTCTCTCAACCACCTCAACCGAGATTGCTGCGCTAGCCGAGTGTCATGACCCAAACCTGTCCCTATAGGTTTAGTGTCGTAACCGGCCAGTAATCCTTGGATTACCAAAGTCCTCTTGAAAGATTAACATATAGATAGGGGCTGCGGAAGCAAATATACAAAATATACGAGGTCCAATGAGCTGTGATGACATACATGGGACAAAAGAGTTCAAAACTTTTATAGACTTAAGCAAAGTCAAAAGATAGAATATTTACATATCACACTTAGGCGTGCAAGCCAAAAGTCTCGCCCACATCTTAACACACAAACATAGTCTAATATGATTACAAAAACAGCCACAAAGCTTGACTTCATCCAGAACCTCCTTGGAAGGCACAAAGGTTGGCTGACAAAACCGAAACATAGGCCGTCAACTCTGGGCCTGGTCACATGCTTGCCCACCTACATACATAATATAAATAGTGAGCGGAAGCCCAATGACTAATAACGGAGTAAAGGGTTTAATGAATGAAGTCCATACAGATTCAGAAATCATAATTCAGATTCATATTCGTATTCTTGTTCAGATGATATACAGAAATCATAATTCATGCTTAATCATACGTGGTACATCCATTAGCGCTAACAGAACAAATGCAGAACATATGGTGATCATGATTAACCAGTTCCATAAAGGAACCTCCGAATCCGAGTCACAGAGAATATACATGCTGAGCTCCATGATGAAGCCTCCGGTACGGGTAACAATTGACAAACATAATAAGTCCCATAATGGGACCTCCAATACCGGGTAACAGCTAACAGATATCACATGATGCTAAGGATGCCACGAATACATGTCAGAAATTGGACAATCATTCATTGTACAGAACATAGCATTTCAGAAAACAAATCTTATTTCATCATACAGAAAATAAATAAAGTTGAACATAGTTTTACTATGTTATTTCTCACAGTTGGCTTCGAGTGCAGACAGAAAGAGTAGACTAATCTACGGTCTACGGCATGTAACCTACAATAACACATAACAAATACACACCTGAAACACACGTTCGAATTGCACATAACTTACTTAATTTGTTCTTAGTGTGTTTCTAGCCTTTAACCTCATTATGGAGTCTTAATCATGGCCTAGGGATGCCTAGGATGAAATGAGGATGCAAAAATGCACCGGAAAACATTTTTCAAAACTTGCTGAAAACAGGTTCCACGCTCGAGCGTGGCTTTCCTCGCTCGAGCGGACATGAGAAATGTGAAGCTTCGCTCGAGTGTGACTTACCTCGCTCGAGCAGACTGAAAACTTTGAAAAAAGTACTGGTTGCATGTTTTTCACGCTCGACGGACGCTCAATCCCCGCTCGAGCGTGAGACTCAAACCCTCGCTCGAGCGTGACTTCCCTCGCTCGAGCGTGCTGCAAAACATATGAACTTCTGGGTACATGCATTTCACGGTCGAGCGAGCTTCCGATCGCTTGAGCGGAAGTGCACCCACTCAAAGTGCTCGCTCGAGCGTGAACTCCCACGCTCGAGCGTGGATGCAAAATCTGGAATTTCTAGATTTGATATCCAAGCTTCAAGCTCAAACCCAAACACCTCAAACTCAACATTTTGGCCCCAAAACTTCAGGAAACTCATAAAAACTCATAAAACAACATGTTTTAAGGATCATTTTAAGAAATCATGGCCCAATGACATGCCAATTGTAAAAAATTTCAACTCAAACTTATGAATGTTTCAAGAGCATAACATGCATGAATTCTCTTGAACTCAAACACTTCAAAACATGATCAAATTTGGCAATTTGGTAGAAAACATGACAAATTCTCAAAACATAGATGAGATGAACACATGCATGGCAGAATTCTTTGAAATCAAGCTCATTTTGTGAAGAAATGGACATGTATGCATGGTATGGCCCAATTCTCTCCAACACCAACTCAAATACATAAACTCATCTAATTTGCTTGAAATCTTGTAAGGTCTAACTCAATTACACAACTGAGAGTTTGATTCCTTACCTAGAGGCTTGAATTCACTAGTGTTGAAGTTGAAACTCTCAAATCCTCTTCAAATGTCAACGATTCCACTTAATTGAGCTTAAGTCTCACCAAATTCTCAAACTTAGAACTAAATCCTCCTACTCTCTCTCCCTCTCACGTTTTTGGGTCTTAGAGAGCTCAAAGATGCATGTAAGATGAAGAAAAGAGTGAGTGGGGAATTAAAAAGGTGCTTTATATAGGCTTAGATCAAAATATCATTAGCTAGGCTTAATTGGGCATTAATTATTCTAATTTAATCATTCTGAATCGAATTTCAATTAAGCCTGCCATAAAATTCTAAAAATCCTAATTAACACGTAAATCAAGTCAATTTCTGAATCAGACGCCGATAAGGCCTTTAACTTGCAAACCGAAAGAAAAACACGAACATATCTTTCTACGTTAAACAGATATGGACACAAATAATGCAACACACATACACAATTTAGTTCAGAATCTCTCCTTAATTACTGATTAGGCATAATTAATCATGGATTAACGTTAATCAGGGATCGGGGTTGTTACACCGAGGTCATTACCCCACTAGTTTAAGAATTTCAAGAGTCTCATCTGTGCATGAGCTATCATACACAATGGCCTCAACCGTTTCTTCCACGTGCCCTCTCCCTACTGCTTTGTATCTGTCACGCATCAAATGTGTCCCTTCATTCCTTTTCTATGCCATCTAACAAGCATGTCATCTCAAGCAATCAAGTTTTGCCGCCTTTTCGAATTTCAACAAAACTTTCCTCTCTCTCCTCTGTCCTTTCACTTCCGCATTCATCTCTTTCTCTCTCTTCTCTCACAGCTTCTCTCTCTAGACTCCATAGCCAAACCTTGAAACCTTTATGCGACAGCTACCGTTCACAGTTTCTAGTAATCAAATCGTCGCTCGGCTTTGATCAAACACAACCTCCAACTCTGACGAGCACTCCATTGGCACTTGTTTCTTTGCTCACATTCTGTAAGTCCCTGATTTCTCTTCATTTCAGTTTCAGTTTCCTTTTTGCTTTTGAATATATCTCTATTTTTGACTGCTGCACACCACACACATTACACCTATAGTTGCATCTGTATCACCATCTGATTAATGAAACCTGTATTTTATTTAACTCCTGTTATTCTTCATCCCTTCATGTGTTCTAGTTCGCTTCTTGTTTTTCCTGTTCTTGCACAAATTTTTCGTACATCTTCTCTCATTATTGCTCACTGGCACTAAATCTTCCTTTCTTGCTCCACAATCTCGTTCTTCTTACGTTCTGCAACTTTCCTGTTTTTCAATTTTGAATCCATATTGTTCATACATTTTCCAGATTCCTATCTATTTTCCCAATTTTCCTTAGATTTAGGCTTGGCATTTGCTATAACTGTGCACACTAAGAATATTGTAACAGAATTCATCTTTGAGTTTCTCCAGGATCCCAAAATCCATACCTAGGTACCACACCGAGGTCCTTAAACCCACTCTAAACCCCTTTTTCCCTAAAAAAAAAAAAGTTCAAAAAACCACCTAAGTCGAAATCAAGGGTATGCACAAGTGGAGGGTAGATAGCCCTGCTAAGATAGAAGCCTTCCATTAAGAGTTCAACATCCCCGCCGATGTCCATATTAGACTAGCTAGAAAAGATGATTCCATAATGCCAGGAGAAAACTACATGCCCTTCCCTGTGGTGTCCATTATTGAAGGGGGAATTAGGTTTCCATCAGATATCCTATTCAGAGAAACACTCCATTTCTATAAGCTGAAAGCTATGTAGCTAGCCATCAACACATTTCGTGTAATAAATGGGATAGTCGGGCTTAACTATCGACATAGAGCCCAACTCAACCTCCAAGACGTCTAGTATTGCTATACTTTGTCTGCCCTCGAATCAAAAATCGATATTATCTACTACCTCAAGCCGAGATCCACAAAATACAAGTTGATTGCCGACCTCCCTAATTCCAATAAGGCTGTTGGGGAGGACTACCTTATTATCTCGAGCAACTGGGACTTTGGTCAAGATGATGATCTCCATCTTTTCCCAATCCCCAGAAGCATCCTAGGAGATCACGAAAGTAAGTCATTCTCTAGAACATGCACTTTTAGGATCTTTGTTTCACTATTTCGTTGACCATACACAATTTTCCTGCAACTCTTCCATACCCCGACAAGGACTTCTAAAAATTCTACGTTCCCAAAGCCAATCTCAAGAGGCTCCTTGATTTTCCCATCCTGATAAAAAAAAAGCCCTTTTCTGTTGAACTACATACCCACTTACAAATCACCTCTTCTCGACATCCCGCGAAGAAGCAAGACTCCTTCTGCCTCAACCTCAACTATCTCTTCCAAGGCAGACCAAGGTTACAACTCCCAACCAGTCGACCAACCGTTAACATCGGCTGCATCACAACACGTTCTGCCATTAGTGTAAAAATAACGCCGACGTCCCAACGACGCTCCTGTAAGCAGAACCAGGAGTAAGAGATGCCTCAATCAACCAACGTATGATCCTGCCAACTCACTAATTGCCTTGCCTACATTCAAACTCGGCACCGGTGTAACCATTGCCATCTTGTCAGAGGAAATGGGCCGTAAACCTGCCGTCGCGGAAGATCTACTCTCTTGTCAATGTGGTCACTGCTCAATCAACCCCTTCTCATTCCTCCATTCAAAAGCCTTAAAGGGTGAAAAAGGCCAAGGCCAAGGTCACTGTCACACCTTCTTCTAAAGAGAAGGATCCTGAGGATGTAGTCTCGATATCCAAACTTGCTGAAGCCGAGAAGAGGCAAGCATTTGTTGACTCTACCGATGTCCCGCCACCGAAAAGGTGGAGACCTTCTACTGGTGAAGGCTCATCTGATTCATTTGTCCCGACATCACCATCAATGGTCGCCCTGTCAAGCTAAGTGAAAGTGTGGCTCGCCAGCCCGAGGTTGCCATTGCTCTATCTTTTACCGTACTTCTTCCCACCGATATGCAGGCCATAGGTGATTTCAATGAGTACAAGTATTTCGCCTATATGATACAGAACTCAATTGTGGTTAGTGTTTTTTCTATTTTCAGTTTAGTATTTTCTATACTTAAATTATTCCCACTATTTTACTGATATATCTTCTCTATTTTGCAGTCCATTCAACATGCTCATGCATTTGCTTACAAGGCTGAGTTAATGAAGAAAGATCTCTTGAAGAAGACCCAGGAAGCCACTGACTATCTTCATCGCCTTAACCAGGCCGAGATGGTGAAAGCGAAACTACTAGAGAAATGCAACTTGGCCAAGTAAGCTGAGTAAAAGGCAAAAGATGAAGCCAAAGCATCTGTCAAGAAGGCCGCCAAGGTTGGGACAACTCTTGCCAAGGTTCTCACTTCTAAGGATGCCAAGATCAAAATAGCTGATGAAAATGTGTACACCGAGGGCCAAGCCAATGTCAAGGAGTAATATAAGAAATAGGTCAACCTAGCCTGCAATCGAGGTTTTTATCTCGGCTGGTTGGTGACCTTAGATAAGCTTTCGGTGCCTAAAGATTATCCACATCGGGATCCCAGCAGGCTCCAAATACCCTCCCTCATTCTCCAACTCAATCTGAGGAGGAGGAAGAAGAAGAGGAAAAAGAAGGAACAAATGTAGATGTTATTGAGCCCAAGTCCCCCACCTTAATCGATCAAGTTCTGGACTTGACCGGCAAGGATGAGGATGAAGTTTCCAAGAGCTCCATTCCAAACCAGGCCACCTTTGAAGCTATGGTCGAGGCAGCCAACAAGGGCCTTCACGAGACCCTTCGTGAGATCAACACCGAGGTCAAAGTCAATGTCGAAGCTGAGATGCCTGCTACCCTATCCACCGAGGTTGAAACATAGCCACCGTGGCCACCTCTTCAGACTCTATTTTTTCTTTTTTGCTAAACAGTTTTTCCCTTTTTTGTTTTTTGAAGGCTTTTGCTTTTGTTGGGTTGGAGTGTCTTTTTGATGTAACTGAACAAGTTTCCTTTCTCTTTTAGATGCCTGTATGTTTTTCTTTTTCTTCTAGGTGTTGGATATTTGCCTCTGTATGCTTTACGACTTGTGTGTTTTTATACTTAGACATTTTCTCATCTTTCTAAGTAGAGGAATTTGAACATTCATCTTGGATTGAAACACTTTGGACAGTAATGAACCATCTCGAGTCAACTATCTCAGATTATCATACGTCGGATATAACTTCCATTAATCATCTAGGATGACTAAAACTTGGAAAATTTTCCTGAAAAATTTTCCCAAGTGTTCTAGTTATTTATGCTTCTTGCCCCCTAATGTGAACCTAAGTATCACTTATCTTCACATTAAGGATGCATCTCCTGGTGCTTGCTTAAGTCTAACTTAGATATCTATGACCGAGGTCATCGCGTTTGGCTCACCCAAACTAAACACTTAAGGCTTGACCTTAGTGTACCTAGAGT
The DNA here is from genome assembly GCA_030407325.1 of Camellia japonica. Classification (NCBI taxonomy): domain Eukaryota; kingdom Viridiplantae; phylum Streptophyta; class Magnoliopsida; order Ericales; family Theaceae; genus Camellia; species Camellia japonica. The sequence continues at coordinate 175,559,797 of JAPPVO010000059.1, read as the reverse complement.
ACTAGCTACCTCGACTTTTCGCACAAACCGGCCAAAACGTGGCTAGTTTCACATTATTTCACATTGAAACATCGCCTTATACTTAGTTTAACTCTACCAATATGGCAAGTCTAAGTTAATCGCCTTGTTCACCATGGGAACATCTCCTTAAAGACTTTCGCAGTCCGATCTCGCAATCATAAATTTCAACAACATTTGTAAAAAACAAAATCGATACTAGTATTTTATTAATACTTTGACTAAAGATCCTTTACATAGAGATGAAATTTCGAAAACAAAAATCAATGGTAAAAAAAATTCAAATTGCTAATATTCCGTGGTCTTGGGAACTCTTTTCCATAAGTGTCTTCAAGTTAGTAAGCACCATTGCCAGCGATCGAGATGATGCAATATGGTCTTTTCTAGTTTGGGCCAAGCTTGCCCTCATTGGGATCCTTCTTATTGTTGATGACTTTCCTTAGGATGAGATCTCCAATATGAAACTCCCTAAGATTGAATTTCTTGTTGTATGCCCTAGCAAGTTGTTGCTGGCATGCCCCCAGCCGAATTGTTGCTCTTTCTCTTCTTTTTTCAATCAAGTCTAAATCTCGGGCAAGGAATGCCTCATTTGTTCTATTCTCCACTCCCTGGGTTCTAATCCCAGGAATGCCGATTTTCAGTGGAATGGCAACATATGTGCCATAAGCTATGGCAAAAGGAGACTCACCAGTAGATCTTCTCGGCATCGTCCAATATGCCCACAGAACGTTGGGCAGTTCCTCCGCCCACTTGCCCTTGGTAGCTTCCAGCCGTTTCTTGATTCTATCCAAGATGGTCTTGTTCGATGCCTCGGCTTGATCATTGCTCTTGGGAAAGCTGGGAGTTCAATAGTAATTCCTGATCTTATACTTTGCACAAACGTTTTTGATCAGTGTAGACACCCCATTTTTGACCGTCCTCAAGACTTGGATGTCATCGTTTGAACACTCGATGATCATCCATTGCTCGTGTTCGTTTTGAGTTCTCGGAGGTCTCGGCTACGCGCCTTGCCTCAACATCTCTCAACTTGTCTGTTTTGTGCTTGGTTGTGGACCAAACACTTGTGTTTTTGCTTCTAAGGGAAGAGGGTGGCTTGTTTGCCATCCCCTCAACCCACCGGCCAGGGCATGATGCCATCAGCCCCTTTTTCTTTCCATCGACCAAGAGTGTTGGCCGGTCGGCACTATATTTGGTCGACCGACACTTATGTTGGTCGATCGGCCATTTTTGGTGGCCGAACCCTGTTCATCTGCTTTATGCAAATATTTTATGCCAGCTGGTGTAGCTAGCATCCACAATTCACCCCCTCCATACATGTGTATGGAGGGATTTGCCCTTTGCTTGGCTTCTCTTGGAAGCCTTAGAATTTGAACCTCTATAAAGAGGGAGCCCCTCCTCCCTCCTTCAAGGTTCAGAAAAATTGTTCTTGAGAGGATAGATATAGTGTTGTATCTATACTCCCTTGTTTGATCTTGTTTTGTGTCTAAAAGAGTAGTATTGTCTTACTATTGTACACAAACACACACTAGAACACCATCCTTGGTTGCTAAGGTGCTAGGAGGTTGATTTCAGTGTTCTTGGGTTGGTTTGAACTCAGAAAACTTGCTGGAGCTTTGTTCTTGAAGAGGTTCTACAAGGGTGAGTTCCTTGCTTTAGATACCCCATTCTTGCTTAAGCCTTTAACCCGTCTTGCTTATTGTTTTAAGCTTAGATTACAACTGATAAAAGTTCTGATTTTTAGTGCTTAAGACCTTTGTTTCAGGTCATTCTTGTGTTTGGGGTTGTTTACCCCCTCTTAGGCCTTGTTTGGCCTTGTTCTTGTGCTTTGTTTTTAAGCTTTGAGACCACCTTGCTTTGGCCTTCTCACCACTAAAATCCAGAGGGATTTCAGTGGTGGGGATGGTGTTTTAAGGTCTCAAATAGGAGAGGGTCATCCCCTCTTCTTGTCATCTTTCATGCTTGCATAAATAGCTTATGTTTGTAGCATGTGTGCTTAGCTTGTTTTAGCTTCATTTCAGTATATATTAGGCTTTGTTTTGCCATGATATAGCACTGTTTTGACTTGGTTTAGACATACCATGCATGCTTTGTATACTTGTCTTGTAATCCCATGATTTGCCTTAACATGCACCATGTTGTAACATGTCTTTTTAGCATGATTTTGGCTTAAATTCATGAAGCTTCTAGCCTTGTTTTAACATGCTTGAGCTCTATTTTTCATTGTTTTGGTCATGCTTGCATTGTTTTGTATAGCTACCATACAATCTAGCTTGTTAGCTTTGGATACTTAAGTCACTAGCATGCTTTACTTGGGCCATTTCAGTGATTTGGAATCATTTGTCATGTTATTTCAGTCCATATTTCATGCTTGTATGCTTGCATTTGTCATCCTTTCAATGTCTTAAAGAGTTGGTGTCTTATGCTCCATGATCGGGTCATTGTGCATGCCCCCATGCTTCGGTCATTTAGATGCCATCTAAGTGGGTTTTTGAGTTTGTTTTAACATGCCATAAATCTGATTTTGGTTGTTTAAATCATACCATGTTTGGTTGTATTAGGTGTAGTGTAACACCTCTTTTGTGGCCTTATATGCCTCATATTTTGCCCCTTTGTTTTAGCTTATTTTGGCTTTAGTCATCGCATGTTTTAGGCTTACTTTGCCATGCTTTAGGACTATTTTGGGTTACATTTGCCATATGCTCCTTGTTTTGTGTAGCTTTGGTTCAAGTCCCTTCACAAACCTTAGGCTTTGAGCCTTAAGCATGCCATGCTTGACTTGTTTATGTGATTTGGCATCACTCCTAGCATCATTTTCGAGCATATAATGTTGTCACATTTTGCATGCTTTTCATTCCTTTTAAGTATTCTTAGAAGTTGCCTTTCGATGCTTCAGTAATGGACCATTAGCATGCATGTTTGTATGTGTATTTCATGCCTTTGTCGCATCATTTTGGCCACTGATTTGGGCCTATTCGAGAGCTGCCCATTTCAGTTTAAGACCATCCCCGCATGTTGTTGCATGCTTGCCTTGTATGTTGTCACATACTTGTTGCATATTTGGTAAATTGCATGTTGTGGCATGCTAGTTCAATTGTGCCTTGTTGTGTACTTAGTCCATGACATGTTGTTGCATGCTTAAGTTGTAATGCATTTGGCATGCATTCTTTTTTTTTTAGTTGCTTAACATGTTGTCACATGTTTGCCTCACATATTGTTGCATGTTTGTCATTGGCATTGTTGTTACATGCCTTGCATGCTTATTTGTTTAGGTTGTATGCCTATTGCACATTGCTTGTTTGCATGCTCATGTTGCATTAGCTTGCTTGCATGCCTAGGTTGCATAGCATTAAGCATGCAACGGGCTCGGCGCATCATACTAATCGCATAGTATTTCAATTCCAACTTGAATACGTGTATCAAGTTGTCGCATTTCACTTGCCATTCTTAGATTAGCTGAGCCTATTCTAGTTGCATTTCGCATGTGTTGCATTAGCCATCTTAACATGAATTAGGATCATGCATTGATTACTAACTAGTTCTTTGTTTTGGCTTGGAGTACACTGTGAGTGTTTGTGTTTTAACATCTTGCATGTGTGTGAATGTTAACATGAAAGCATGCTTGCCATGAGGCTAATTGCTTATGTGATATAACTGCCTGAATGCCTGTGGGTGAAGGTTGGGTTGCTTGAATTGGGATAATTCATTGAAATCCGTGACTTAGCCTACTTGCGAGTAGCAAACTTCAAACTGCCTTCCAAACAAACGGATATGCAATGATTTGTTCCAAATTAGGCGATCTAGTCTATACTTGTGTGTTGTGCGCATCACCTAGTAATTCTAGCTAATTAACCGGAATAAGAACGCATGTGTTTTTAAAAACGAGATATCGTGTTTAGTAGTGGCCGATCTTTGATCGGGCGAGCGGGGGTGCTCATAGCTGACCTTCCCCAATTGTACCCAAGTTTCCGAGCCGAGGCAACTTTGGTGATGACGGACACGTGGCCTTAGGCACGAGTTAGGGTTTCCTAAATTTCCCTAAAAATAAAATATTTAGGTGGCGACTCTGTATCTGGCAAAGCAGTCCATGTTTGGCATTTCTTTCTTAAAAATCAGTTTTCCAAAATGATTTTCCGGATTTGGACTCTTTGGTGATTTATCAGTCTCACATCGCACATTGTGAGATCAGATTAAGAACCGTGACAATTTGAGTCCGAACTGTGGAAAAGCATGAGGCCCTCGGGGCGCATCCACAATCAGCTTGCTATCAAACTGGGTACCGTTGTCTGCTAGAATGGCTTTAGGGATCCCAAATCTTGTGATGATGTTTTTTCAGATGAAGTTCTTTACGTCTATATCTCTGATTTTGGCAAGTGGTTTAGTCTCCACCTGCTTTATAAAGTAATCAGTTGCTACAAGCAAGAACTTCCTCTGTCCAGTTGCCTTGGGCAGTTATCCAACAAGATCCATACCTCACTAGAAAAATGGCCAAGGATTGGATACTAGTTCAAATCTCCAGCTAGCTGGTGTATCAAAAGTGTAAACCTTTGATATTTCTTACATTTCTTTACACAGGCTTAGGGGCTACCAGAATCCTTGTTATATAGCTCTGTGAGCAAGTGATCTGCCCCCTGCATAACTTCCATATACTCCCTCATGGATTTCGTACAAAAAGTCCTCTACTTGTGATGGGTGCATATATCGCAGTAGAGGTCCAGTAAAAGATCTCCTGTATAGATGGCCTTCTGTTGACAGGTAAAACCTAGCCGACTTTAGTCTGATCTTGTGAGCTTCCTTTTTGTCTTCTGGCAACTTGCTATCTCTAAGGAATATGACTATGGCGTCCATCCAACTTGGACCGAACTCCACACACATTACTTCATACTCTACTATCAAAGGTTCTATACTTGGGCTTGATAGATAGTCCACCATGATTGTTCTTGGTTCGCCTGATTTTATAGCACTGGCAAGGTTTGCTAGGGCGTCTCCATGACTAGTGTCATCTTGGTTGACCTGCTGCAGTTGGCATATTTGGAATTGTGCTAGCAACTTAACGACCTCTTTGATGTAAGCCATCATCCTCTTATCTTGGGCTGTGTACTCATCTGCCGCTTGGTTTACAATGAGTTGGGAGTCACAGAAGACTACCACATCATCGGCTTCCACAGCTGCTGCAAGTTTTAGTATTGTAATTAGTGTTTCATACTCTGTTTCGTTGTTCGAGCCCTTAAACCTCAAACGGATGGATTGTTCTATCATTCGTCCATCTAGCGAAACCAAAACCACTCCAATCCCCGCTCCTTGTCAGTTTGAACTACCATCAACAAATAGAATGAAGGAATCGCCGATATAAATATCACAAGGCTTTAACTTCTCTTCGCCCTTTTTTCTGTCTGGCCAACGTGGGATTCCGCGGTCCCACCTGATTTTCCTCCGCCTATCCTGTGCACCCTAGTCCGAGGTTCATTTGTGTCAGTCTTGGGCAAGCGCTTGGTGTGAATTCTGCTACAAAGTCAACCAAAACCTGACCCTTTATTGTTATCCTTGGCCTGAATTCTAAGTCATACTGACCTAGAACTATAGCCCATCATGCTTCTCTACTTGTCAAGTCTCCATGTTGCAGTAGGGACTTTAGTGGATGCTCAGTTAGTACCATAATCTTGTGGGCTTGAAAATAATGGTTTAGTTTCTTTGAAGCCATTACCAGAGAAAGTGTCAATTTTTCCAAGGGCAGTTACCTGGTCTCTACATTTGCCAAGGTCTTGCTAACATAGTACACTGCCTTCTGCTCTCATTCCTCCTCTAGGATTACAATGGTACTAACAACGTGGTCTGAATCTGCTAGATATATGAACAACTATTCTCCTAGTACTGGGTTCGATAGCACTGGTGGGGTTGTTAGGTACCTTTTCAAAATGGCCAGGGCGACTTCACATTCTTCTGTTCACAGAAAGTCTGTGGCCTTCTTTAACAACTGAAATAATGGCTTGCACTTATCTGAACTTCGGCTAATTAATTTATTCAGCCACCTTGCTGGTCAAAATCTGGACTTTTTCGCTATTGTTGGACTCTTCAGATCAAGGATGGCCTTGATCTGATCAGGGCTTGCCTCGATGCCTCTCCTGGTTATTAGATATCCCAAGAACTTACCAGATCTACTCCAAAAGCACACTTTGAGGCATTCAGGCGAAGCCGATATGCCTTCAAGATGTCAAAAACTTCCTTCAGGTTAGCCAAATGATCTCCTGGTTCCTTACTCTTGACAACCATGTCGTCAATGTAGACTTCCATAGTCTTCCCAATTATGTGCTTGAACATCTCAATAACCAACCTCTAGTATGTCGCTCTTGTATTCTTCAGCCCAAAAGGCATTACCCTATAACATTAAAGTCCTTTGGGGGTAATGAATGTTGTCTTCTCTTCATCTGGGGCATATGTTGCTATCTAGTAGTATCCCATGTATGCATCTAGAAAGCTCATTCTTCTATGCCCTGATGTCGCGTCAACAAGCTGATCAATCTTAGGAAAGGGGAAGCAGTCCTTGGGGCGTGATTTATTTAGACTTGTGAAGTTTACACAGACCCTCCACTTGCCATTCTTCTTCTTTACCATCACCACCGTATTGGACATCCAGGTCGGGTAGTTCACTTCTCGGATCGCATGTGCCTCTAGTAGCTTTTCCACTTCTTCAACTACCTGTACATGGATCAAAGTTGGTTTCCTTGCTCTCTGAATGGCAGGTTTAGCCGACCTATCCACATTTAGTTTATGACATGTAACTTCAAGGTTGATCCCCGGCATCTCATAGGGTGTCCAGGCGAACACTTCTATGTTTTCTCTCAGAAACTCCTTCAGTTTTCTTTCCTCTTCCTTGACTAAGCCAAAGCCGATGAGGAAGAATCGCTCCTCATCGTCTTCCTGTACTAGAACCTTTTTCAAGGGTTCTTCGCTCTTATTCGCAGGTTCTTTGCCGACATCATTCAAGACCTCCCAGTCTTTGCTTTCAATCTCTGTTATCTCTGCTTCCCTCACATTATAGGTGTATTTCATTGCTGCCATGGACCAATTTTTTGCCTGTACTTGGTCTCCCCTTACTTCTTCAATCCCCTACTCAGTTGGGAATTGCAACAATTGGTGCAGCGTTGAGGGAACAACCCTCATTGCATGTAGCCAAGGTCTTCCCAGAATGACGGTGTATGGGGAGGGTGTATCTATTACAGTAAATTATATAGTTACCTTCTCGATCCCTGCCTGCACCACTTGACTTGTGGTTCCCAACGGCCATGTCAGTGTCCTATTGAATCCAACTATAGGGTTGTCGGATTGCTCTAGATTATCCTTATGGAGGTTGAGCTCCTTGTAACATCTGACATACATGATGTCACAATAGCTGCCTTGATCAATCAGGATGTGCCTCACTTAGCAGTCTCCAATCTTCAAAGTCACCACCAGGGCATCGTTGTGCGGATGTTGTACCATATCTAGGTCCTCTTCAGTGAAGGATATCATCGGTCCCTAATGTCCACATGTCCTGGGTTTCTTCTGCTGGACTTGGTAGACATGCTGCAGAAGCATTACCCTCTGAGTCTCTCCTCGAATTTCATTCTCGTTGACCTTTGAGTGAATCACATTGATTAACCATTGTCCCTTTGCCTATGGTAGTGGTAGTGACGGTGGTGTTGCCGGTGTCTAGACCCACTTCATCTACTCCTCTCTTGTTTTTGTTTCGTCAATTAGGTCTCTCAGGTGTCCCTATCTAACCAAATCTTCCAAGTACGACTTCAAAGCCCAGCATCCTTGAGTCATATGCCCGGTCTCTTCATGGTGGGCGTAATTTTTCTTGGGGCTTCTGCCCATGTACTCACCCGGGATTTTTTATAGTTCCCTGTAGTATGGATGGTTTCTTATTCTTTCCAAGATCTTGTATATTAGGATTTTGAAAACCGTACTCACTTCCTGTGTGGATCTCAATCCTATCTCTGGCCTGTCGGTGCTGGTATTTCCTCGATTTTGCTTCGACGAGCCGTTTCTCCTCTCTAGCTTCACTGTACTCATCTTCTTTGCTTTCCTGTCTTCTTCTATCCTGGCGTATTTTTCAAGCCGCACCATTAGTTCCTTTATATTTTTTGAAAGAGTCTTCGCAAGTGATTGCTGGAGTGGGCAATCATCATCCAAGCCATTCTTAAAAAACACGGCTGTTAGTTCCTAGTTACAAGCCGGGATCCGGTTGTAAACCTCATAGTACCTCTTGGTGTAGGCCCTAAGACCTTCGCCATCTCTAATCTTCAAAGCCAGTAAGGAATCTACCCTCAGTGGCTACAATCTGTTCGTAACAAACCTAGCCACAAACATCTCGGCCAGACCTTCCCAATTCTTCACACATCCTTTTGGCAGTTTATGGAACAAGTCTGATGTTATTTCCCCAAATGACGATGGGAACACCTTGCACAATAGTTGTTTGTTCCCACTCCACAAAGCCATTGAATTTAAATATAAACCGACATGAAATTTATGGTCAGACTTACTGTCATAGACCTTGAACCTCAGCATGCTAAGCCTTTTTGGAGCTTTGAACGGATCCAACTCCATCGAGAATGGCGTCTTCAGCTAGGTGTTGGATGTGATCTCGGCATCGTGTCTCTTTCTTTGGAGGTAATTTCTCAGGTCCCCCTTTGTTCTTCTGGGAGCTCGGCTATTAGTTGACTTTACCCTTTTCGGTGCACCACTTCCTGTGTTAAAGGGCGTTCTCTTGGACTTCTCCATGCCCCCTACATCATCGAAACAAAGGCCCTGTCCATGGATCTATCGAGATCCCCAGACAATGGTCTCGTTAGTCCGTGGTGTCCTTTAGGACTCCCCATTCCTCGACTTTGTTCGCCCGACATCTCGTGATTGTCGATGTGAGTTTCCCCATCCCTTATCATGCTATGGGATAGTTGGCACTGTCTTCTGTCATTCCTTTTGGACACCAACCTTGACTGTTGGTGCTGATGTATCTTGCAAGGAAAACGCTTGTTGCATCACGTTGTTCTGCATTCTGAAGTTGATCACTATCTATAAGTCTGTCAACTTGTTCGCCATGTCCTTCAGTTTCTCATCCCTTATTAGACATCTATCCTTTCATACTTGGAGATCGCCTTTGTGGTAGTACTCATCTCGACTACCCTTCTTGTTCTCGTTTCGGCCCCAAGCGACATTGTTCGCCTTGGGGTCGACCTCCTATACTTCTTCATCATTGTTCTCTCCTCCAGTATTAGGATCCATGTGTTCCTCCTCCTCACTATGGATGTCGTCCCCAATTCTTCCCTCTTGCCCCTTGTTAGCCATCTATCCTTACTAAGTTCCCACAAACAACGCCAAATTGTGGGTGTTGATTTCCGACCTCACAACCAAACAGGAAACTTAACTGGAGAGCACGCGGCATAATAGATTAAACCAACTACCTGCCAACAAGAAAATGAGAATACCACGGTGGCTCGTCCACCTAGGGGCACTCTGACGATCAAGTCAGTCAACTTATCTCTCAAAGATATCAAACAAATAACACAACTCTTAATTAAAGCATCTCAAATAAAAGCATACCTTAGACCCAAGGGGGTGCCTTACTTTTATAATGATCAGTAATGCCCTAGTTCCAAAGAAGTCTCACTTCATAGGACTCAAAAACAATGCTTATCTTGGACTCTTAGCTAGATATAGATAAACTCCTCAAGACCCTCATCCTTATCTAGACTAGATGCCGTCTCTATCTAGGACTCTTGTCCTCTATCCAAATATCTCGGACTCCGGTATTATCGCACCATATCTCTTGCCCACGTGGCATCTCGGCCACATGGCGTCATTCTCAAAATACTTCCCCACAGTAATAATGATCCACGATCTTATTGCTAAGTGTTATCTCTCTCCCAATTTGAATCCACGAGGCATGAAAATGTTAGTTTTGTTATGCATATTGTTGGGGATTTGATATTTTGCACAATTAACATCTAAAAGCCAGAAGAAAATAAGGGATATAAATTGCGATGGACAGAAGTTAGGCTACGATGGATAAGAGCTGAACTATGACAGAGCTGTGACGTCGATATGGTAGATAGGGGCCAGAAAATGTACCACTCAACTCCATTACGTCTCTAAGTGGGTTAACAAAATCCCCTAACTACTTTTCATGCAAATAAGGGCCACTACTTGCTTAGGAAGGAAGGGTCTGGGGATACTGCTGGGAGTCAAAATGATGTCATTTTGATGTCCTCAATACATATTCGGTTATTAAGAGGGCTCGAACCCAAGACCACCTATAGAGAAAAAGTGTCTTGTACCACTATGATACTAAGTCTATTTGTTAACATTTTGGACATATATTTTCTTTATTACTTTATGAAAATATCTTTCAAACCAACATAATTGTTTTTTATGCAAAGAATTTATCTATATGTTTATGTACCTTAGTTAAGAATAAATATTACATATACCAATTATTTTAAATGGTGTCATTAACCACAAAATTATATGTACATGAGAGGGTAATTTGCGTAGGCAAATTGGGCTAAGCTAAGTAGAATCATTTTTTGGATGCTAGGTCGCGCAGTGGGTCGAGATAAGAGCTTAGATAGTTTAATCCTAGGCTGAACAGTTGATAGGCTGGTCAATGGGCTAGGATCTAGCTTATAATCGGGGAACAAACTGGAATGGTATACCGGTTAATTAAGGAAGGCCGATCTAGGTGTAGCTCGGCAGGGTAGCTCATGGCGGCCCAAGATTGCGTAGCTCGGCCAAAGGTATAGCGGAATCTGGTAGCTCGGTTAGGCATGGTTAGCCGAGCATGGTGTTTGGTCATCTCACTTGGCTTGTAGTGAGGAGGCTGTACTTAGGATAAGCACTATCATGAGTAAGGTATTTCTTGAGAGGACTTTACTAAGGAGAGTTAGAGTCCTACTAGGACTGTGCCACGTGTAATTTATAAAAGCTAACGACAGAACCATTTCCAATGTATTGCATTTTATACTCCCAAATTCATAACGCTTTTGTGTCTATTGTCTACTTGCTAATTTAGGTATCAGAGGAGTTTTTGGCACACACCCACCGACAAGCTCATATTTTTGTTTTCAGGTATAAGACGACGATGTTTGGAGGAGGGTAAACTTCATCAACAGGATTATACAAAAAAGGATTATTTCGTGCTCATACAATTGGCACTATTTGTGGGAACGATACAGAGAACTTACCTCTTGATCTAGTTTTCCTTCAATAAACTTCAATAGCACACAACGAAGAGTTGCTTCATTCTGCCATTAACGGACAAACCCTAGAGGGGAACAAGAGGCGCGGAGATTTGCCTTTTGCTCTGCCTATGGCAGATTTAAACCCTCAGCAACGCAACCCTCATAGGGGCGCGCGAGAAAAGTGAGGACTGAGTCCCTATCACTCTCACAACTCAGATGGACAAAGGAGGATGACAAATACCCAGGTTTTGGAGGATCCTGTGAGGGAGCAAGATGAGTAAATGAAGAGAATGGTGGTAGACATGGAGGCCTTGAAACACCAGATGAAGGGCAAGGGTGTGGCAATCCGCGAAGGTAGAATGCGATCTCGCTACTCAGGAGATCGGAATAGGCAAGCCACGCCCATGCATTCTAAAAGTAGGAGTCTCTGGACAGGCAACACTTATTTGAGAACTTTCAAGACTCTTTACTCCAGGTTTGAAAGAACGAAGCCTGAGAGGTCGTGCATGGAGGAAAGCAACTATCCACCCCCATACACTCACTAAACAACTTCGCAGCACACCGAGCTTTCTAGATCGGGGGACCTGCGAACCATTCTGGAAGAGAGGGCACGAAAAAGAGAAGTAACCCATGCATAGGACCCCCAAACGGTCTTAGCTCTGTAACAGTTGGCTCCTAAGATGCATGGAAGCGTCAAAGTTGGACTGTCAATACCATGCCTTGCCTTTGAACCAACTGACAAAGCACTAGCAAGGTTGCAGAGTTCGCTATTCATTCTGGCGATAGAGAATGTACCACTGCCCTTAGGCTTCAACCAGCCTAAGTTCATAACCTATGAGGAGAAGTCAAATCCGTACATGTATCTAAGCCACTTTTGCCAAGTTATGGCCATACATTGGCTAAAGGAGGCTCTAATGTGCATTTTGTTCCCATCAAGCCTTAGAGAATTAGGCTTGACTTGGTTTGAGAAATTGCCAGAAGGCAACATTGCCTCCTGGGCGTAACTGGCTGAGGCGTTTGTTACCAGGTTAAAGACAAACACCAAGACGCCAGTTGAGATAGATCAGTTGCTCGCCATCGACATGGGCGAGAAAGAAATGTTGAAGTCTTACAACAATAGATATTGGGAGAACTTCAACTAGATAGGTGACTGCCCCACCAACCTAACTATCATGCAGTACAAGTTGGGTTTGCAAGTGGGCCATAAGTTGAGGGATTCAATGACAATGACGCCACCCGTCACTATGGAAGCCTTGATGGAGAGAGTGCACTAGCATATCAAGGTAGAAGAAGATGGCACTCGCGCCAAAGTAAAATCCAGTACAATGGCGATGTCGGACAAGAAGCCTGTAGGAAAGGTTAATATGGTCGGAAAGAAGGGCCAAACTAACAACAACAATCGCGGTGTACTACCCAATAATGAAGACGCCAAGGCAAGGAGGTTGAGTGTGATAACCCTGTTCCGTATTATGCTAATTAATCTTAATTGTGATTGTGATTATGTGTTTGATATGATTTTGAGTGTCATTTATATGAACATATGTGGTTTTGAATTTCTATTTGTTCACCGTAGGAAAATCTGTTTGATTATCTGCTCTAGAATTTAAATTGAAGGCCTTATCGGCCACATAAACTGAAATTGATTACGCCAATGTGATTAGCGCAATTTTTAGAGCCTACGGTGAAATTTAATTGAAAACTTATTCGAATCAAAATAATTAGATTCAGAACGATTAATTAAGCTCTATTATTTAACTCTAATCAATTTGATTAAGAGAGAGACCATAAAAGGAGCCAATATACACTTATATTCATTTAGTTGAACTCAAATGGAAGTCACACTCTAGAGAGAGAGGGAGAGGCCGGCTCTAGAGAGAGAAAGAAGGAGAATTGTGTGTTTGGCTCAAAGTTTGTGAAATTGGAAGGCTAGACTCAAGATTTAACTACAATTGTGAGAATTGAAGCTCTTAGGTGAGTAAATTCATGGATTTTAGTTTGTAACTTTGTGAATTCAAAGTTGAATGGTGACCAAGAACATGAATTGAATTGATTATGATGAAATTGAGTTGGTTTTGATGAATTGGAAGTCAATGTACACATGCATGTAAGAAATTGCCATGAATTTGTATGTTTGAACTTGAAATACATGATCCATGTTGAATTTTGATTGAAGTTCATGCTTTTGGTCATCTCTCCATCATGTAAATTGAGAATGGGAGCTATATCTCACATGCATGTACAATTCATAAGAGTATGAGTTTTGAATACATGAATTTGTTATGTGGGAAATAAGTTTGGTGTAATTTGGGGCATGCATGTAATTAATTCATGAGATTTAAGCTTCATAATGTGATGAATTTGGCGTTGTATCATGTTAGTAGATGTATATGTGAAGTTTGAGCCATAACATGCAAGATACATGGGTTTGAATGAAAGATTGAACTTCAAGCAGTTTGCTGGAATTTCCAGAAATTGGCATGTCCGCTCGAGCGGGAAAAGAGCCGCTCGAGCGTGAAATGTTGGTTCCCAGAATTTTTGCAGACATTGATGTCCGCTCGAGTGGGGACATTCACGCTCGAGCGGGGAGCCATGTAGTGTGACTTTCAACTCGAGCGTTCGAAGTCACGCTCGAGCGTATTATTAAGGTAACCAGCACTTTTGCAGACAGAAGGGGTCCGCTCGAGCGGGGAAGCCTGCGCTTGAGCGGGGAGCCCTGTTTCTGAAATTTTGAAAATATGTTTCGTGTTTTATTTTTCCGTTCTCCTTCATTTCTAAGAACTCTTAGACATACATTAAACATTGTGAATGAGTTAAAAGGATAAGAAAGAAGCCTAAGAGGGATGTATGAATTAAGAACGGATTGAATCGTTTATGACCCGTTATGTTCATGAAATGTGTAGGGTCAAGCACGAGGGCAAATCCATCGGCAGATCACTATGAGTAATATCTTAGTAAAGATATTTTGAAGTATGTTATTTGTCCAATTGCTTATTTCCATATAAGTCTTATAAGTTTGTTAAATTGAATTGGGGACAAATACTTATTATGCCAATTGATTGGGTCGAAGGCCGTTTGACGTGAACGATTGGGCCGGAGGCCGTTTGACATGAATGAATAAATGGGCCGAAGGTCGTTTGAGGCCGTTTGACATGAATGAGTAAATGGGCCGGAGGCCGTTTCATGAATGAATGAATGAATGGGCCAAAGGCCGTTGGATACAATTGATTGGGCCAAAGGCCGTTTGACATACATGAATGATTGGGCCAAAGGCCATTTGATATACATGAATGAATTGGGCTCGAGGTCATTTGTTAAGGAAATGAAGTAGGCCAAAGGCCGTTTGATACGTTCGGGCCTGAATCACCTAATGTACCAAAATAATGCACTAAATAGAATTCTACATGGGCCCAAGGCCGTTTGATATATGTGAATATCATTTACGTACCTTCTTCATTTGATATTATTCACTAGACTTTCGCTCACTCTCATTCATGTGTATGTAGGTGAGCAAAGAGATGTCCAAACCCAGCCTCAGTGAAGTCTGTGAGAAAGGTCAAGTTTCGGAGAGTCAGCCCAAATGTCACACACATGAGACTTACTTTCGCCTCTTTTGATCTTTTGTTATAATCTCATTATGTTGGCGAAAATGTTAGACTACCTTTGTATATAAGTTTTGGCTAGGCTGACTAAGACTTGAATGATCCTGTGTGTGTATAATACTTCAAGCTGATTTCCTTTTGGTGTTAGTTATTAATGAATACAGATATGTGTTATTTGATGTGCCATGTAAGCACGGCCCTATGGACAATTTATAAGTTTGTTTCCGTTTGGCCCCTTAACTCTGATGAAATACATTTTGTCTGGTTTAAGGCCGCAGGTAATCCCTTGATTACTGGCCGGTTATGAGCTTAACCCACAGGGGCGGGTTCAGGTCGTGACATTGAGGGTCTACACTGCCATTACGACGGTTTTAAAGAAGCCCATTTACCGAATTCTTAGTGAAATACATGATGAACCCTTCGTTCGGCGGACTGCCAAGTTGGAAGAAGTGCAGAGAGGCTACGATGAGAGGTATAGGCATACGTTCCACGATGAAGTAGGGCATCGAACTGAAGATTGCATGCCTTTGAGGCAACACTTAGAAGAATTGGTGGCAGTAGGCCATTTAGATCAATACATTGAAAGGGGAGCTTGGCCTAGCCCCCAAGATCGTAACACGGTAGATGGGATGCAGGCAGACGGAGCACCTTAAGGCATGATAAATGTTATACATGGGATCATTGAACCTGAGCGAGTATGCGAGCTCATAGGGATGATCAAGAAGGCCAAACATATGAGGGAAGTGCTAAGTGTTCAATCAACTATCAAGAAAGGGAAGACAGAGGCAAAGAACGTCATTACTTTCTCTGATAAGGATTTAGCAAGGTTGCAGAACCCTCACCACGACGCACTAGTAGTTACTTTGCGCGTCAAAAATTATGACATCAAGCAAATCTTTTTTTTTTTTTTTTTTTTGATCAACAAAGAAAAAGAACATTATTGATGAAACAGAAAAACTATTACATCAAAAAAGAAAATGAGAAGGAGTGCAGAAAGTATCATAGCGAACCAAATCAATCCCAACTAGGTTGGCACCAATAAAACTGCCCAATCATATGCTAGCACAACCACAAGAGTTGGTAAGAAACCAACCACAAACACCAAAAACTACCTCACCCAATTAAACACCAACCACACCTAATACAAACCAAGAAATCAAACTACCTATCAGCAATAAAGCTGGACAACACTAACAGCTGCAGCAGCACCAAGCATTCAAACTACCTAACAACAACAACTGGACAACACTAACACCTGAGGCAGCAAACCAAATCAGCAGAAGATGGATGCAACCCAAGCAAGAACAACCAAGGAAGCTCATGCGAGATAATGTACTATGAAACCTTCAAAGAGATGAAATTAGAGGGCAATGACTTGGCTCCTGCGACTTCTCCCTTGGTCAGTTTTAACTCCATGCTTAAATGGCTGGTTGGCAAGATAATTTTGTCGGTCAAAGCAGGCTCAATGACAATGCAAGTGGAGTTCTGGGTATTGAAAGTCCCTTCCACCTACAACATTATCTTGGGAAAAGTATGGTTGCACGCCATGCAAGTTGTAGCATCAACTTACCATCAAGTGCTGCGATTTCCAAACGAAACTAGAGTAATTGAAAAGGTATTAGGAGACCAAATCATGTCTAAACAAAGCTTCGTGATAGTGAACGACAGTCGAGTGACCAAGGGGTTCATGTAGATGGTCGAGGAACCAGAGAGCAACAAGATGTTCGCTAACGTCGGCAAAACAGCCGAGCAGAAAGCAATAAAGAATCTAGTGGAGGTAAGAATAGACGAGAATGACCCAGAGAATTTTTTCTTCCTCAGCTCATCTTTGTCCAACGTTGAGAGAAAAGAGATCATGGAATTTTTAATCTCCAATATCGAAGTGTTTGCTTGGACGTCGTATGATATGTCAGGCATTGACCCAAACTTCATCTGCCATCAACTTAACGTTAACCTGTAGCTTGCTTTTCGTGCTCCTCGGAGGGGTTTAGTCCCCTCGAATACGATATCCCTACAGTTCGGACTCCATGGTTCTGAATCTGGTTTCACAAGTGCAATGTGAAATAAAATAAACACAAATGAGCGTCCAAATCTGGCAAATCTTAGAAAAAATCCATTTATCATCAAAGATGCCTAAAATAGACTGTATTGCCAGATTTCAGAGTCGCCACCTAAATATTTTTTGGAAAATTTAGGAAACCCGTGACTCATGCCAAATGCCACTTGTCCGTCATAACCAAAGTGTCTCAGTTTGGGAACTTAGGTATGAGAGGGGAACGTCATGAATTGAGCACCCCACTCACCCGATCAAGGATCGGCCTCTACTAATCATGATGTAATTTTTATGTACATGATATGCTGTTGTTCCGATTATTACGTTATCTTACTATGTGTGGCACACAATTATAGACTATTCCACCCACTTTGGGATGCTTTGATTTTATGTTTGTTTGAAAAGGGTTTTAAATGTGCTACTTGAAAAGGCGAGCTCATATATATACATTAATCATAATCATCCCAACTTAAGTGAAAAAACCTTTATCCACCGGCATTCAAGAGATATATCAAATAAGCACTTAGCCTCATGATAAATATGCTTGATATGGAAACATAAACACACATGCAATATGCTAAAGAAAAATTGCTTACCTGGTACTCAATCGAGGCAAGCCAAAATAGAAGAAAATAGCTAGAAAAATACATGCTTTAATATGCAAATGATTAATTCAACACATGTAGAACGCAACTATTAGGTTCGGCTTGTTAAAATGTCATATGGATTAACTTAAAGCATGCGATAGCACGCATATTCAATTAAGTAGGAAATAACAAGAAGGTTAGAATGATGAACCGAACCTAATGCATACAAAATGGATACAAGTCATGGTAATGATATGAGACCAAAAATATGATACTATATGTAACCATCGTAAGCAAGTAAATAAAAGGGAGAAAAAATGGGGGTTGAAAGACATACATAATATTACAAGTGTGCCCTCATACAAGAGGGTCTGAACGTCCGAATGTTAACTAATTATTACAACACCAAATTAACTAATTTAACTATCTATTACAATAACTAAATTTAACTAGCTATTACAAATTTGAATGAATCTAATTAATTAACATACTACTATCAAAGCATTAATTTAAAAGAACCACGGGAAACAAAGCGTCGCACATGCATGAACGAGAACATCCTGTCTGTTTTGCTACCAGAAACTGTTCTTTTCGTAGTCAGAAAATTAATCTATTTTTGCCTCAGCTTCTGCTCTGTTCTGCCACAAAATGCCACTGCCTGTATAAAAAGGTGGTTGGTCGGCCTTGAAAAGTGGTCGGTTGTACAAAGTTTTGGCCAGCCGACCACTACTTTTAAGGGATGCCCTGCTGCCACAGATTCAAAACAGAGCAAAAGCAGAGTGTTTCCAAGAGATGTTTATCCTTTCTACCTCTCCCTGGCATGAAACTGATCAAGGGAGGAGTAGACTCAATTTACAAACCATCAATTGTCGCAAAGTTGTTGCATGATGATCTATGAACCGATAGGACAAAGGCTCAATAAATGGAAAGAAAGACCAACAAAAACCTCTCCCCTATCATGGAGTTACCTCAAGGGAAATGGTAGACATTGCCTCATGAATCATTAACATCACTAAAGAGTATGTAATGATTCGAGACATAATAGGTTCAATATAACATCCAATTGAACCCAACTCAATTTTATTACCTTTTTTTACTCCAATTTTAACCTCTTTAATATTACCTTGCCATTAGCTACGTCCACTAAGTGCAAAGCGATAAAGAGAAGTGTCAAACAAAAAGTCGTGCTTAACATGAGAGAAATGTAATGCCTTGGTAATGAACCTCCAAAGAGATTAAACCATTAAGCATAGAAAGTCTATTTCTCATGCTTTGAACAACAACCAAGTGTTTGAGACAACTCTTAATCAAAGGAAAAAAAGAAAAGAGGGAGGCTGCAGAGATGATTAGACAGAGATAATTATTACAAGTGTGAGTAATCAACTCAAATAGATTGGTGTCTATGACCTAAACCACCAAATCTATGAGGTCTTACAACAACACAAGCATGGTATTCAAAGCATAAACTAATAAACACATTAAAACAGCCCCCCACCCCCCCAAAAAAATAGTGTTGAAAATATTTTGAAAAAGCCAGAAAAAGTAAACAGAAATGGAAGAGAACAAAGCTAGTAAGCAAGCCTAAGGAAGAGTGGCTAACCCCTCCACTTTTTGGACCTTAAAATCACATATTTTAACCTCTGAAAACTTTGAAAATCAGTAGCTAAAAGTTGAGAAATAAGTGGGGAAAAACAAGTATACAAGCTATAGAATAAGATTCAAGAAATTGTGGTTAACCCCTCCACCTTTGGTAGCTTTTTAATCACAAGTTTCAGAACTTAAAAACAATCCAAAAACAATAATAAAAAAAATATTAAAAAAAAAAAGAGAGAGAGAAGAAAATAGTAGTGTAAATAAATGAGAAGATGGCAAAAGTTATACCTCTTGAAGAGAGGATGTTCTTTGGTTCACAAACCACAAAGTGTTCACTCTCAAGGGCTGAAATTTTGGCTCAATAATCTCAGCAAGAAGCCTTAAAATTTTGGTTTAGGAAGTGTATGTATATTGTATGTATATTGCAAGATAGAGAGGGAGAGTGTTTGGCAAGTTTTTGACTCTTAGCACATTTTTCTAACCTAAAACGATGAGGTATAGTCCTCTATTTATAGAAAAACAAGTTCCCCTATTAGAAATATCTATATTGAGCCAGCTAGTGCAATGCATGCACATTGGGGGATAGCTGGCAGCAAAATATTTGTCTGTCAGAACACATGGCCAGCCGGCTATGGACTTGTACGGCCGGCCACAAAAAGTGGTCTGCCAGTCCAATTTTGGTTTTGCTGCTTTTTGAGTGGTCAAGATAAAAAATAGGGTTTGACCCAAATTGGGGTGCAAGGTTTGGTTTTGACACTCAAAAATTGAAGCCTTTTGTTGAAGAATTTGAACGATTGTACAGAGTAACTTTTCATCATCGAGTGTTCAAAGTGCGGTGCCCAAGTCTTGAGGGTGGTCAAAAATGAGATGTCTACACAACCTTACCACCAAACCAGTTATACAGCGAACTTGCAGATCGACACTACACCACGCCAAGATAGTAGCTGAAAAAGTGGGAAATCTGTTGGAAGTAGGGGCAATCAAAGAAGTTCACTATCCTAAGTGGGTCTCCAACACAATGGTGGTGCCTAAGCAAAATGGCAAATGGCACGTTTGTATGGATTACAAGACCATTGACAAAGCGGTTCCAAAAGATAGCTTTCATCTACCAAGGATAGACCAACTGGTGGACCTAACTACAGGCCATAGCCAACTTAGCTTTCTCGATGCATATCAAAGATACCATCAGATTGCTATGTATGAACCGAATCAGGAGGTCACATCCTTCACAACACCAAGGGGTTGTATTGCTACAAGGTCATGCCCTTTGGCCTAAAAAATGCAGGGGTAACGTTTCAGTGAATGGTCACCAAAATATTTGAACCATTGTTGGGCAGAACAATGGAGGTTTACATTGATGACATGGTGGTCAAAAGTAAGAATGAAGCAGACCATGTCAACGACCTAACTGAGATGTTTCAAATTTTGAAGACTCCAAGCTATGACTAAACGCCTCCAAGTGTGCATCTGGCATGGGGTCAGGCAAGTTTCTTGTCTTTCTAGTTACCAACTGCGGTATAGAAGTAGATCCCTCCCAAATCAAGGTCGTTCAAGAATGGTTGCACCCTCTACGGAGACCGATGACACATTTCCAAAGGGAGAAGAAGTAAGCCACGCAACTACAAGCAAAATTTGCAGCGACATGTTTAAAAGGGAAATGGTAGGGCAACCGCGCAAAGAAAATTTCGATCAATTAGTGCACAAAGACTTGGAAGAAATAACCGAACTCCTAAACCCTAAAACATCTTTGGACCCATCCACATGCTAGAAGTTGTTTGTAGGAGAGACGTGGAAGCTCTTTGTGGATGGCACTTCCAACAGACATGGAGCTGGACTTAATATAGTCCTCATCTCGCCCGATGGCCTAACTGTCGAACAAGCGATCAGACTTGGCTTTCCAGCATCTAACAATGAAGCAGAGTATGAAGCACTTTTAGCCAATCTAAAATCTGCCCTCCAGATGAGGGCTACCGAGCTAATGGCATATAACGACTCGCAGCTGGTAGTCAACCAAATATCTGGCGAGTATGAAGCAAAAGATGACAAAATGGCCAAGTATCAGGAGCTGTATAGCGATCCGGGCTTTTAGACCCGATCCATTTATTTTTTTTGAATCCAGGAAACCATATTCGTGATGGTCGTTCTTTTCTCTTCATATTTGGTTTTGGCTTCGGGGGTCGACACCGCCCTTGTTGGGCTCGACACTACACTCTTATCTTTGTTTTGTTAAGCTCCAAGGGTCGACACCAATGTTGGAAGGGTCGACACCGTCTTGGTGCTGTGTTCTTGGAATAGCTACTGAAATTTAGTGTCAACACCAGCCTTAGAGATGTCGACACTTGTCTTGTGTTGTTAGCCTCAAGGGTCGACACCAATCTGCGAAGCGTCAACCCTTATCTATTGCTGAATTTGGGTTTGGTTGTTGAAATTTAGTGTCGACACCTTGGTTCCAAGGATTGGCACCAGTCTGGGAAGGGTCGACCCCTGCGAGTTCTTTTCTAGATTTTTAGTCGGTTTTGGGCCCTACTTCTTAGGGATTTTGACTTGTTCTTTTGAGTTGACTTTGGGACTTCATTTCACTTTGACCTAGCACTATAAACAAGTCCCTCACTTAACCTTTTCTTCACTTTATCTTCGCTTTCCCCTCTTGAAATCGTGAGAGACACTCTCTCTCTCTCTCTCTAAAATCACTTTTTCGATCAAAGATCTTTAGAGCTACTCACTTGGAAGCATCTCCTCACCCTGCTCCTTTGAGATTAAGTGTAAAGCTTGTCAAGGGCTTCATTTTGATTGGAGAAAATCGTTGTTTCGTCACTGTCAACTTTTAGACTTTCCTTCCTTCTCCCTCTTCTAAGTTTGAGGTAGGAATTTTCTACACTCTTCTATGGGTTTGAACTTAGCTATTTGTTTTGTATAAACAATATTGTGAGGTTTGGAAAGTTTTGAACAAACTTAGGGCTTTGGGTTAAAATCAAAAGAGGGGTTTACAAAGGGATGTTTTGGAAATGGTTACGGGAGTGAGAATGGGATTGTGTTGTAGTAAGATTGTTGATTTTCACATTTGGGTTGGAGTTTGGAAGAAAAGGTAGCTTGCCCTAAAATGCCTCCAATGTTTATTTTGTATAAATAAAATGGAATTGATATTAAAAATGTGAAATTGGATTGATAATTATATAAATGGTGGAGTTGGATATGTATTATTACTCACCTATGGAATTTGGATGATTTATCTGTCTTGGAGATTATGTATTTGTTTAGAAATATATGTTTTGGGCTATCGGTAGAGAATAGCTATGATTGTTGTAGAAATTGCATGAGAATTAGGTGAATTGAAACTAATTTTCTCATCTATTTATACTGAGCCTTGTCACATCTTAAATACATTATACATGTATGATGTTTGGGAGAAGAAATGAGATGTACTCCATGTTTGAGAGGAGAAGGGGGATGTACTCCATTGAATTAAGTTGGCTGGAGTGTTTAGGGTGAAAGTCTCGAAAACTATTAATATATATGGGTGTTGATTTCCGCGGACGAAATATCCATAAAATGGGTACTAATAGGGTGTTAGCCCAGTCAAGTTCTCAATTAGGGCTCTTAGTTCAGCAAGATCAATCTCAATGGGTACTAACAGGATTTTAGCTCGGTCACAATGCGATTTTGGATCAAAATCACAATTTTTGACTGGTTTTTGGTTCTAGTCGTTTGGAGTTCTTCTTAGAATGAGGGACTTCCACAGGTTAACAGAGGTAATGAGGCCATCTCAAGTTCATATTATGCTCATTTTAGTGGGTTATTGTCTGGAAATGTTATTTTTAAGTC
Source organism: Camellia japonica (assembly GCA_030407325.1). Classification (NCBI taxonomy): domain Eukaryota; kingdom Viridiplantae; phylum Streptophyta; class Magnoliopsida; order Ericales; family Theaceae; genus Camellia; species Camellia japonica. The sequence continues at coordinate 175,536,909 of JAPPVO010000059.1, read as the reverse complement.
TATATGGAATATTAACAACCTCAAAAACACCAAGAACACGAGGAACAACTTGAATGTTAAAGTAAAAATGTTGGAAAGTTTTAGAAACTTACAGGTTTGAAGGCTGACTCAAATTTCAAACGAAAGAAACGCTTTGTTGAATGATTACGAGATCATGGGTGCGAGATGCAATGTCGATTGGATACAACAATGAAGGAATCTGAGAGGTTTGGCTCTGGTTTGAGGGGTCGTACAAAGGAAGAAAACGAACAGTGCCTGGGACTGTTCAAGTATGGGGGTTATATATATGAAATGAAAAAAACATGGTCGATTCGAATTTTTGGCCAGTGTGAGACGGCTGTTGCAGGGCTACTTAGCCAATGGGAAGGTGCAACGTATCCAAAGAGTTATGTCGTGTCAGACGTGCCAGAGTGATGGATGGACATGCTGGTGTAAACACCCCATTTTTTACCGTCCTCAAGACTTAGACGTCACCGTTTGAACACTCGGTGATCATCCATGTTCGTGTTCATCTTGAGTTCTCGGAGGTTTCGGTCGCGCGCCTTGCCTCAAGACCTCTTGACTTGTTTGTTTTGTACTTGGTTGTGCACAAACACTTGTGTTTTTGCTCCAAAGGAAAAGGGTGGCTTCTATTATAAAGCTCAAAAGGTTAAAAGGTCACAACAAATTCCCCCAAAATAAAATATTTAGGTGGCGACTCTGCATCTGGCAAAGCAGTCCATGTTTGTCACTGCATTCTAAAAATCTGTTTTTCAAAACAATTTGCTGGATTTGGACTCTTTGATGATTCATCAGTCTTGCATTGCACTCTACGAGATTAGATACAGGACCGTGACATTGAGTCCTGAACTGTAGTGAGCCCCAATGAACAAAACGGGATTCCCTCCTGGGACGTTCGGGGACGTCTACAGTTTCTGGCGACTCCGCTTGGGAGTTAGAGAACTTGACTCGAACTCATGATACCTGAACGGTTGGCCGGAGGTTCGCTTTGAGAAGCGTGCCATAAGGTTGACCGGTTACGGGCTCTGCCACGATGGGAACACAAACCCCGGTTTTCACCGGGGCACCCTTTTTGACCATTCGACCTAGTGCATATTCGGAATCTGTAGTGACTATTCCAAGCTAGGACAAGTTGCTTACCCGATTATAGGTTGTTTGAAACCGCTGCGTGCATAGTGAAACCCTATCTCCAGACAAAATAGGACAAGGAAACCCTACCCCACCATAGGGGTGTTTTGGCTCTCACTTGTTTGTTATGTGCTTTAGAGTTGGCCTCTACAGGAATGCATGTATCAGTTTACAAGTTTGGGTATCAGGCCTGAGGGCACCAGTTCAGTATTTTGGGAATCAGTTATCTGCGGGTATCAGATTTAGTTTTGGGGGCAGTGATTTGGGAACAATGATCAGTGTCTGAGAATAGTGTATTCAGCTTATCAACTGCGTGTTGTGACGCCCAACTGTGTGTTGTGTGTTTATTTACGCTGTTATGCTGTCCGTTTGTCTGGTTGTTTATTTCCTTATTATTGTTTTATTTATCTTTTTGCTAGGTAGTTTAGCACAATTGCTTCAGACCAAGCAGATATTCCCCAAGCACTCTGGACTAAAGGTCGCAGACTCCATCGATCTGAGGATCTGGTAGACAAACAACCAGTGTTTCATTCTCTACCCCCGGCTACTAGACGGAGGGCAGCTAGGCAGAGGATATCAGTTCAGCAGTCAGTTCAGAGAGCCCTGTCTACCCCACCTGAGTACAGTAGGGATCAGAGTTCTGTTTCTCCCGCAGAGAGGGAACATATACCGGATCTTCAGCTAGATCAACAGAACATGGCAGGGATGGAGGAGGTAGTGCGCCAACTCCAGGAAAGTATGAAAATCATGCAGCAGGACGTTGTTCGCCAAGCGGAATTTGCCAAACAACAGGCCGAGGTCATGGCCCAGCAAGCAGAGCTAATCACCCGGCTACAGCAGCAAGCCGGAGCATCAGCTTCACACCAAGCTCCTCCCCCACCGAGGGTCCCACTACCCGGGGAGACGCCAAATGCCCAGAATATCTAGGAGGATACAGACATCCCGATGGGGCCGGCTCCGCCCCCGATTCTACCTCAACTATTCAAGGCACCTATGCCTATCAATCAATCGGACTCTCCCTTTGAGTTCGAGGTGGACCCTACAGCGTTGAAGTTGAGCAAGCTTGAAAAGTTGTTCAAGAAATCCCAAGGGGTAAAGTCCATCCCAGACATTGAGAACGGGTATACTGACGCGGCTGTGACGCTGCCCAACCGGTTCAAGATGCCACAAATCGACCGCTTTGACGGGTCTGGGGATCCCATGGTGCATCTACATTTGTTTTCGAACATATTAAGGCCGATGGGCCTCACCAGACTACAGAAGCTTTCATTGTTTGGCCGGACCCTGTCAGGTGTGGCGGCCATCTGGTACGCAAAATTGGAAGACGATGTCAAGCGAAATTAGGATGGGATGGTCGAGGCTTTCATTGCACAGTACTCCTATAACACGCAAATCGAGATTACCACCCATGATCTCGAGACAACAAGGCAGGAGCCTAAAAAGAGTTTCTCTGAATTCGTAACCCGCTGGAGGGCCAAGGCCTCAATGTTGACCACTAGGCCCACTGACAAGGATCAGATTCGAATGATTGTGCGCAATCTCCAACCCAAACTGATGCAGAAAATGATCGTGCTCCCTTTCCCTACCTTTTCAGATTTACATGAGATGGGGGTACAAATTGAGGATGCGATGAAACAGGGGCTGATTGACCAAGACAGAGAGCAACCCAGGAGAACCTTCAACCGTAACACCAATACAGGCACAAGCAATGCCGCAACTACCAGAGCTTCAGAAGTAAGCATGGTCACTACCAATCCCCTAAGAAACCTTGCAGCTACGCCATTCACCAGTGCGTCCGGTAGTAGTTTGCAAATAGCCAGATACCCACCCAAAAACCAAAGAACTTTCACTCCACTATACATGTCCTTGTCCAAGGCTTTAGGAGTTTTGATTAGGAAAGGGCACTTGAAGCCCCTAGAGCCGCGGCCGTTACCAGAAAAACTCCCCCCCCTCCCATAATCCAGCCAAGTACTGCACTTTTCACCAACAGCACGGTCATGACACCAATCAATGCTTCCGATTACGTCATGAGATTCAAGATCTCGTTGATAATAGGGTGATTGTGCCTCCAGAGAAACCCAACGTCACAACCAACCCTCTCCCACCACACAACCAAGCTCCACCTCCCAAACGAATCAACTTTATCCAAACCGGGGTCATGTCATACGACCCCAGCACATATATCACCCCATCTCACCTACCCAAGCCAGAGGTGTTCCTTCCCGACAGCACTGACTTGTGTATGTTGGACATCTCCCAAACCCAACCTCAACCAATGGTGGCGACCATCGAAGATGGAACAGGGATGATTTTGGAGGAAAGTGGTACAGTGGATGCAGGGACTGAGGAATTGAGAAGCTTTGCTGAGGAGGTGTACAATCCGAGTGACTACATTGCGTCAGCGGGTCAGATTAGGCCAAATGTGGAATTGTCGTTGGAGGCAGAAATTTGTGTACTACAGGGGGATGGGCTTGATCAGAGGATAGATGATTTAGCAGTTCTGGAAGGGGACATCACTGACCTCCAGATTTTCAACGAACAAGATCCGGGGGACATGATAGTTAACTGGTTCGATTTTGAGGAGTCAGCAGAGGTCACAGGGTGGCTTGACGACCAACCAGATATTGTTGAAGAATCTCAACTGGAAAAGGGCCCGTCAGGGGCAAGGACATCAATTGTGGCCGGAAGGGCCGGAAGTCAGAATGCATCGCCAGAGAGCGCCGGTGCCGAGAATTTCACTCGGGATCTGGGCATTTTGAATACAAGAGACGTTGAACAACAGACTGCATTGACGCAGTTAGAACATGAAGGAATTGAAGACTCTGAGAGAGCCAGAAAAGCCAAGGCCCCTGTGGGGACTGAAAGTGCTGTGTGCACAAGAACAGAGGATGCTGCGAGCATGTGGACAGAAGGTAACGTGAGTACAAGGACAGTGGTAACGGAGCCGGACAGGTGTCTGTCGACTGCCGATGGAATGTGGTGGGAGGACGATGATTTATGTCTTGCCCACACGGATGAGGATTGGGGAAGCAATCAACCGAATGATACCTGGTACATTGGTGAAGTTGACCATATGACTAGGAGTGGGCGGTATTTTAAGCCCCCACACCTAGATCAGCCAGAAGCGTCCAGGAAAGACAGGGAGTCGGAGAGACAGAAAGAGAAGCTACCTGAAGAAGAGGCCGTGCTGAAACAGTTGAAAAAGATACAAGCAAACATCTCCATCTGGGGACTACTTATGGCTTCACGTGTTCACAGACAGGCTGTTCTATCGGCCATGGACAAGGCCAAGCTCTCAATAGACACCACGCCTGAACAGCTGGTGGGATTGGTCTTTCCGGGAGGAGGTTCCCCGACATTGACCTTTTCTGACAAAGAACTACCGCCTGAGGGCGCGAATCATAACAAACCGCTCTACATCTCTGTGGAATGTAGAAGCAAATAGATACCGGTAGTTCTTGTCGACACGGGATCTGCTATTAATGTATGCCCATCAAGGACGGCATATGCAATCGGGTTGAAGCCCGCGGACTTCGTGCCCACAGCCCAGGTGATAAGGGCATATGATAACACAATCAGGGAGGTGATGGGGACTGTCAAAATTCAGACCCAGGTTGGTCCGGGACAACACGAGATTGACTTTCATGTCCTGGACGTTCCCGCAACCTTCAATCTACTTTTGGGGCGGCCGTGGCTGCACCAGGTAAAGGCAGTCTCTTCCACCTTGCACCAAATGTTGAAATACCCCCACGGGAAGGGGGTGGCTATTGTTTTTGGGAATTCGTCCATCCATCCGCTGCCAGAAGTGTCTACACCAGTCTTGGAAATCGAGCACGGCACGGAGGATGTGTTCTTATCGGGGTTTACTCTGGCTGAGGCTCGAGTCGTGCAAAACATCTTGGCTATTGATGAGGGGGTGTATGTCAGCGCACAATCAATATACCTCATGAACAAGCTTCAACACATCCCCGGGATGGGATTCGGAAAGAGTGGCCGGAAAGGCATCGCAGTATCGGCCGAAGTGCCGCATAACCCACATACCATTGGCTTGGGTTATCTGCCCATCAAAGAGGACTGGGTTAGGAAAGGTAAGAGATGGCTGGGAGAGCCAGAGCAAAGCGGGCGGGGAAGCCTTTTGAGTTAATGCACCGACCCATCCAGGGTACCCTAAACGGACGCTTCGTCCGAGAGGGGGAGGACTTTCCATTTTGTGGCTTCCCAGAGCCATGGCTGAATGTGGAGAGGAAGCGCGTGGCGGGTTTTGAGATCTTCTTTGACCTGCAGTTATTCGGGGATGATGTTGCCGAAGAGCAAACAAACCCATCAGCTGAGGTTGAGCAGTGTAAAAGTGTGGATTCCGAGAGCGCTAAAATTGAAATAGGGGTAGCACTGGCTTGTCTGCTTTCAGATCCTCCGTTCGTACAGAAGTGCTTGGGGGATAACTTCTCGGTGTCCATGATCGGGAATGAAATGGCTGCGGGCCTACCGTCAAACATTTTGGATGCATCCATCGCACCCTCTCTTATCTGGCAATACGATGAGGGATTTTTGTCAAGCAGCATCGGGTCAGATAGTGAGCTGGAATCTGATTCCACCGAGTCTAGTGAGTCGGAATCAGGTTCCAACTCGACTGAGTCTGAGTCCGGTTTCCTAGGGGTGATAACCCGGATGCCACAGTCCTGTCCAAGGCGTCTTTTTCTTTCTCTTTTGAGTCTGTTGTAACAGAAGAATCGAACGATTTGGAAATGCTTAATGAGAATGGAATGTATGTGGTTTCTGAGTACTTTTATGTGCCCTTGATTTATTGTATTAATCAGGACTTTCAAAATTTTGATGAAAACGACGGGGAAGAAATTCCTCCGATTTTGCAACGCTTAATTGATCAAGAGCAGGAAAGATTTGTTAAACCTTTAGTTGATGAAATCACTACTGTTAATGTTGGTACTGAGGAGGACCCGCAGCTGGTCCAAATCGGGTCCACGTTGTCTTCGGAGGAATGCGAGCGCTTAGTCGCTTTATTAAAAGATTTCAAATATGTTTTCGCGTGGTCCTACGAAGACATGCCTGGGATCGATCTTGAGATTGTACAGCACCGGATCCCTCTTGATCCCGAGGCCCTACCCGTTAAACAGAAACTCAGGAGGATCCGCCCGGATCCGCCTGGACTACGCTCTCAAGATTAAAGAAGAGGTCACCAAACAAATTGACGCAGGGTTCCTGCTGGTGTCTGAATACCCAACTTGGTTGGCCAACATTGTTCCGGTGCCGAAGAAGGATGGTAGGATCCAGGTATGCGTGGATTTCAAGGATTTGAACAGAGCCAGTCCGAAGGATGACTTTCCCTTGCCGCATATTGATGAGTTAGTGGACTTCACAGCGAGGCATGCTTTACTTTCGTTCATGGATGGATTCTCGGGCTATAATCAGATTGTGATGGCACCCGAAGACCGGGAGAAGATTGCCTTCACCACCCCATGGGGGACTTACTGTTACAGGGTGATGCCATTTGGGTTAAAGAACGCTGGAGCTACATATCAACGAGCCGCGACCACGATATTACATGACATGATCCACAAAGAGGTTGAGGTGTACGTGGATGACATGATTCTCAAGTCCAAAGAAAGAGAGGGCCACTACACCGCCTTGCAAAAGTTCTTCCAAAGGATCAGAGAATTTCGATTGTGGCTGAATCCTCAGAAGTGTACGTTCGGTGTTACAGCAGGGAAAATGTTGGGGTTTCTGATTACACAGAGAGGTATCGAAGTCGACCCTTCCAAAATCAAGGCCATCTTAGAAATGCCACCACCAAGGACTGAAAAGGAGGTGCGAGACTTTCTGGGTAAAGTGCAATTCATAAGACGGTTTATCTCAAAATTAACCTTGACTTGTGAACCACTTTTTGGTCTCCTGAAGAAAGGAAAGAAGTTCCAATGGGACGGCCAATGCCAAGCTGCTTTTGAACAGATCAAGGAATACTTACAGAACTCTCCTGTGTTGTCACCACCTGAGCCGGGAAAACCGTTGATTTTGTACCTTTCAGTGACTGAAACTACGATGGGTTGCATGCTTGCGCAGGAATCAGAGGATAAGGTGGAGAGGGCTATCTACTATTTGAGCAAGAAGATGCTGGAGTATGAAACCCGCTACACACCGTTGGAAAAAGCTTGCTTTGCCTTGGTATGGGCTACCAGGAAGCTGCGGCACTACCTGTTAGCTCACTCTGTGATGTTGGTTTCGAGATTAGATCCCATCAAATATCTCTTCGAGAAACCGGCACTTACAGGTAGGCTAGCTCGTTGGTTGCTTTTGCTTTCCGAATTGGATCTAAAATATGTGACGCGCAAGTCAGTCAAGGGAAGAGTGGTAGCAGAGTTCTTAGCCGATCATCTAGTGGAATGAGGTGAAGCAGTTGAGTACTTATTCCTAGATGAGGCCATTTTGCATATCAACGACGAGTTTTGGACGATGTACTTTGACGGAGCGTCAAACCAGTACGGGTATGGGGTAGGGGTGTTGCTGATAGCGCCCAACAAGTCCCGTATCCCTCTAGCATTTAAACTCTGGTTCAAAGTCTCAAATAACGAAGCAGAGTACAAAGCATGCATTGTTGGTTTAGAAGCCACCCTAGAACTAGGGGCAAAATGGTTGGACATCATCGGAGACTCGAACCTTGTTGTATCTTAAGCGAAAGGAGATTGGAAAGTCAAAGAAGAAAAGATGATAATGTATCACCAGACCTTGGACTTGTTAATTCCTCAGTTTGAGAAACTAAACTTTGCTCATCTATTAAGAGAGAACAACAGGTTCGCAGATGCACTAGCAACTCTATCTTCCATGATAGACATTCCTTTTGGAGTCTAGATGTGTCCGATCATCATTGACCAGAAATTTGCGCCAGCCTACGAGTCGATTGCTACTATAGATGAGGTTCAAGATGAGAACCCCTGGTACTACGATGTCTGGAACTTCTTGGAGAAAGAAGCGTATCCACCAGGGCCAAATGCCAAGGATAAAAGGGCAATCAGAAGAATGGTTGTTCAGTTCATCATCTGCAGGGATAAATTGTACAAGAGAGGTCATCTGGGAATGCATAAGTTGTGCGTTGATGCCGAAGAATCAAAGCGCTTAATGGAGGCCATCCATGGAGGAGAGTGCAGAGCGCACATGAACGGGGTAATGTTAGCTCGGAAGATCCTCAGACAGGGTTACTACTAGTCCACCATAGAGGAGGATTGTATCGGCTTTGTTCAGCGATGCCACAAATGTCAGATCCATGCAAACCGCATGAGCATCCCGCCGTCGAAGCTGTACAATATGACTTCGCCATGGCCATTTTCAGTCTGGGGAATCGATGTGATCGGGGCTGTCACTCCGAAGGGGTCTAATGGGCATGAGTTCATTCTGGTCGCGATAGATTATTTTACGAAGTGGGTCGAGGCCCAATCTTATGCGGTATTGAAGGCTTCGCACGTTGCAAAGTTCATCCGAAACAACATCATCTGTCGCTACGGGGTCCCAAACGAGATTATTTCAGATAACGGTTCCCACTTCAAGAAGGAAGTGATTGACTTGTTGGAAAAATACAACGTGGCTTTTCATAAGTCATCCACATATTGGCCGCAGACCAATGGAGCAGTTGAGGCTGCCAACAAGAACATCAAACACATTTTGCAGAAGATGGTGAAAACCTACCGGGACTGGCCAGATAAGTTGCCATTCGCTCTGTGGGGCTACTGGACTTCAATTAGAACATCTACTGGAGCGACTCCATATTCATTGGTTTATGGGATGGAGGCCGTTCTACCTATCGAGATTGAGGTTCCGTCGTTGAGAGTGCTGGCTGAGTGTCAGATAGCTGAAGCAGATTGGCAGCAAAACAGATTTGAAGAACTCATGCTCTTTGATGAAAGAAGACTAAAAGCACTGTACCATGTTCAAGGTTATCAGCGACGAATTGCCAGGGCTTTCAACAAGAAGGTTAAGTCCCAAAATTTGAAAGAAGGAGATTTGGTGCTCAAAGACAACCGAGCTCCCATCCACGACCCTAGGGGCAAGTTCAGACCCAATTGGACTGGTCCTTACATCATCAAGACTATCTGGTCGGGTGGAGCTGTCATTCTGATGGACCTAGATGGCCTAGAGTTCTCACAGCCGATCAATATGGACAAGTTGAAGAAATATTACCCCTGAGAGGCTCGCTAGGCTGAAAACCCGAAAGGGCGACCTAGGCAAAAGTTAGAGCACAGAAAATTTGAAATTATAAAAACTGAGCTCGCAAGGTTGAAAACCCGCAAAGAGCGGCCTTGGCAAAAGTTAGAGCGTAAAAGGGGAGTGAAAATACTCGAGTGAACCTGAGCCGAACTACGTAAGGCTTGATTCCCATCTTTGGGATACGTAGGCAACTTCATCCTTAAGTCCAGCCATAAACTTTTCCCTGATCAACTTTGTCCATTTGATCATCTCTGTCATCTTTGTCTATTCAACATTCAAGAGCTTCGGTTGTGATCCCCGGTGTAGTGCTATTCAGACTAGGGGCAACTTTCCAGTTGTTGGGATCTGGGGTTGTGCGTCTCGGTGACAGATCTCAAGCATGTCCAGTTCTGATCCATGTCAAAAATGGTTTTGAAAAGTTTTAATAAAAGTTGATTTTGTTCAAATTAATCTTTTTACAACTTAGACCATTTTTGGACCAAAGCGGAAAATTTTCAGTACCCACAACCTTCAATTTTATTGATTTCAATACAGAGTCCTCATGCTCTTGCATACAAATTGAAGTTGTTTTGGTTACATTCATAAAGAAAAGCTTGAAAGTACTAATAAAGCAATAAATCCGAGGCATAGCTAAGTCAAATGTTCCTGCGCCCCCTCCCAGAGCTAGTCGAAGCTTCTGACGCCAAAGTGGGCCCAATCTATGCCTCTTCATTGAGCCAATCTATGCACTCATCAGACAAAGTGCAACTGAAAGTGGGAGCGGGGGCCAGGAGTTCTCCCGTCCTCCATGTCGTGGCATACCGAGCAAGCTGTGCGCCTCAAACCGGGAATGCAGCAGGGTACTCTATCCCCTCTGGCGAGCAAGTCTGATTATGGACGAACTGGCGGTGGAACCGGAGAGGAAAGTAAAACACGCAGTGCGTCAGACCAATCAACTGAATCCCAGTTTTCCAGGACATGTTGTAGCTCATTGCTGGTAGATTGAACCAAGGACAACGCCAAGCAATGCGGTCTGCGGACAAATTGCACATCCAGTCAAACCACCATCCCTCATCCAGGGCATCGACTAGACGCTGTCGGAAGAAGTAGCCGCGAGCTGAGTATGCTGGGCAAGAGTGCACAACCTGTAATTTGTCCATCAACCATACCTGGGGAGGGATGAAAAATGAGAGATTGAAGAATAGAGAGGTGTACGATGAGAGAAAAGTGAGAAAAGGGTTTCAAGAGAAACAAATCGAGTCTGAGGGACGAGTGATGTGAGCAATATATATGTGAGGAAGGGTGGGAACATTACCTGCAACAGTAGTGGACTCCCCGCGAATCTAGTCGTTTCTCGGCGATGAAAAGCATCCAAGCCCATCAATGTCTCGGCCAACGACATGGCAATACAGCTTTTGCTCTCCCTTAAGCCTTGGGCAACCTCGATCAACCGGACGCTAGATCCTCCGGAGCCTGAGGCAAGCAAGAAATGAGATAGCATGCACAAACAAAGGGCATGTCGCCGAAAGCCTTGCCAATGATGGTCACCACGGTCGCCGACATCGGAAAACCGACAAATCAAACTCGGAATATCTAGCATTCTGTCACAAATCAAAGATCGAGCATCGTGCATAGTAAGGCCACACATTCGACCTAAGGCTTGGGCGTGACCGAAGCGGAGCTGGGGCAAAATTTCTTCGTTGCGCTCGGATTCCATCAAAGCTTGAAAGTCTTCAAAAGTAGGACATATCTCTTGCCCGCCAAAACTAAAGACATGTGTTATCGGATTCCAAAACCTTGCCGTGGCATGGAGAAACGGAAAATGCAGCGGGGTGCGACTCAGCGTGAATAGTACATTTATGTCGAAACCTCGGAAATTCAGCTTTTCTGAGCCATCCAAGTTGGCAATCCAATTTGCGAGATTTTAGGCAAGAAACTCTTCCATTTGGTGCAAACCGGTGTTGAAATGAGGGAAACCACGAAGCTGGGGATTTTGTAGAAGATAAGATGTGAGTGGAAGACAGATGGCAGCATTCTGGTGGTCCTTGCCATTTTTGGCCGGTCGACCAAAAATAATGCCGGCTGACCACCATTTTGGACCATCAGCTTGTTATTATGGCCGATGGCCATTTATTGTGGCCGATAGCCTCCTCCTTTGGCCGATGGTCTTCCCTTTTATCCTCAGGACTGCCTGTTTGCTGAGTATACTGAAAAATTATGACTGGTTCCATTACCGGTGCCTCGGGTGATGATTTTGCGAAGTCACACCTATTTGCTTATCGAGTTGTTGTACATTTGCTTATCGAGTTGTATTTCATCCTCTTTAAGTCTTTGTTTTGCTTATCGAGATGTATTTACACTTGATTAACTTGTTAAGGTCTTCGTTTTTGCTTATCAAGTTGTTTTGTCGTTAGTCGGTTCACTACCGGATTATTACGGTGCAAGTGCTTAGTTTTCAAAACAAAGTTCAATCTCATTTACATTGTTATGTAATTTGATGCAATGTGATGTGATGTATAAATACAAACTTTTTCAACAAAAAGCTTGTTTCATTCCATCATCTTTTCAAGTACATAGTTCTAAGAAAACAAAAACCTGCCTGAGGCAGTGCAATGTGCTCAAACTACCAGTAAAAAGAAAAGTAAAACAAAAAAGGAAAGGAGGAAGAAAAGCAGCAGATGTCTGAATCGGCATCAATCATCTCAAGCACAGGGATCCGTCCGAATCCTCTTCCTGGACGAAAGAGTGGTTGAACGAGCGCACTAGAATAAGCGCACTCGCTACGCATCTTTCTTTGAACAATGCCTCGTCTTGTTTTGGTTGCATCTCAATATTGCGAATAGCATGCCTTCACCATACTTATGCTGAACATTATTTATTCTTTGCTATACACATTGTATGCGTTGTCGCGTGTACTTTACTTATATATGCTCAAGTTCCTATACACATTGCATGCGTTGTCGCGTTATGCTTTACTTATATGTGTTCAAGTTCCTATACACATTGCATGCGTTGTCGGGTTATGCTTTACTTATATATGTTCAAGTTCCTATACACATTACATGCGTTGTCGCGTTATGCTTTACTTATATGTGTTCAAGTTCCTATACACATTGTACATGTTGTCGCATGTGCTTTACTTATATGTGTTCAAGTTCCTATGCACATTGTATGCGTTGTCGCGTGTACTTTACTTATATGTGTTCAAGTTCCTATACACATTGCATGCGTTGTCGCGTTATGCTTTACTTATATGTGTTCAAGTTCCTATACACATTGCATGCGTTGTCGCGTGTACTTCACCTATATGTGTTCAAGTTCCTATACACATTGCATGCGTTGTCGCGTTATGCTTTACTTATATGTGTTCAAATTCCTATACACATTGTACATGTTGTCGCATGTGCTTTACTTATATGTGTTCAAGTTCCTATACACATTGTATGCGTTGTCGCGTGTACTTTACTTATATGTGTTCAAGTTCCTATACACATTGCATGCGCTGTCGCGTTATGCTTTACTTATATGTCTTCAAGTTCCTATACACATTGCATGCGTTGTCGCGTGTACTTTACTTATATGTGTTCAAGTTCCTATACACATTGCATGCGTTGTCGTGTTATGCTTTACTTATATGTGTTCAAGTTCCTATACACATTGCATGCGTTGTCGCGTTATGCTTTACTTATATGTGTTCAAGTTCCTATGCACATTGCATGCGTTGTCGCGTTATGCTTTACTTATATGTGTTCAAGTTCCTATACACATTGTATGCGTTGTCGCGTGTACTTTACTTATATGTGTTCAAGTTCCTATACACATTGTACATGTTGTCGCATGTACTTTACTTATATGTGTTCAAGTTCCTATACACATTGTACACGTTGTCACGTGTACTTTACTTACATATGTTCATAATTATCTTCACCTTCACACATTGTATGCGTTGTCGCGCATGCTTTACTTACATGTGTTTATTCACTACTCGATTTGCATTGTTATGCACCACTCGGCTTGCGTTGTCGCGTGTGCCCTCCTTGCATTGTTTTGCATCCAATCTGCATTGTTATGCGTTGTCCTTGGGTTGCATTGTCTTGCATCCTCCCACTGGTGTTGTCTCGCACGTCACTTGCATTGTTATGCACACTTCACCCACGTTGTCACGTACTTCTCACTTGCATTGCTATGCATGTTTCTAATAATGTTGTACCTGTTAAGTTTTCTTTCTTTTCCAGGCCCGATATTGTATGTACGTTCATTTGAAGCTGGCACGACCAAACGAATAGCACAGGTACTGTATTCTCAGCGTGAGACTATAGACGCGCCCGTGGGCTTCACTCTACAGTTTGGACTCCCTTTTGTGTTGCGGTTCTAAATCTTGAACCAAAGAGTCCAAATCCGGCAAATCGTTTTGAAAAAAAATAGATTTTTGAAAAGTAGTGCCAAACATGGACTGCTTTGCCAGATCACAGAGTCGCCACCTAAATGTTTTTTTTATGGGAAATTTAGGAAACCCTGACTCGATGCCGAAGGCCACGTGTCCGTCATCACCAAATGCCTTGGCTCGGGAGCTTGGGTACGATTGGGGAAGGTCAGCTATGAGCACCCCCTTTCGCCCGGTTCGAAGACCGGCCTCTACTAACCATGATATCCGATTTTGAAAACATTACATGCTCTTATACCGGTTATTAGCCTAGTTTTACTACGTTATGCGCACAGCAAAACAAGTATAGACTAGATTGCCTAATTCAGAAATAATCATTGCATATCTGTTTGTTTTGAAAGCGTTTCGGGTTTTGCTACTCGCAAGTAGGCTAAAATACAGATTTCAATGAGTTTTTCAACTCAAGCAACCCAACCTCCACCCACAGGCATTCAAGCAGTTTATCTCATGTAAGCATTTAGCCGCATGGTAAGCATACTGTCATGTTAACATTCATACGCATGCGATATGCTAAAGCGTAAAATACTTACATCGTACTCCGTGCCAAAAACAAGAAACTAATTAGCAGACATGCATGTCCCTAGGCCATGTTAAGTGGCTAATGCAACAAAGGCAATGATGCAATTTAGAGTAGGCTCGGCTAACCCTAAGATGGCACGTGAAATGCTACAACTATCACGTATTCAATTTGGAATTGAAAGTACGATGCAGTTTGTATGATGTACCGAGCCCGGTACATGTAAACAAATGCATGGATGCACGCATGCATTGCATAAGGTATGCTAAAAATAAACGTGCCCTAATCTACCATCATAAGCAGGTAAATAAAAGGGAAGAAAGAAATGGGGGTTGGAAGACATACACACACTCACCCACACTTATTACAAATATGCCCTCACACAGAGGGACCAAAAGAATATACAGTCCGAATAACAAATCGCTAAATTAATTATTACATAATTTCTAATCTAATCAAAATAAATGCAAAGAGAAGATGGCCGCAGCCCCGCCTCGGGATACGCGAATGATGCATGCTCGAATCCGACTTGCCCGGAAACCCGTTGCCATAGCATTGCTGCCTCTGTTTTCACTGTTCTGTCTTTCTGAAAGCTGCCAAAGTCTCAGGACATGCTCCCTGCACACTGAGGATCATCATCGGCTGAATAGAATGTCCACCGGCCGTGTACAATGTCCATCGGCTGGAGATAAAGCTATCGGCTATCCATCAATGGCCGGTCGGCACTCTATACTGCCGATCGGCAAAAACTCCTTGCAGAAGACAGTTTTGACAGCAACAAGGACAGACAGTGTATGGCATGGAATTCCAAGCAAATGTATGCACGGACACACTCCCTATCATGCAATGGGCTCAAGGGAGCATGGCCCTCGACCCCCGGGCCATCAATCACGCGTTTCAATGCATGATGGCCCAAAAGCCAAGTTAGCAACCTTGATATCAAATGAAATGCAAGCATAAAACACACCAAAGGGCCCCAACCTCTGTCATAATTGATCAAGAGGCAAGGGATGCATGCTTAATGAAATGCAACCTAGGCATGGAGGCTAAGTATGCAACATGAACATACAAATGAGCAATGTATACTAGGCGCGCAACCTAAACATGTAAACAAACATGGCATGCAGCAACATGCAACGATGGACTTAAACTAACATGGGGGGGTAAACAGCCCCGAAACCCGGTAAAATGACATCCGATGCAAGGAATGATCCCGAAATGCGAAGATAATTGCACAAAAATGACTTATAGCTAACAAAGCATGCATAATTGGTACATGACATGAAAAAGCAGAAGCAAGGCAGCCCCAAAAATCACATTTTTACAGTTCAAATCATGGCCAAACAGCAATCACAAATAGGGCTAACATGGCATACAAAAATGACTCCGCAAGGGAGGCAATGAAGCAAGTAGTATATGCAGTGCCCAAACAGAAAAATACCCTTCTAAAAAACTGAAGAGGGACAAAAAAATATGCACATTTACAGTTTATGACAACCCCCAAATCAGTATGCAAACATGCTCAAAATGCCATGCAAGATTGAAGCCAACAAAGGCTATAATATGATGTATACAAAACATGCATCAAACAGTAAAAGACCCTTCATGGGACATGGAGAGGGGGTCAAAAGAAGACCCCTTCTAGTTCTGATGATGGCCCAAAAACAGAAGCAAGACAGGCTAACAAAGCATGCAAAAATGGGGGCCAATAGGGGTATAATGGTAAGTACCACATGGAGACCCCCAACAGTGTTGAGCCCTTCTTCAACATTGAAGAGGGGCTCAAAATAAGCCTAACTTCAATTCATGACATGCTCCAAAACAATTTATATGTAGGCCAAACAAATCATGCAAAATTACGGTAAATAGAAGAGATTATGAAACAAGTGCAAGATAGGGGTCCCAAACAGGGTTGAGCCCTTCTTCAATGTTGAAGAAGGGCTCAAAATAATCCTACTTACAGTTTACATTGTGCTCAAAAATAGATCACACATAGGCTAGAAATTTCATGCAAAAATGTGGCATACCAAGGAGTATTGAAGCAAGTGCACTATGGAGGGCTCAAACGGGGTTGAGCCCTTAAACAAACATGAAGAATGGCTCAAAATAATGCCCCTTTTAGTTAGGGTCGGAGCCCAAAACAGTAAGCAAATAGGGTAGAAAAATGTGACAAGAATGTGCTACAAAAGAGGGAAAATGATCTTACCCTTGAAGACTACCCTTTTTGTTGCTTCTTGGCTTGATTTGCAGCACCTTTGACCTCTGAAAAACTGCTCCAAGCTGCTGTGATGGAGTAGTGGTGGTGGTGCTATGGATTGGTGAAGAAATGGCCCAAGAACAAGGGTATTTGATGGTTGAATGAGAGAGATATGGAGAGAGATGTATGGTTTTTGTCTTGGACAAATTTCTTGGAACCTCTAAGATGGAAGAGAAGCTCTTCTATATATAGAGAATATGGAGGCTTGAAGCTTCTAAGAGAAGCTAAGCAAAAAGGGTCAAGAGGGTCAAGCTTCTCTTAGAAGCTTGGAGCAAAAGGGCCAAGAAGGCCAAGCTTCTTGGAGAAGCTAGACAAAAGAGCCAAGCTTCTTGGAGAAGCTAGGCAAAAGGTTCAAGAGGTGCAAGCTTCTCTTGGAAGCTAGAAAGGTGCAAGCTTCTCCAAGAAGCTAACAAGGTTCAAGCTTCTTGGAGAAGCTAAAAAGGTCAAGCTTCTTGGAGAAGCTAACAAGGTCAAGCTTCTTAGAGAAGCTAAAAAGGTTCAAGCTTCTTGGAGAAGCTAGAACCAAGGTTCAAAAGGTTCAAGCTTCCTCAAGAAGCTAAAACCAAGGGTTCAAAAGGTTCAAGCTTCCTCAAGAAGCTAAACCAAGGGTTCAAAAGGTTCAAGCTTCTTGGAGAAGCTAAACCAAGAGTTCAAAAGGTTCAAGCTTCTTCAAGAAGCTAGAACCAAGGGTTCAAAAGGGTCAAGCTTCCTCAAGAAGCTAAAACAGGGGGTTCAAAAGGTTCAAACTCCCCTCAAGAAGAGGTCTCGGCCAACCAAATAGGTCATCGGCACAATAAAGTGCCGGTCGGCTAAACATAATGCCGACCGGCCATTATTTTTAAGAAACAATGGCCGGTGGCAAACATGTGCAGCCGGTGATGCTAGGGGAGGGCCGATGAGGTGTGAGGATGGCCAACAAGCCATTCCCTGCCCTTCAAGGCAAAAACACAGGTGTTTGGTGCCAAAACCGAACACGAAGCAGTCGAGTCAAGAGGTCCTGAGGCGAGGCGCGCTGCCAAGGCCTCCGGGAACTCGAGACGAACACAAACATGGATAATCACCGAGTGTTCAAACGGTGACGTCCAAGTCTTGAGGACGGTCAAAAATGGGGTGTCTACAGTTGCCCCTCTTTGACAGAACTCGAAAGTCATAACAATGACGGGAGTGAATGTCAAAGCCCAGAGACGACCCATTTTTGACAAGGCCGAAGACTTGGACAAACATGCAAGACAAACAAGATATGCGCCCGAAGGCAGGGGCAAAATGCAAGATGATGCACAGAGCCGGGCATAACTTATGATCATACAAAGAAAGCTGTAACGAAGCACACATGCAACAATTTTAAGCTAGCATACACCAAACTACACTACAATGCAGAAAGGATGTAAAAGAATTATGCAATTCTTACGAACATGTGCGTTAGATACACAAAAGCGAACAAAGTGTGATAGATACACTAAGTGGACAAACATGTGTGATGGATACACAAAAGTGGAGAGAGTGTGATGGATACACTATATGAATAAAGTGTGGTCGATACACTAAGTGAATCAAAGTGTGACAGATACACAAAGCAAAACGAGTGTGATGGATACACTAAGCAAATATGTGATAGATATACTAAGCAAATGTGTGTGGTGGATACACAAAGGGGGCATGTGATAGATACAAAAAGTGAACGTGTGTGGTAGATACACAAAGTGAAGCGAGTGTGATGGATACACTATATGAAGCAAAACGTGATGGATACACAAGGTGAGCGCAGTGTGATGGATGCACAAAGAGAAAGTGTGTGATTGATACACAAAGCGAGTGTGTGATTGATACACAAAGCGAAAGTGTGTGATTGATACACAAAGCGAGCGTGTGATTGATACACAAAGTAAAAGTGTGTGATGGATACACTGTATGAAGCAAAGTGTGATGGATACACAGGATGAATGAAGTGAGCAAAGCGTGATGGATACACAAAAGGCAAACACAAATTGTGATAGATGCACTAAGTGAACAAGTGTGATGGATACACAATAGGTGAACACGAAGTGTGATCGATGCACTTAGTGAACAAAGTATGATTGATATACTAAATGTGAACACGAAGTGTGATAGATGCACTTAGTGAACAAGTATGATGGATATACTAAAGGTGAACACGAAGTGTGATAGATGCACTTAGTGAACAAGTATGATGGATATACTAAAGGTGAACACAAAGTGTGATAGATGCACTTAGTGAACAAGTATGATTGATATACTAAAAGTGAACACAAAGTGTGATAGATGCACTTAGTGAACAAGTATGATTGATATACTAAAGGTGAACACAAAGTGTGATAGATGCACTTAGTGAACAAGTATGATTGATATACTAAAGGTGAACACAAAGTGTGATAGATGCACTTAGTGAACAGGAGTATGATTGATATACTAAATGTGAACACGAAGTGTGATAGATGCACTTAGTGAACAAGTATGATGGATATACTAAAGGTGAACACGAAGTGTGATAGATGCACTTAGTGAACAAGTATGATGGATATACTAAAGGTGAACACAAAGTGTGATAGATGCACTTAGTGAACAAGTATGATTGATATACTAAAAGTGAACACGAAGTGTGATAGATGCACTTAGTGAACAAGTATGATTGATATACTAAAGGTGAACACAAAGTGTGATAGATGCACTTAGTGAACAAGTATGATTGATATACTAAAGGTGAACACAAAGTGTGATAGATGCACTTAGTGAACAGGAGTATGATTGATATACTGAATGTGAACACAAAGTGTGATAGATGCACTTAGTGAACAAGTATGATGGATATACTAAATCAATGAAGTGTGATACAGAAAACGAGAATGTGTGTGATAGATGCACAAAACGAATAAAGTGTGATTGATATTCAAAATGAGAATGTGTGTGATATATACACAAAATGAGCGAAAAGTGATTGATACACTAAATGAGTATGTGTGTGATAGATACACAAGATGAAAGAAGTGTAATTAATACATTAGAGCAAATAAAGTGTGTTAGATACACTGAGTGAAGCAAATGAATGTGTGTGATAGATACACTAAATGAATGAAGTGTGATTGATACACTAAAGTAAACATGTGATATGAAGAGAAGAATGGTGTGATAGATACACAAAGTGAATGAAGTGTGATTGATACACTAAGGCAAATAAAGTGTGTCAGATACACTGAGTGAATGAAGTGTGATTGATACACTAAGTGAATGAAGTGTAATTGATACACTAAGGCAAATAAGGTGTGTTAGATACACTGAGTGAATGAGTGTGATTGATACACTATTCTGGCTTGAAGCAGACTTGATCTTGAGCTTGAGGTAGAGGTACACTCATACTTCGGAGCATTGGCAAGGCCTGAAGAGGTACACACGGGATGTAGTCTCGGAACTTACTGAAGTTGAAACGAACTCAGATACCCGACGTTTTCCTCTTTTGCTTTTGCTTTGCAGTCCGGAACCATTATAGCTTCAGATAGGTCCCGGTTCTACTGTTCTCACATGACCTGGGTTGAACCCTGCGGTTTTATGAAAGAACAAATATTGTTTTGCACAAATGTGGAGAATGGCACAACACTCTGAGCACAAGATGATTTTTTTGAAATTGACGGTGAGAATAAGTTCTCGACTGGGTATTGAGCCTACGACTGAACACAGCACACCACGACTCAACAACGGAAAACAAAAAGGTAAACAACCTAAACACATCTATTGACACTCGAAACGACTCGAAACAAGAATCAAGACAGACAAAACAAAACACAAGACTCAAATGTGCACAGGGAGCCTGTTTTACCGGGTATTATTTCCCACCCTTTCTCATTTGTGATTCTCACATCACTCGGCCCTCAAGCTCTGTTTTTCTGAAAAAGCCCTTTTCCTCACTTTTTCTCTCAGCGCACATCTCTCTATTCTTCAATCTCTCATTTTTCATCCCTCCCCAGAGTGGTTGGTGGATAGACAAGAAGTTGCGGGCTCTTGCCCCTAGCATTCTGCTAGATTTTTGTTCACAACAGTGAGTTTCTCCCACAGAGGGGTTGTGCTACAACTGGGTGTGTAGCAAATCTGCAGCTAACATCGGTTGATGATGCCCTGCTGGGGAGTTTGGACGTGGTTAGATCTGTCCAGATGAGGAAGTGGAAGATCTTGATCCATTCCAATTTATGCTTCGCGCATGGCTTGATACCTCGCTGCTTGAGGACGAGAGAGCTTTCAGCCCTTTTGCTAACTTCAGTTGTGCCCTCTTCTGGCAGGTAGAGTGCCTTTCTTGGCAAGTATGTTGAAAATGGGAGAAAGACAGGAAGCCTGACTCAACTGTGCCCCTAGTTCATCATTTCGACCATTTTTTGTTTTAAAACAATTTTGACCAACATGAAAGTTAGATTAACATGCTTATTCGATTTTTGATTTGAAATCATGCAAGTCAGGTTGTAAGCACTGAAAATTTTCCTTTTTTGGGTCCAAGAAAATGGTCCAGTTTTTTGGAAAAATGGAATAATTTTCGAGAGAATAGTCAACCTCAGTAAAAATTCTCAAAAACTATTTTGCAAACGGCCAATGCTCAACAAGCACGGAACCAACTCTTGAGATGCACAACCTCGGACCCATAGCAATGAAAATTGCCCCTTGTCTCAAAGAGCTGCATGGCAACGGAAAGTTGCCCCTTGTTTGAAATGACACTGCGGCGTTTTGAATGGCAACGGAAAGTTGCCCCTTGTTTGGATGATGTCGCAGCACATTGTAGTCAGTCCTCTGGCGACGAACACACCAGACTCTCGGATACAGAGAAGGCAAAGATGATCAAAACCATCACATGGACATAGTCGAATTTGAATTGTTTTACGGCTGGACTTCAGAGTGAAGTTGCCTACGTATCCCAAACATGGGAATCAAGCCTTACGTAGTTCGGGGTTAAGGTACACTCGGGTATTTAACCTCTCCTTTTTATGCTCTATCTTTTGCCAAGGCGCCTATTGCAGGTTTTCGACCTTGCGAGCTTTGTTCTTCTTTCTTTTCTTTTTTCTATTCTTTTCATTCCTTTTTCTTCTTCTTCTTTTTTTTGCATTTTTCTTTTCTTTTCTTTTTGCATTTTTGTATCTTTGAATTTTTTTCTTTTTTTTTCTTTTTTCATTCTTTTCTTTGCTCTAACTTTTGCCTGGGTCGCCCTTCCGGGTTTTCGGCCCAGCGAGCCTCTCAAAGGGTAAAAGTGTAGCTTTGTCCATGCAAAATGGTTTTGAGATCCTGAAGTCATCTGAATCCAGGAGAATGGGTGTCATTGATTTGCAGAAAGATCCACCTTTGGCCCTTCGAGCACATCGGATATTTTTTGCCCCTAGTTCGAGGGGTGCTTCTGATCTAGCTTTGCAAGCTTCTTTCTGATGAGATCTGATCTTCTTGATCTGACTTTGGTGCCTCTTGTTCGAGGGCTGCTTCAAAGCTGGCCACACAGGCCTCACATCATGATTGTCCTTTGAACGTTCTGAATCCAAGTTCAAGGTTTGAAAGCAAAGGGGTTGAGTCTCGAGGCCGAGAGCGATCCTAAGCTGCACAATCTCAAGAGCGATTCCACACATGTCTTTGCAGGACCGCGCAAAACATTTTTTTGAAAGTTTTTAAGAAAGCGACAAATCGCTCGCGCTGAAGACAGTGTAGAACCAATCTGGATCAAAGCTAGGGTCCTTCTCAGTACTCACATTAACAAGCATGATTTCATTCATTAAAAGGCTTAGCACGCCTCTCTTTCTCTCAGTTTGATCAAATTTTGCAAATCCCGAGGAATTCCTTCCTCTTTGTTTTCAACACAGTGTTCAAAAAGGTTTTAAAAAACTTAGGTCAAGCAATGAGTTCAAGGCACAGAAGAGCAGGCGAGGAGCACTGTCATTTCATTCAAACTTCTGGCACACACTAGCACACGGCGGATAAAAACACAAGAGTGTGAAAATCACTGCTGTTCCATTCAAATCTTCTGGTGTAACTGGCTCCAAGGCAGAAACAGACTCAAAAGAAAATGAAAAGACAAACACAAAACAAAATGTTGATGTCCGAGGTAACACCCCCGGAATCACCCGACTCCTACATAACAGGACTGACTCGATACAACAAGACAGACCTTAACCAAAAAGACTGACTCAAAACAAAGAGACAGACTCCAAACAAAACAATAGAACTGGCTTCAATACCCAAGTCAGAAACTCCAACTCTAGCATTTACAAATGCTCAAAACAGTGCGTGCCAAACGCCACATCTGGAGTAAATCGAGTGCCATCCGCAGGTGGTTCATCTCTCGATCTCATCACATTATCCCCCACAAGTTCACTGATCAAGTGCCGATGGACTTTGCTGAGTTGGTGCGACGATGACCTTGTTGTCAAACAAATCTTGTACATCATGGCGCAGACGAAAGCAGCTATCGGTCTCATGACCAGTTTGTTGATGGTAGGCACAGTACTTAGTCCTGTCATGCTTTGGAGGGAGAGGATTAGGTAAAGGCTGTTGTTCCAATGGTTTCAGATGTCCTTTCCGGATTAAGACCTCTAGAGCCTTTGACAAAGGCATATAAAGTGGGGTGAAAACCCTCTTGACTCGAGGTGGATATTTGGTTTTCTGTGAGCTACTTCCGGACGCACCGGTGAATGGGGTAGCTTTTTGCGATGTGGTGTTGGTGACCATGCCCACGTCTGAAGTCCTAGCAGCTGCATCACCGCTGGTGGTCGCATTCGAACTGCGGGTAAATGCCCTCCTGGGCTGCTCCTTCTCCTGGTCAATAAGGCCTTGCTTTATAGCGTCCTCGATTTGTACCCCAATCTCATGGAGGTCTGCAAAGGTGGGTAGGGGGAGGACAATCATCTCTTGCATCAGCCTGGGTTGGAGATTGCGCACAATCATTCGTATCTGGTCCTTGTCGACCGGCCTGGTGGTCATCGAAGAAGCTTTGGCCCTCCAACGGGTTACAAAGTCAGAGAAGCCCTCTTTCGGCTCTTGCCTGGTTGTCTCAAGATCACGGGTTGTGATCTCGATCTGGGTATTGTATGAATATTGTGCGACGAAGGCCTCGGACATCTCCTCCCAGCTTCGTTTCACTGAGTCCTCTAATTTGGCGTACCAGATGGCTGCGATACCCGACAGGGTCCTGCTAAAAAGGGAGAGCTTCTGTAATCTTGTCAAGCCCATCGGGCGCAGAACATCTGAAAACAAACTCAAGTGGACCATGGGATCTCCCGACCCGTCAAAACGGTCGATGTGAGGCATCTTGAACCTGTCCGGCAATGTCACAGCTGTGTCCGTGTATCCATCTTCAATGTCAGGGATGGTCTTGACTCCGTGGGATTTTTTAAACATTTTTTCCAACTTACTCAGCTTCAGCGCTGTGGGGTCCGCTTCGAACTCAAAGGGAGAGTCCGGTACATTGATAGGCGTGGGCGCCTTGGATAGTTGCGGTAGAATCGGGGGCGGAGCTGGCCCCGTTGGAAGGCCTGTATCCTCTTGGACATTTTGGACATTTGGCGTCTCCTCGGGTATCGGAACCCTTGGTGGGAGAGGAGCCTGATGTGAAGCAGATGCCCCGGCTTGCTGCTCTAACCTGGCAATTGTCTCTGCCTGTTGGGCTATGACCACAGCCTGTTGCTTGGTGAATTCAAATTGACGGACAGCATCTTGCTGCATGGCTTTCATACTATCCTGGAGTTGGCGCACCATCTCTTCCAAACTCGACATATTGTCCTGATCTAACTGAGCAATCAGTATATCTGTGTCTGCAGTAGGCTCGGAAATCTCAACCCGCCTGCTCAAAGGTCACTGATCTGGTAGCTGTTATACTGGTGGTCTGTGCCTGACTAGCCTTCTCTGGCCCTGATTACCCTTGAACTGAGTCTCTGACCTGACAGAGTCTATCAGCACAAATCTAATGTACCCGGGAGATAGTGGAGCCTTCTGAAGCTATGGTTCGAAGACTACCTAGCAAAAGGGAAAACAGACAGCATCTCAGCTCAACTTTACTGAAACGGATATGAGCATAGCGGAATGACTGTGCTCAATACTGATCACTGTTCCCCAAATCACTGTCCCAAAATACTGAATCGGATACCCACAGATATAACTGATTCTCACAGATGCTGATACTGGTGCCCTCAGGCCCGATATTCAAATTTGCAAACTGGTATGTGCATTCCCTGTAGAGATACACTCTAAAAGCACATAGCAGGTAAATGAGAGCCAATACACCCCTATGCTGGGGTAGGGTTTCCCTGTCCTATTTTGTCAGGAGCTAGGGTTTCACTACGCACACAGCGGTTTCAAACAACCTAAAATCGGGTAAGCAACCTGTCCTAGTTGGAATGGTCACTATGGATTCCGAATATGCACTAGGTCGAATGGTCAAAAAGGGTGCCCCGGTAAAACCGGGTTTGTGTTCCCATGCTATCAGAGCCTATAACCGGTCAGCCTTATGGTCATGCCTTGACAAGACAAGCCTCCGGCAAACCGTTCAGGAATGGCAGATGGCAAACACGGTGTCCTAGGCGCACCAATGCACATGCAATGCAAAGAGACACATAAACGAAATCAAAACAGGATATCACGAGTTCGAGTCAAGCTCTCTAAAAATCCCCAGCAGAGTCGCCAGAAACTGTAGACGCGCCCGTGGGCTTCACTCTATAGTTCGGACTCCCTTTTGTGTTGCGGTTCTAAATCTTGAACCAAAGAGTCCAAATCCGGCAAATCGTTTTGAAAAAAAAATAGATTTTTGAAAAGTAGTGCCAAACATGGACTGCTTTGCCAGATTACAGAGTCGCCACCTAAATGTTTTTTTTATGGGAAATTTAGGAAACCCTGACTCGGTGCCAAAGGCCACGTGTCCGTCATCACCAAATGCCTTGGCTCGGGAGCTTGGGTACGATTGGGGAAGGTCAGCTATGAGCACCCCCTTTCGCCCGGTTCGAAGACCGACCTCTACTAACCGTGATATCCGATTTTGAAAACATTACATGCTCTTATACCGGTTATTAGCCTAGTTTTACTACGTTATGCGCACAGCAAAACAAGTATAGACTAGATTGCCTAATTCGGAAATAATCATTGCATATCTGTTTGTTTTGAAAGCGTTTCGGGTTTTGCTACTCGCAAGTAGGCTAAAATACAAATTTCAATGAGTTTTCCAACTCAAGCAACCCAACCTCCACCCACAGGCATTCAAGTAGTTTATCTCATGTAAGCATTTAGCCGCATGGTAAACATACTGTCATGTTAACATTCACACGCATGCGATATGCTAAAGCGTAAAATACTTACATCGTACTCTGTGCCAAAAACAAGAAACTAATTAGCAGACATGCATGTCCCTAGGCCATGTTAAGTGGCTAATGCAACACAGGCAATGATGCAATTTAGAGTAGGCTCGGCTAACCCTAAGATGGCACGTGAAATGCTACAACTATCACGTATTCAATTTGGAATTGAAAGTACGATGCAGTTTGTATGATGTACCGAGCCCGGTGCATGTAAACAAATGCATGGATGCACGCATGCATTGCATAAGGTATGCTAAAAATAAACATGCCCTAATCTACCATCATAAGCAGGTAAATAAAAGGGAAGAAAGAAATGGGGGTTGGAAGACATACACACACTCACCCACACTTATTACAAATATGCCCTCACACAGAGGGACCAAAAAATATACAGTCCGAATAACAAATCGCTAAATTAATTATTACATAATTTCTAATCTAATCAAAATAAATGCAAAGAGAAGATGGCCGCAGCCCCGCCTCGGGATACGCGAATGATGCATGCTCGAATCCGACTTGCCCGGAAACCCGTTGCCATAGCATTGCTGCCTCTGTTTTCACTGTTCTGTCTTTCTGAAAGCTACCAAAGTCTCAGGACATGCTCCCTGCACACTGAGGATCATCATCGGCTGAATAGAATGTCCACCGGCCGTGTACAATGTCCATCGGCTGGAGATAAAGCTATCGGCTATCCATCAATGGCCGGTCGGCACTCTATACTGCCGATCGGCAAAAACTCCCTGCAGAAGACAGTTTTGACAGCAACAAGGACAGACAGTGTATGGCATGGAATTCCAAGCAAATGTATGCACGGACACACTCCCTATCATGCAATGGACTCAAGGGAGCATGGCCCTCGACCCCCGGGCCATCAATCACGCGTTTCAATGCATGATGGCCCAAAAGCCAAGTTAGCAACCTTGATATCAAATGAAATGCAAGCATAAAACACACCAAAGGGCCCCAACCTCTGTCATAATTGATCAAGAGGCAAGGGATGCATGCTTAATGAAATGCAACCTAGGCATGGAGGCTAAGTATGCAACATGAACATACAAATGAGCAATGTATACTAGGCGCGCAACCTAAACATGTAAACAAACATGGCATGCAGCAACATGCAACGATGGACTTAAACTAACATGGGTAGCTCGCAAGCATGCCAAAATCAGCGGCCATGGGGGGGAAAACAGCCCCAAAACCCAGTAAAATGACATCTGATGCAAGGAATGATCCCGAAATGCGAAGATAATTGCACAAAAATGACTTATAGCTAACAAAGCATGCATAATTGGTACATGACATGAAAAAGAAGAAGCAAGGCAGCCCCAAAATTCACATTTTTACAGTTCAAATCATGGCCAAACAGCAATCACAAATAAGGCTAACATGGCATACAAAAATGACTCCGCAAGGGAGGCAATGAAGCAAGTAGTATATGCAGTGCCCAAACAGAAAAATACCCTTCTACAAAACTGAAGAGGGACCAAAAATATACACATTTACAGTTTATGACAACCCCCAAATCAGTATGCAAACATGCTCAAAATGCCATGCAAGATTGAAGCCAACAAAGGCTATAATATGAGGTATACAAAACATGCATCAAAAAGCAATAGACCCTTCATGAGACATGGAGAGGGGGTCAAAATAAGACCCCTTCTAGTTCTGATGATGGCCCAAAAACAGAAGCAAGACATGCTAACAAAGCATGCAAAAATGGGGGCCAATAGGGGTATAATGGTAAGTACTACATGGAGACCCCCAAAAGTGTTGAGCCCTTCTTCAACATTGAAGAGGGACTCAAAATAAGCCTAACTTCAATTCATGACATGCTCCAAAGCAATTTATATGTAGGCCAAACAAATCATGCAAAATTACGGTAAATAGAAGAGATTATGAAACAAGTGCAAGATAGGGGTCCCAAACAGGGTTGAGCCCTTCTTCAATGTTGAAGAACGGCTCAAAATGATCCTACTTACATTTTACATTGTGCTCAAAAATAGATCACACATAGGCTAGAAATTTCATGCAAAAATGTGGCATACCAAGGAGTATTGAAGCAAGTGCACTATGGAGGGCTCAAACGGGTTGAGCCCTTAAACAAACATGAAGAATGGCTCAAAATAATGCCCCTTTTAGTTAGGGTCGGAGCCCAAAACAGTAAGCAAATAGGGTAGAAAAATGTGACAAGAATGTGCTACAAAAGAGGGAAAATGATCTTACCCTTGAAGACTACCCTTTTTGTTGCTTCTTGGCTTGATTTGCAGCACCTTTGACCTCTAAAAAACTGCTCCAAGCTGCTGTGATGGAGTAGTGGTGGTGGTGCTATGGATTGGTGAAGAAATGGCCCAAGAACAAGGGTATGTGATGGTTGAATGAGAGAGATATGGAGAGAGATGTATGGTTTTTGTCTTGGACAAATTTCTTGGAACCTCTAAGATGGAAGAGAAGCTCTTCTATATATAGAGAATATGGAGGCTTGAAGCTTCTAAGAGAAGCTACGCAAAAAGGGTCAAGAGGGTCAAGTTTCTCTTAGAAGCTTGGAGCAAAAGGGCCAAGAAGGCCAAGCTTCTTGGAGAAGCTAGACAAAAGAGCCAAGCTTCTTGGAGAAGCTAGGCAAAAGGTTCAAGAGGTGCAAGCTTCTCTTGGAAGCTAGAAAGGTGCAAGCTTCTCCAAGAAGCTAACAAGGTTCAAGCTTCTTGGAGAAGCTAGAACCAAGGTTCAAAAGGTTCAAGCTTCCTCAAGAAGCTAAAACCAAGGGTTCAAAAGGTTCAAGCTTCCTCAAGAAGCTAAAACCAAGGGTTCGAAAGGTTCAAGCTTCTTGGAGAAGCTAAACCAAGAGTTCAAAAGGTTCAAGCTTCTTCAAGAAGCTAGAACCAAGGGTTCAAAAGGGTCAAGCTTCCTCAAGAAGCTAAAACAGGGGGTTCAAAAGGTTCAAACTCCCCTCAAGAAGAGGTCTCGGCCAACCAAATAGGTCATCGGCACAATAAAGTGCCGATCGGCTAAACATAATGCCGACCGGCCATTATTTTTAAGAAACAATGGCCGGTGGCAAACATGTGCAGCCGGTGATGCTAGGGGAGGGCCGATGAGGTGTGAGGATGGCCAACAAGCCATTCCCTGCCCTTCAAGGCAAAAACACAGGTGTTTGGTGCCAAAACCGAACAAGAAGCAGTCGAGTCAAGAGGTCCTGAGGCGAGGCGCGCTGCTAAGGCCTCCGGGAACTCGAGACGAGCACAAACATGGATAATCATCGAGTGTTCAAACGGTGACGTCCAAGTCTTGAGGACGGTCAAAAATGGTGTGTCTACAAAGACGTAGCGAGAATTAAATAATTCTCTTACATCCTTTCTGCATGAAATGTAGTTAGATTTGTGTTTGATTGCTTAAACTGTTGCATTTATTGTATGTATTTGCTTCGTTACAGCTCTCTTTGCATGATCATAAGTTATGTTCGGCATCGTGCATGTTCCTTGCATTTTACCCCTGCCCTCGGGCGCATATCTTTATCTGTAGCTTGTATGCTTTGTCTAAGTCTTCGGCCTTGTCAAAAATGGGTCGTCTCTAGGCTTTGACATTCACTCCCGTCATTGTTATGACTTTCGAGTTCTGTCAAAGAGAGGCAACTGTAGACACCCCATTTTTGACCATCCTCAAGACTTGGACGTCACCGTTTGAACACTCGATGATCATTCATGTTCGTGTTCATCTTGAGTTCTCGGAGGTTTTGGTCGCGCGCCTTACCTCAAGACCTCTCGACTTGTTTGTTTTGTACTTGGTTGTGCACAAACACTTGTGTTTTTGCTACTAAGGGAAGAGGGTGGCTTGTTGGCCATCCCCTCAACCCACCGGCCAAGGCTTGAAGCCACCGGCCCTTTTTTCTTGCCATCGGCTAAAAGTGTTGGCCGATCGGCACTATATTTGGTCGGTCGGCCACCTATTTTGGCCAATCGGCCATATTTCCCAGTCGACCCCTTTTCATCTACTTTTGGCAGATATTTTGTGCCAGCTAGAACAGCTGGCACGCACAATTCCTCCCCTCCATACACGTGTATGGAGGGATTTGAGCCTTGTTTAGCTTTCCTTGGAAGCTTTGTAAAATGGTTTTGTTATAAAAGGAGGGCCTCCCCTCCCTTTCCAGAGGTTGAAGGATCTGATATATGATATATATCACTCTCTCTCTATATCCCCCCCCCATCTCTCTACATTTGTGTGTGTAATAGTGTTCTAAAGGGTGTTTTGTTCTTAGTTTTGCACTAAGGCACCTAGTGTTACACTATACTTCGTTTGTGGAGGTGCTAAGGGGTTGATCTCAGAGTTTTTGAGTTGGTTTTGGTCAAAAGAAGGTGCTGGAGTTGGTGTTCTTGAAGTGTTCTTCAAGGGTGAGAACTACCTTCTTTATTCCCCTTTCTTGCACTAGCTTTTAGCCTATCTTTCATGCTGTTTTGAGCTTAGTGTATAACTGATAAAAGTTCTGTATTTTCATGCTTAAGATGTTTGTTTAAGGTTGCTTTTGGGTTGGGGGTTGTTTACACCCTCTTAGGCCTTGTTTGGACTCTTTTTGTGCCTTTCTCTTTGGGCTTTGGAACTCCCTTATTTCGACCTTCTCACCACTGAAATCCAGAGGATTTTCAGTGGTAGAGAAGTGGTTTTGAAGTCATGTGTAAGGGAGGGATACCCCTCTCCCTTTGAGCCTCACTTGCTTGCATTTAGGGCTCATAAAGGTAGCATGTTTGCTTAGCTTTATTTGGCTTCATTTCAGTGGATATTTGGTGTTAGTTTATCATATTATACCTCTATTTTTGCTCGGATTGATAGCCTATTGCATGCATCATGCACTTGCTTTGTAATCCCCTCTATTTGTCATAATATGTATCGTACATTTAGACCATCGTGCATGCATGTTTTAGCTTGACTTCATGAAGCTTTTAGCTATGTTGTGACATGCTTAAGTTCTATTTTTGGTCTTCTGGGTCATGCTTGCCATGCTTTGTATAGCCACTTTGCATTTTAGCTTGCTAGGTTTGGGTGTGTGAGTCATGAGCATGCTTCGTTTGGGCTATTTTAGTGATTTGGGATCACTTATCATGCTACTTCAGTCCATGTTTCATGCTTGTATACTTGCATTTGCCATCCATTCAATGCTTTGGGGAGGTGTTGTTTCATGCTCCATGTTTGGACCATTGCATGTCCCTCCATGATTAGGTCTTTGGGAGACCTTCTCATTGGGTTTTGGGGCTTATTTTGACGTGTTTTAACTCTGACTTTATTGGTCTAAGTCATGCCATGTTCGGTTGTTAGAGGTGTAGTGCATTTGCCCTTTTGGCCTTGTATACGTTTTGTTTTGTGCTCACCTTTCTAGCATGTTTTGGCCTCATTCCATATGTGTTTTGGCTTCATTTTGGTCTACCTCGGGACTATTTTGGGTCACCTTGCCCCTTTGGGGCTTGGTTGACATAGTCATGGTTCAAGTCCCTTGGCTAGCTTTGAACTTTAACTCCATTAGCACGCC
The DNA here is from genome assembly GCA_030407325.1 of Camellia japonica. Classification (NCBI taxonomy): domain Eukaryota; kingdom Viridiplantae; phylum Streptophyta; class Magnoliopsida; order Ericales; family Theaceae; genus Camellia; species Camellia japonica. The sequence goes on along the minus strand of JAPPVO010000059.1, from coordinate 175,505,541 downwards.
TTGCTTGTGTTATGTGTGTTATTTGGCATCACTTTTGGCATCATTCAGAGCTTATTACATCGCCACATTCTCATGTTTACCATGTCTTGCTCACGCTTGAGGATGGTGCTTTGTTGCCTAGCTTATGGGTCTTTACATGCACGTGTGAGTTTTGCCCTTTTGGTGCCATGATGTTGGTACTATGGCCATTGTTTTGGCATGCCCGAGGTCCACCATTTCAGTTTAGGTCCATTGAGCATGTTTGCTTTCATGATATTTGCATACTTGCATTGTACCGTGTTTGCATGCTTGGTATATCACATGATATTTAGCTAATTGCTATACATAACATTGTTGCATACTTGGTGTGCCCATGCTCCATTAGTTTAACTTGCACGCTTAGGTTGCATTGCATCCGGCATGCTTGCTACCTTAGTCTTGTGTGCATACTCGAGTCTCATTGCATTTGGCATGCTTAGGTTGCATCACATTGCATTTGGCATGCATACATTGCATTACCTTGTATTGCATTTACATATCACATCGTATTTAGCATACATGCATTACATGGTGTTTGGTTTGGGGTGTCAAACCAAACGTGAGGAATGAGGGACGTTCGTACTTAAAGTGATGAAACGTGCCTCAATCTTCGGTTACCATCACTCTTGATCCAACATGATAGAGTGTGTTGCATCCATTTGTTTTGTGCATCCATTTTATATTGATATGCACACTTGGCTCATTTGGCCATCATGCGTTGAAATGCGTGATTGGTGGCCCGAGGGTCGAGAGCCACACTCCTTTGAATTCATAGCATGATAGGGAGGGTGGTCGTGCACACATTGCTTTGAAAACGCCTTGCCATGCACTGTCTGTCCTCTGCTGCAGCAAAACAGGATTCTGCAGGAATCATTGGCCGACCGACTATATCAAGTGCCGATCGACCTAAAATATCTGGCCGATAGTCATATAAATGGTCGATTACCATGTTTCAATGGCCGATGGCCCTATCTACTGGCCGGTGACCTCCTACAATGCTCAGGGAGTGGTTCAGAAGCAATCTTGGGATTTGTGCAGCTTTCAAAGGCATGAAATAGTGCAAACAGAGGCAACAGTGGGCATGGCAACGGGTTTCTGAGCAAGGCGAATCGAGCATGCATCATCCAATCATTTCGAGGCGGAGCTGCAGCGGTCTCTTTAATTTCATACTTAGTTTGTTTTTGTAATTAATTTGTTAATTAATTAAGGGTTTGTAATAATTAATTAGCTAGAGTAGTTAATTATTTATTTGGTTTGTATTATTCTTTCGGACCCTCCATCGAGAGGGCGAATTTGTAATAAGTGTGCGTGCGTGCGTGTGTGAATGTCTTCCAACCCCACGTCTTTCTCCCTTTTACTTACTGCTTTTTATGGTTAGTTTTAGGTCATGTTTCGATTAGCATACCTCATGTTAGCATGTTTGCATACATTCATTCGTATTGCACGCACCGGGCTCAGCGCATCATACTAATTGCATCTTATTTCAATTCCAAGTTGAATACATGATTTTTGTAGCATTTCATATGCCATCTTAGAATAGCCAAGCCTATCTTAGTTGCATTTTGCATGTGTTGCATTAGGCATTTCAGCATAGTTAGGATTCATACATGATTTCTAATTAGCTTCTTTCTTTGGCTTGGAGTACTCAGTAAGTATTTATGCTTTAGCATCCTTGCATGCGTATGAGTGACTGCCATGATAGCATGCTTACCATGAGGCTATTTGCTTATGTGATATAACTGCCTGAATGCCTGTGGGTGAAGGTTGGGTTATTTGAATTGGAACAATTCACCAATTGAGAGTTTTAAGCCCACTTGAGAGTGGCAAAATCATGTTTTCTAAGCCCACCCGAGGATGGGAAAATCCACGTCTTAGCCTACTTGCGAGTAGCACCTTCAAACCGTTTTTCAAAACAAACATGAGATGTTTTGTTCCAATTCAGGCGACCCAGTCTATACTTGTATGCCGTGTGCATCACATAGTAATTCTAGGCTAATAACCGGAATAAGAGCACATAATGTTTTCAAAACTCGATATCATGGTTAGTAGAGGCCGATCTTTGATCGGGCGAGCGGGGGTGCTCATAGCTAACCTGCCCCAATCATACCCAAATTCCCGAGCCGAGGCAACTTTGGTGATGACGGACACGTGGCCTTAGGTACGAGTCAGGGTTTCCTAAATTCCCCCAAAATAAAATATTTAGGTGGCGACTTTGTATCTGGCAAAGCAGTCCATGTTTGGCACTTCTTTCTAAAAATCTGTTTTTCAAAACGATTTGCCGGATTTGGACTCTTTGATGATTCATCGGTCTTGCATTGTACTCTGCGAGATTAGATACAGGACCGTGACATTGAGTCTTGAACTGTAGTGAGCCCCAATGAACAAAACGGGATTCCCTCCCGGGACGTTCGGGGACGTCTACAGTTGGGCTATTGGCGAGACATCTTGGAACCGAGCAAATTGTGTGACTGAGTAACCTTACTAGCTCGATTGATTTAAGCATTTCTAGTTCAGCTAGAGGAAAGTAATCCTAATCATGCTTCTCAAATGGAATTAAGGGGCAATTGAGAGGGTAATTTGCATAGACAAATTGGGCTGAGCTAAGTAAAATCTTTTTTTGGATGTTGGGCCACTGTAGACACCCCATTTTTGACCGACCTTAAGACTCAGACGTCACCGATTGAGCGCTCGGTGGTGTTGCATATCGTGCTCGTTCAGAAGCCCCAGAGTCGCGGCCGTGCGCCCTGCCTCCGGACTTCCGAACTCTCTTCTGTGCCTTGTCCCGGTTTGCAAACCAGACTCGGTTTTCTCTGTTTTCTTTCCTGAGGGAAGGGAGTGGTCCTGTAGACCATCTCTCGGTGGCCGTGCGCTACTTTTTCGTGGCCGTAGGCCATTTTGCCCATTTCGGAGCCCGGTTCCCGGTTTTCGGAGCCGTCAGGCCGTGTGCCTCGGTTCGGGACCGCCCAACCGTCTCCGATTCCTCCGGTTCTTGGCACATACCTCTGTTTTATCATTCCAAGGCACCCTGGGGTCGCAGATACCCACTTCGTGGCCGTATGCCACTTTCGGTGCTTATAGCCGGTTTTCGGGCCCCGAACCTCGCGGTTTGGCCCCGAGCATTCATTTCGCATCGGTTTTCTCCGATTTTTGGCAGGTACCCCTGTTTTATCATTCCGAGGGACACTGGGGTCTCTGATGCCCACTTCATGGCCAAACAAAATATCTCGATTTCGTACCCTCAAATATCTAGATATTTTGCCCTCAAAATATCTAGATATTTGAGGCAAGATATTTCCAACCATTTGGCCCTCCTTTTGAACCCTTTTCTTGGCCATAAGAACGGCAGCTCCTAGCTGGTTGAGGTGTGGAGAAAAATCCTTGGAGCCTTGCATGTTCATCTCCTCCATTTCCAAGCTTCAAACATCCAAGTTTTGCTTCCATTCCTTCATCAACTCCAAGCACAACCAACACCACCTCCATTTCAGCAGCAAGGGAGTAATTTTCAGAGGTTAGGGATCAACAAATTCAAGCCAAGAGGCCACCAAAGTTGGATCTTCAAGGGTAAGCCTCTAAATCCCTTTTTCTAGCAAATTTTGAGTCATTTCTTGGCCCTATTTTCTTTTTGTTTTGGACTCCGACCCCTACTGGTTTTGTGCTTATTTTGAGCCCCTCTACAACTTTGTAGAAGGGCTCAACCCTGTTTGGTGTCTCCTTCATACACTTGCTTCAATATCACTCTTTATGCCATTAATTTGCATGCTTTGTTTGGCTTTTGAGTGATCTGATTTCGAGCATACTATATACTGTGAGTGGGCTTATTTTGAGCCCCTCTTCAACATTGAAGAAGGGCTCAGCCAAGTTTGACTTCTCTGTCATGCACTTCCTTTGAAATGCTTCCATTTTACCGTAAAATTGCATGATTGTTTTGGCCTATTTGTGATCTGAGTTGGAACTTGTAACATACTGTGATTGTGCTTATTTTGAGCCCCTCTTCAACATTGAAGAAGGGCTCAACCTGGTTTTCTTGCTCTACATATCACTTGCTTTGAATTCTTGTTCCACTCCAATTTTGCATGCATTTTTAAGCTCACCATGCTTCGGATTTCAGCCTTCATCAGGCTTAGAGAGTGCCTTATTTTGGTCCATTATTCATTCTTTGTTAAGGGTCTTAGGCCATTTGATGACTGGTTTTGGTACTTGTTTTGTAATCCTTCAATTTACCGTAAAAATTGTATGTTTATTTAGGCTTGCTTAGCCACTGATTTGAGTCTTCATCAGGCTTAGAAAGTGTCTTATAATTGTCTATTCTTCATCTTTTGTTAAGGGTTCAAAATTGTTTGATGCTTGCTTATGGTACCTCATGTTGTAGCCCCTTATTGGCTCATTTTTGCATGCCATTTTGAGCATATCTACACACTGAATTAGAGGACCTCATCTACTGTAAATGTGCATATTTTTGGCCCCTCTTTAATTTTGTAGAACTGTGTTTTTGGGTTTGAGCATTGTACATATCACTTGCTTTGTAATTCCCTTCTTTTTCCCCATTTTTGCAAGCTATTTTTGCCGTATTTGTGGTTGTTATTTAGCCTTGCTTTGTACTGAAAAGATGCTATTTTTGGGGCTGCCTTGCTACTGTTTTTTGCTTTCATGTACTGATTTTGCATGTTTAGCATAGCCGTAGGCCATTTCGGGTACTTAGAATCACATTCGGGATGATTTCATGCATCGGTTGTCATTTCGTATCATTTCGGGACTGTTTTCCCTTTCATTTAGGTGCTGAAATTTGGTTTGCATGCTTGCATATCATTTCCCGTGCTATTTCATGCCTTCGGGCCTGCCTCGGTTTGCGTGCCCGTGGGTACGCACTTCGAGGCACCTCTGTTTTATATCCGACGGCATCTGATGTGAGTGTGGCTGAGGTCCACTCATGTTAGTGTAAGCCCATTTGCATTTTCCATGTCATTTGCATTGCGTATGCCACCGCCTCGTTTGCGCGCCCGCGGGCACGCATTTCGAGGCAGCTCATTTTCATTCCGACGGCATCTGATGTGAGTGTGGCTGAGGTCCACTCATGTTAGTTTAAGCCCAATTTGCATTTCCATCTCATTTCATCATTGCCTCGGTGGTGCGTGCCTGTGGGCACGCATTTCGAGGCATTTCATTCTTATCCGACGGCCTCCCGTGTGAGAGTGGCTGAGGCTCTCTCATGTTGGTGTAAGTCCATTCTGCATTCCGTATGACATTCTAGTCCCGTTGCATTCCGTATGCCATTTCATGCCTTAGGGCCATCGCCTCGGTTTGCGTGCCCGTGGGCACGCATCTCGAGACATCTCATTTTGTCTTATTACACATCATTTTCATGCTATTTCATGATTTCATATCATCGCCTTGGTTTGCGCGCCCACGGCACGCATTTCGAGGCTCTTCTTTCTTATCCGACGGCCTCCTATGTGAGTGAGCTGAGGCTCTCCCATGATTGGTGTAAGCCCATCGTAGCATTCCGTATGCCATTTCATTCCCATTTTGTCATCGCCTCGGTTTGCGTGCCCGTGTGCACGCATTTCGAGGCACTTCGGTTCTATCCGATTTGCATTTCATATCATCGCCTCGGTGTGCCTGCCCGTGTGCACGCATTTCGAGGCACTTCGGTTTTATCCGATTCGCATTTCACATCATCGCCTCGGTTCGCGTGCCCGCGTGCACGCTTTTCGAGGCGTCTCATTTTCATCTCATTTCCCCTCTCATTTTCATAGCATTGAGCATGCTAGAATTGTATATTAGCTGCATTCATGCATATCATGCATATTGCATCGTGTTCGGGATAGGAGTTAGCCCGGACACGGGAAACGAGGCACGTTTCGTACTCCGAGTAACGGAACGGATCTCAATTCCCCAGTCACCGACACTCCCGGATTACCCATGATGGAGTTAGGTTTTGTTGTAGCATTCATCGGCATTTCATCCTATATTGAGTTGTGCAATCCGATTCCTCGGCCATCATGCATCGATATGCGTGATTGGTGGCACGAGGATCGAGGCATGCATATATCTGTGAAATACATTGCTATGCCCTTTTCCTGCTCTCTGTTGCAGCATATATAGAGAATCAACAACTTTTCAGAGTTTGGCACGCATTTCGAGAAAAGTGCAAACAGAGGCTAATTGGGGCATCCCAGTGGATTTCCGCGCAACACAGTCCAACATGCATTACCCATCAGAAGCAAGGCAGTCCCTGGCTTGCATGCCAGTTTTTACTTCTTTTTGTAATTAATTTGTTAATTAATTAGAAATCTGTATATTTCGGACTGTATTCATTTCGGACTGTATTATTATTTATTCGGACCCTCTGCGCGAGGGCATAACTGTAATAAGTGTGGGTGAGTGTGATGTATGTCTTCCAACCCCCATTTCTTTCTCCCTTTTATTTATCCGCTTACGATGGTTAGATATAGGGCATATTTCAATTAGCATACAGTATGACAGTATGTTTGCATCATTCATCTGTTTTGCACGCACCGGGCTCGGCGCATCATACAAACTGCATTTGTATTTCAATTCCAAATTGAATACGTGTTAGTTGTAGCATTCCACATGCCATGTTTAGAATAGCCGAGCCTGCTATAGTTTGCATTTTTGCATGTGTTGCATTAGGCATTTCTGTATAATTAGGATCATGCATGATTTCTAATCGGTTTTCTATTTTTGGCTTGGAGTACTCGGTAAGTTTTTATGCTTTAGCATCCTTGCATGCGTGTGAGTTTTGCCATGATAGCATGCTTACCATGAGGCTATGTGCTTATGTGATATATCTGCCTTGAATGCCTGTGGGTGGAGGTTGAGTTATCTGAATTGGAGCAATTCATCAACTGTTTGTTTTAAGCCCACTAGATAGTGGCAAAATCATGTTTTCTAAGCCCACCCGAGGGTGGCAAATCCATGTCTTAGCCTACTTGCGAGTAGCACCATCAAACCATTTTCAAACAAACAAACATGAAATGTTTTGTTCCAATTCAGGCGGCTCAGTCTATACTTGTTTGCTGCGAGCATCACATAGTAACCTAGGCTAATAATCGGAATAAGAGCATACAATGTTTTCAAAAACAGATATCATGGTTAGTAGAGGCCGGTCTTTGACCGGGCGAGCGGGGGTGCTCACGATGTGACCTTCCCCAATCGTACCCAAGTTCCCGAGCCAACTTTGGTGATGACGGACACGTGGCCTTTGGCACCGAGTCAGGGTTTCCTAAATTTCCCATTTTAAAAATATTTAGGTGGCGACTCTGTATCTGGCAAAGCAGTCCATGTTTGGCACTTCTTTCAAAAAATCTGTTTTCAAAACGATTTGCCGGATTTGGACTCTTTGGTTCAAGATTAAGAACCGTGACATTTGAGTCCTTGAACTGTAGTGACCCCAATATGAACAGAACGGGACTTAACCCTCCCGGGGCGTTCGGGGACGTCTACAGCCACATAGTGTGCCGAGAAAATAGCTTAGATAGCTCTGTCTTAGGCTGAACAGTTGCTAGGCCAATCAATGGGCTGGGATCTAACTTACAATCGGGGAACAAATCAGAATAGTATCTCGGTTAATTGAGGAAGGTCAATCTAGGTGTAACTCAGTAGGGTAGCTCACGACGGCCCAAGATTGTGCATCTCGACCAAAGGAAAAGTGGAATCTGGTAGCTCAATTAGGCATGGTTAGCCAAGCAAGGTGTTTGGCCATCTCACTTCGCTTGCAGTAAGGAGGGTGTACTTAGGATAAACATTATCCTAAGGAAGGTATTTCCTGATAGGACTCTGCTAAGGAAAGCTAGAGTCCTACTAGGATTGTGTCACGTCTAATCTATAAAAACTCATGACATAACCTATTCCCATGTATTGCATTTCATACTCCTGAATTCACAAAGCTTTTGTGTCTATTGTCTACTCGGTCTCATTTGGCAAGTGGCTTTTTTAGCCAAAAAGCCAAAAAGTCACTAAAAAAACCAAAAAGCCAACAACCCATACCAAAAAGTCAAAGATTCTTTTTTCTCTCTACTTTTTGCACATCTTTTCATAAAAAGCCAAAAAGTCATCCCAAACATACTAGTTTTTTTTAGCTCATATTTTAGCCAAATAGCCAAAAAGTTACTAAATTAGCCTGTTCCCAAACGAGGCCAGGCATTGGAGGTAGGGATGTAATAATGGCTCGACCCATCCAGGCCCGGGCTCGGGCCAGCCTAAGTGGGCCTTGCGAGCTCCCGTCTTTTTAGTGGACCGGGTCGACCCGTGGGCCGAAAAGTAGGGCCTAGGACCACTCAGAATAAGGCCTAGGGCATGGGCTCGGGCCGTGAGCTAGGCCTTGGCAGGCCTTTTTTTTTTTTTTTTAAAAAAATGAACAATAAATACATTATCTATTTAGATTATTTATTAGGGATAAAAAAATAAAAGAAAAATTATACTAGAGTATTTTAGTTAAGATTAGTGAGATGTTTTGTTTGGTTATGTTTCATGATGGTATTTAAATTTAATTATGTATGACTTATATTTTTTTAATTATGAACTTATAACTGAAAAAATATGCAATTATGTAATTTTTTTTCTTTTGAAATGAATAATTTTATATATATGAAAATGAAACTTTCAATATTACAATATTAAATTAATTATATAACATTTATTGAACGAATAATTTTTATTTCAAAATAAAATAAAATATTACAAAAATTTATATCATTAAATAAAATAGGTGTAGATTATTGATGATGGTAGAGCAATTGCATCACTATAGGTCAAGTACATCCCAACTAGGTTGGCACCTACTAGCCTACCAATCATTTGCATTATACTCTACTTTATTAATCTAATACAAAAAAATAACAAAATGGAATAGTAAAAAATAAATTGTTAATCAATCATCAGATGAGACAGACATTTCAGTCATATTGCTCGAGGATATGTCATCCAAATCATTTTGAATTCTCTCATTTTCACTATAATTTTGTCTTCTCGTAAGCACATGCATATGATCTTTGGATATCATCAGTGCCTCAACTATTTGGGGTGAAAGCCTACTATGGTAATCATTCACCACCCGTCCACCTGCATTAAAAGCTGTTTTCCGAAGCAACTATAGAAATAGGAACAGTTAGTATATCATGGGCCATCTGTGAAACCATAAGCTACATAGTTTTATTTTGTTTCTACTAATCCAAAATGTCAAAATCATCGAAATCATCCACTGATAGGTTTTCTAAATAACGTTGTAGTTTTATATACATGCATAACTTCTTTAACAATCAAGGTCAAAATATGGGCACAACAACGAACATTAAATAAATCACCATCAACAAGTAATTGTAAAGTTGATTTTAAATGGGTTACAGTTTGATTATAATATGCTGCATTATCTAAACTAATTGTAAATATATTATTTTGTAAAGCCTACTCATATAATACATTTCTTATTTCTACACCAAGCGAATGACCAGTGTATAGAAGTTCAACTAATTTAAATGAAATAATTCTTTTATTTAATTTCCAATCATTATCAATAAAATGTGCAGTGATACATTGATATTCTAAACCATTATTTGACCACAGATCAGATATTAAACAAACTCTTCCATTCAATTTTTTAAAGATGTCAAATAATTCACTTTTAACATCCTCAAATTTCTTTAAAATCCTGTTTCTAGTAGTATTTCTCGAAAATCTTTGATACTAAGGTGCAAAACTTTCGTGAATCATTTCGGTAAAATCAAAACATTCGCTAGTAGTAAAATGTTGTTTTTTTTTAATAATATAATCAATTACAAAATTTTGTCCACGTATAAGATCATATGAAAACGTTTGCAAATTACCAATTGATGAAGCCCCTAATTGTATTTGACTTCTAATATCAGGTTGTTGACTTTGTAAATGCTTGTTAGCATGCCTTTTTAGATGACTAGTACCCCTGCAGATGTAGCGCTAAGTAAATGTGCATAATATTTACAGTTTACTTTAAATGTAATTGTACCAACAGGATTATTTATAGATATTTTTTCAAAATGATCCCAAACACTACTAGTTGTGTCCCTAGATGATGATCGAACTGTTGGAAGAGGGATATTAGAAGGAGAATCAACAGATTCATGTTGTGTAGTATATGTATTAATATCGATATCGATATCGATATAAACATTAGGAATATTAGGATCCATAGTAATATAAGTAAAATAATACAAAAGAACTAACAATTAATTTAATTAATGAGTAACAATAATGAGTAAAAATAAATAATTAATATATGTTCAGAAATAATTAATGAAAAAATGAATAGCTAATAAATTTAATTAAACTAATTAATGTTACCGACTGGTGAATGCGATACAGAAATTAGCTTCTTCTGATAAAAGTTTCTTGTTCCACAATTACAATTGCCACTTAAGGATGACACTTCAAAATTAATTGCGAGTTGAGAGAGATTGAGAGTTTAAGAGAGAGAATTGTTTGTGAGATTTATTTTGAAAAATAGGGGATATTTATAGAAGTTTGAAAGATTGAAGTAAACACTAAAAGAAAAAGGGGGTATAAACACGGAAGCTTTTGCGACGATGCGTTTTCCCGTCGCAAAAAATGAGATTTTGCGACGGCAAATTAAACCGTCGCAAATGAGCACTTTAGCGACGGCCTTTTACCGTCGGTAATAAAACTGCACGAGTAGTGTGAAAAAACGGAAGTATTAGCGACGGCATTTTTTACCGTCGCTATTTTTTTTTTTTTTTTTTTTTAGACGGCATGAGTTGGCTGTCGCAAATAGTGGACCATTTGCGACGACAAAATGTCCATCGCCCAAAAAACTTATCAAAACGACGTCGGTTTAGCTTAATAATTTATCATTTGCGATGGTGTAAAATGTACCGTCGCAAAAAGTTAAAAAAATTTTGCCCCCTCTTCCCTTTCATCTTGGCGTTCGATGAAATCCCTAAATGTTCGAAATCCCCAAACGAGCGACGAACCGCGAACTTGGCATCTCTCTGGACGAGCGACGAACGACGAGCAGGCTAGCAGTGGTGCGGTGGTGCGGCGACGACAACAGCTAGGGCTGGACCGGCGACGACTTTCTCACAGCGTATGGTCTCTCTCTCTCTCTCTCTCTCTCTCTCTCTCTCTCTCTCTGTATATATATATGTATGTATTAGCTGTTCAAAAATATATATATATATATATACATGAATATAAATTATTTTCCCCACTCAACCAAGTAAACACCAGACCAGGAACAAAATTTTGTCTCATTTCCATTGAAATGGATGAAACATATCTGTTTTTCTATGAAACTGAGACCAAACAATAGTGAAAAACCGAAACTGAGACCAAACATATCTGTGTGTGTTTAATAAATATCTGTGTGTGTTTGTTTTTTTATATCATTTAATAAATATCTGTGTATGTTTAATAAATATCTGTGAGACCAAACATTTCCATTCATTTACCTTTATTAAACCTTCTTTTTCATATCATTTAATAAATATCTGTGTGTGTTTGTTTTTTTATAGCAAAATAGGCATGTTAACTTTAGTGTTGGACTGTGTGGGTCATTTGTCTTTTTCTCATGAAAAAAAATTTTGATCAAACAAAAATTTTGAGTGAAAAATTCATTTGATATGAAGCACTCAAATAGTAACCTCAAAAATTTTATGCTTTGACTAAAAATTTCATTTCTTATGAAGCACTTTAGTAAATAATTCAAAATTTTACCTGAGTTTTTTTAAAAAAAGGTTTGGTATAGGTTTGAGTTTGCTAAAAGGATCTCTTGATTTTGGGTAATAAAAAAAAAAGAGTAGAATTTAATTTTGAATAGGTTTGAGTTAAAGAGCATAGATGAGTTTTGAGTATTTTTTAGTCAAACTTAAATTTGTGTCAAAATTTGAGAATATAGATTGGAGTTATTTTTAGTGTGTGTTTGAATCTTATATTTATAAATTCATTTGTGGTGAAAGAAAAAGAATTTTATAGTGGATGGAGAGTTTAATAACTTTTATGTAAGTAGAAGAAAAGGTCCTTTGAACATCTTTTATTTTTATTTTTATTTTTATTTTAATTGTCTAAAAGCAAATACATGTTTAATTACAATTGTGGAATCTCCATTTAAGTGCAGTATCATTTGCAGAGGTATAAAAGCTTTGAATACATCAACTTCATTTCAAATTAAACTAAAAATTAAAATTAAAATAGTGGAGTAGTCTAAATAAATAAATAAACATTTTTTTGTCTCACGTGTTATTGTATAAGTATTTCATTTTTTATGTTCTCCAATCAAATCGGTAAATAACTAACTGGGATAAGACCACCTACCTATTTGAGAGAAATTGGATGGATAGGTATCATGGTATATGAATACGTAGGTATTATATTTAGAGTTACTTTGATGAGATATTTTTGTGGATGTGTACAGATGATGGATAAGAGTTGGATTGATTTGCCAAATAGGATGTCGAGCGAATACATTAATGGGATTGATGAATTCCTTTTGTTTGCCTACACCAATAGGGTTGAAGGTTCGATGATCAGTTGTCCGTGTAGGAAGTGTGAGAATCGGTACTATTTTGTACGAGAGGGTGTACGGGAGCATTTGATTTTGAATGGTTTTTTTAAAAAATACAAATATTGGATTAATCATGGGGAATCTTACGTATCTCTGCATGGTAATCGAGAGAATGAAACATTAGCTAATTTAGACATTGGGGATGATATGATTGGAATGATACAAGGGCTATGGGAAATCCACATGCCGGTACAAGTGTTGAGGGTGATGAACCACAGGGCCTGATCCCCATGCATCTGAACCCCAGCTCGATCCAAATGCAGAGACTGCAAAGTATTTCAAACTTCTTCAAGATGCACAAAGTGAATTGTATCCGGGTTGTCAGAAGTTCACATCTTTGTCATTCATTGTTCGACTTCTACATTTGAAGGTGCTTAATCAGTGGACAGACAAGTCTGTTGACATGTTGCTTGAGTTATTGAATGAGGCGTTCTCGTTGGCTGTGAAACTCCCGGACTCATATTATAAAGCTCAAAAGGTCACAACAGATTTGGGCTTCACGTATGAGACGTGGGATGCATGTCCCAACAGTTGCATGTTGTTTCGAAACGAGGACGACAATCTTGATAAATGTGTCATATGCAACAGTTCTAGATGGAAATCAAATGGTGATGGTGGTTCAAATGGTCCTAACAAAGGTGGCAAACAAATAGCTGCAAAACAGATGAGGTATTTTCCTTTAAAGCCAAGGTTGTAGAGGTTGTTTATGTCATCCAAGACAGCCATGAGATGGCATGCAGAGAAACGAACTGATGATGGTGTCTTCAGGCATCTGCTGACTCCCTTGCATGGAAAGATTTTGACCGTCGGAATATTGACTTTAGTAATGATTGCCGAAGTGTAAGGCTTGGCTTAGCATCTGATGGTTTTAACCCATTCAGGACGATGAACATAGTTCATAGCACTTGGCCTGTTGTGCTCATTCCATACAACTTGCCGCCATAGATGTGCATGAAGCAACTATTTCTAATTTTATCCGTGCTTATTGACGGCCCGAAAGGACCTGGTGACAAGATTGATGTGTGTAACATGCCCGGGGGGTACCCGCGCGCGTTAAACAGTTCAGACTCCCGAGATCTCTTTGATCTTGAGTCTCACGAGTGCAATGTGAAACATAGATGAGAGTCCAGATTTGGCAACTTTTATTGAAAATCCATTTTATTGCAATTTTGTCAAAAATGGACTGCGTCATCAGATCTCAGAGTCGCCACCTAATATTTTGGGAAATTAGGAAACCCATGACTCGGTGCCAAGGCCACTGTTCGTCGTAACCAAGGATGCTTGGCTCGGAACCTTAGGTATGAGAGGGGAAGGTCAATAATGAGCACCCCCACTCACCCGATCAAAAGATCGGCCTCTACTAAACCATGATATGAATTTTATTTTCTTTATATGTTCATGTTCTGATTATTTTAGTAAATCCTAAAATTTACTATGTGAATCATACAAATATATACTAGTTTGCTCAAATTGGAACAATTTAATTTCATGTTTGTTTGTGAAAATGGGTTTGAATTTACCACTTGACGAAGTGGGCTTAAAGTTTGTGAATTTGCCACTACAAAGTGGGCTTAAAAACATACAATCTTTGAATCATTCCAATTTAAGTAACAAGCCTTCATCCACTGGCATTCATAGAGTTATATCACATAAGCAAATAGCCTCATGGTAGAATGCTAGACATAGTAAGAAAAACACACACAAACGGGATGCTAAAGCATAAAAACTTACATGTTTGACGTCCCACGAACAAGCTACAAAACAAAGTTAGTAAAATATGCATGATCTTATATACAAAATCCTAATGCAATTCACTCATGAGATGCACTAAAGATTCGGCTTCTAAAATATGGCATGTGAATCATTTCAATAACATGAGGTAGCGCATAGAATCACAGAAGAATTGATTAAATCCACACATGTAAATATAGTCGAATCTTAATGCATGAGACATGGATGCAAAGCATGAATATGATGAAAAATAAATATGATGTTTATGTACAAATAAAGAAAGCAAGTAAAAGAATGGGATAGAAAGAAGCGGGGCGGGGAATTATTACAACATTTTAAAGAATAATTACAAACCAAATTAGAGAGGGATGAGGAGAATATTAAAACAAAATAAAAACCTCACAATACACTCAAAATTAAAAAATAAATAAATAAAATAAAAACTTCATGTTCTTTGGAACCGCCACCGGAAATTGGTCAACATTGGGAGATTACGCCATCTTGTCTGGAAGAAGCTAACCGACCGGCCAAATAGGCCGGCTGGCCAACTAGGCCAAGCAAAACCTTCCAAAGAAAGATTGAACTTCTTGATTCCCAAACTCCCTCTTGATCACCCTTAAGTGTAGGAAGTGTGTTCTCAAATCCTCAATTCAAAATTATGGAGTTTATGGAGTTTATGGTGTGGAAAGTGGCTAACTCTCTAGTTTTTCACACTTTCAATCACTAAACACTCTTCCTTATGATCAAGGCAATTGATCTTTGGCTATATCAGAATTTTTGAAGTGGTTTTGGTGTATGGAAATGAGGAATTTCAGTAGCTATGGAAGGTATGGGATGTATATGGAAGATAGGAATATTTTTGGCTCAAAAACTCAATTTTTCTCTCTTTTTTCACTCTTTTCTCACCCCTTTTTTCTTCAATTTCGTGGTCTCTTCTTCTCTCTTACAATATGATCATTCTATATAGGCAATGAGGGAGAGTAGAGGTCAAAAAGAAGGTGGGAGACAAGGTGGGAGACAAGAATGTGATAAGAGGGCAAATTTTCAAGGTGGTTGCATGGGATACTCCTTTATGAATGCAAACAAAACCTCTTTTTGACAATGGGGGATGAGTAGGTATAATGGAGGATGAGTGGATGCACTTGAATGGCTCAGAAAATAGGGAAATGGGTTGTCCCAACCGAACCAAAACCAAGAAAAAATGGGCTATTGTTGTTTTGGGCCGAGTCAACAAAATCTGCTTTTAAGTCCAACTTCAAATTGGCATATCTCCCCCATATGGACTTGGTTTTAGGTGGTTCTTGGGTCCAAATTGAAGCCCCAGAAGTCTACTTTTCAATGGTGGTGGCCTCACATTTAAATTCCAAGTGTACAAAGAGATATGCCTAATTTAGTAAAGGCTGTCTCGGGCTGGGTCAATAAAATCTGCTTTGAAGCCCAAATTCAAATAGGCATATCTCCCTTATTTGGACTTGATCTAAGGCGGTTCTTGGGTCTAAATTGAAGCCCCAGAAGTCTACTTTCCAATGGTGATGGCCTCACATTTAAATTCTAAGTGTACAAAGAGAAATGCCTAATTTAGTGAAGGCTGCTCATTTCTTTCTTAATGATTTGATACTCATTCTTTTCCTAAACCAGTTTTCTTTCATCCCCTCCTATTTCCTTTAACTCCAAACCTATAAAGAAGATATTTTAAAATATTTTTCAAAAAAGTTCACCTCTTCCATTTATTTCCACTTTGTCCTTACTCGGTTTACTGAAAAGTGCAACATTTTAATCGAAATAGGAGCTTCGGGACATTGTAGAAACATTTAAAAAAAAACATATTTTGAAAAAGGGTTTTAAGGTCTAAAATAGTTTGGCCAAAAAATGGGTGAAGGTTGGGATTAAAACTTAAATTCCATCTTTCTTACTGAGAATTTTGTGAGAAACACATTCTAATTGTCATCATCGGGTAATCAAAAGAAAGTGCCCAAGTCTTAGGGCCGGTCAAAATGGGGTGTCTACAATGTGTATATGCAACCGTTGATTGAAGAGTTGAAAGAACTATGGAATGAGGGTGTGTCAACATTTGATGCATCAACAAATCAAATGTTTCAAATGCATGCAGCTTTACTGTGGACAATTAGTGATTTTCCTGCATACGCAAACTTGTCAGGATGAAGCACTAAAAGCGAATATGCATGTCCTTGTTGTAATAAGGAAACTACATCGTGTTGGTTGAAGCATAGTAGGAAACAATCATACTTGGGTCATCGCAGATTTTTACCTACTGGCCATAAATTCCGGAAGGATAAAGTATCATTTGATAGTAGTCGGGAAGTCAGACTCAAACCAAAATTGTTGTCTGGAACTGAGATGTTGCTACAATTAGAATCTTAGGGTATTTTAACCCAATACAAGAGGGATGACCTTAAGGAGAGGCATAGGAGACAGGTAGAGAAGGAGAAAGCTGGACATCGCACCCATAGTTGGAAGAAAAAGAGTATCTTTTATGAATTGCCATATTGGGAGCACAATCTAATAAGACACAACCTCGATGTGATGCATATAAAGAAGAATGTTTGTGACAATGTGTTGTGGACAATATTAGGGGTTGCAGGAAAATCGAAGAATGGTGTTAATGCTCGGCGTGATTTACAAGATATGAATATTAGAAAACCCCTACATTTGCAGTTAAGAGGGTCGAATAAAGCCTATTTACCACCAGCACAATTCACGATGACCAAGGATGAGAAAGATTTGTTCTTGAAAGTGTTGAAGGAAGTAAGAGTTCCCGATGGGTATTCATCCAATATATCACGTCGTGTGTGCTCACATGATAGAAGCATTGGGGGTCTTAAGAGCCACGATAGTCATATTCTGATGCAACAACTTATTCCATTGGCTATTCGAAGATCGTTACCGAAGAATGTAATTGAACCCTTGATTGAATTGAGCAATTTCTTTAGACAATTGTGTTCGAAAGTGAATCGTGCGACGGATTTGCAATATATTCAAGATCGTATCGCTATAACACTTTGTCATCTAGAGAAAATATTTCCTCCGAGTTTTTTTGATATAATGGAGCACTTGCCTATACATCTAGCTGATGATGCCTTATTGGGTGAAGCGATTCAGTTTCGATGGATGTATCCAATTGAGAGGTATCTTCTTACTTTGAAGCAATACGTGCGTAATAGAGCTCATCCTGAAGGATCAATTGCTAAAGGATATCTTATGGAAGAATGCATGAATTTTGTGCACAATATCTCAATGATGTGGAAACCAAATCTAGTCGACCCGTGAGGAACTATAGTGGTGCTGATAATTTGGGTCATGCTATTGGTGAAAACACAAGCTTTTATCTTGATAATACTTCTTGGGTACAAGCTCATCGGTACATCTTATTCAATACAAGCGCGGTTCAACCATTCATAAAGTAGGTTAAGTCACTCACTAAATATTTTATTATGTTTTATTGAATTTTCAACAAAATTTTTTGTATTGCTAAAATTTCAATCTACACAGCAAACACCTTGAAGTAATTAAGCTCAAAATGCCTCGTGTCGACGATCATCAACTTCGGCTTGAACATTTTGAAACTTTTCATCCGCAGGTATATAAATTTGCTTTGATTTGTATGAAAATTATTTAAACATACATTTATTTATGCTCATTATATATAACTTGTTTATTCTCATTGTATTTTGCAGACCCTTCGACTTCTTCACAGCCCACCTCAGGTTTATTTGATATGATTTGTATTCACATTATTTAAATTTGCATTTGTTTATTACCATTGCATATTGTTTATTGTTATTGTATCTCGTAGGTCATGTTAGTTCTTCATCAACCTCAATTAGGCGTGGTAGAGGATGTGCCAAGGGCATTAAAGAGTGGGGTACTGGTAAAAAGTTGAACATACAATTTGATGAAAATTACTGCCCAATAGGGGATAACGTGGCTAAGTTAACTACTCAACTTGGCATTATTGTGCGGAATGGTAACATTATTCCTCTTACTTTTCTTGACTGGAACAATGTGCCTGATGATATTGTTGATGCTATCTGGAAGGATGTGAAGGTAAAAGTATATTTTTGTCCACAAATTCGAATTCCAAAATTGTGTTATTATTATTTAAACTTTGAAATTGTGTTTTATAGGACAATTTGAATATATGTCCAGAGGAGTACAAGCCAATCTGCATGAAAAACTACAACAGCATATGGAAGGATCACAAGAACAAGATTAAGGCTAAGTATTTCAAGCCTAGAAGTTCTGATCCTAATCTGAAGGATGATGTTCCTTTGCACATTATGCCAAGCCAGTGGGAACAACTTGTGGAGTATTGGCGTACTTCCGATGTTGAGGTATACAAATAAGTTATATTTATGATATGTAAACATACAAATCATATTTACATACTTACATTTGTTGAACCTGTTATAGAAAATTGCAAGTAGGAACGCTAAAAATCAGCGAGCTCACGGCATAGCTCATACCACAAGGCGTACTACTTTCTCTCAGATACGGCATGAGGTTTACATTTTATTGTTTTATTTTTGTATATAAATAAACATTGTATATTTGCAAATTATTTGGATTCTAATTTTCATATTTCTAAAAAAATGTAGATGACCAATAAGGGGAGTCTACTGAAAAGATGAATGTTTGGCTTATGACACGTAGAGTAGATGACCCAGAGGTTATCCAGACCTTGGTAGTTTCCAAACACCTTTGATTGTATTTAAAGTTTATTTTTTGTGTGTCAACCATCTTAATTTGGCATATACTTGTATGTCTTATTCAATACAGGATGAGTTTAATCGTTAACTCTCTATGCTACCTGAGGATGGTCGGACTTTGGAGGCTAGGAATGCCATTTTCCATGAGTTGATAGGTCATGACGGACATGGATATTGTCGCACATACGGGAGAATTGTGCCTCGGAGAGCGGTGTATAAAGATGGTGCTAGGCCATCACAGTCAACACCCCAGCCATCGACTATTGATCAGATCACGTAGCAGGTTCGTGCAGAGCTAAGGGATGAGTTGAGGGAGGAGCTGCAAGCAGAGTTCTCTACACATTTACAGTAGATGAGGGCTGAGATGATGGCCTTTGTGTCACAGGGGGCGAGTGTGGATCCCAACAGACAGGTTCAATATATATTAAATTGTTTGATAGTTCAATTTTCACACAAGATTATGTATAAAATTCGAATATGATTAACACATTATGCATTGACTATCATAGGTTCCTGATGCATCGAGTGGCCACCGGGCATTTAGGGAATCTGCAGAAGACAAGAATCCATATACACCACCACCAGAAGATCAGGTATAAAATGTATCTTTGCATTCTAAGCTAAAATGTATCTTTGCATTCTTTACATTCTAAGTTAAGAGACTTGTGGGAGAAGACGGGACTAGTTAGAGCTGGATTTCACTTTAGGCAAACTAGTTCCTTAAGAAACTTGAATTCGAGGTGTTAATGCCCCAAAATCACCAAACGGCGTCGGTTTAGCACGAAACTTGGCACACACGACCGCCTAGGCATGAGAGACTTATGGGAGAAGACGGGGCTCGAATCAGGTTCCCGGTTTGGGAGTTAGAGCCGAATTTCACTTTAGGCAAAATAGTTCCTTAAGAAACTTAAATTCGAGGTGTTAACGCCCCAAAATCACCAAACGGCGTCGGTTTAGCACGAAACTTGGCACACACAACCGCCTAGGCATGAGAGACTTGTGGGAGAAGACGGGGCTCGAATCAGGTTCCCGGTTTGGGAGTTAGAGCCGAATTTCACTTTAGGCAAAATAGTTCCTTAAAAAACTTGAATTCGAGGTGTTAACGCCCCAAAATCACCAAATGGCGTCGGTATAGCACAAAACTTGGCACACACGACCGCCTAGGCATGAGAGACTTGTGGGAGAAGACGGGGCTTGAATCGGGTTCCCGGTTTGGGAGTTAGAGTCGAATTTCACTTTAGGCAAACTAGTTCCTTAAGAAACTTGAATTCGAGGAGTTAATGCCCCAAAATCACCAAACGGCGTCGGTTTAGGACGGAACTTGGCACACACGACCGCCTAGGCATGAGAGACTTGTGGGAGAAGACGGGGCTCGAATCGGGTTCCCGGTTTGGGAGTTAGAGCCGAATTTCACTTTAGGCAAAATAGTTCCTTAAGAAACTTGAATTCGAGGTGTTAACGCCCCAAAATCACCAAACGGTGTCGGTTTAGCACAAAACTTGGCACACATGACCGCCTAGGCATGAGAGACTTGTGGGAGAAGACGGGGCTCGAATCGGGTTCCCGGTTTGGGAGTTAGAGTCGAATTTCACTTTAGGCAAACTAGTTCCTTAAGAAACTTGAATTCGAGGAGTTAATGCCCCAAAATCACCAAACGGCGTCGGTTTAGCACGAAACTTGGCACACACGACCGCCTAGGCATGAGAGACTTGTGGGAGAAGACGGGGCTTGAATCGGGTTCCCGGTTTGGGAGTTAGAGTCGAATTTCACTTTAGGCAAACTAGTTCCTTAAGAAACTTAAATTCGAGGAGTTAATGCCCCAAAATCACCAAACGGCGTCGGTTTAGGACGAAACTTGGCACACACGACCGCCTAGGCATGAGAGACTTGTGGGAGAAGACGGGGCTCGAATCGGGTTCCCGATTTGGGAGTTAGAGCCGAATTTCACTTTAGGCAAAATAGTTCCTTAAGAAACTTGAATTCGAGGTGTTAACGCCCCAAAATCACCAAACGGTGTCGGTTTAGTACAAAACTTGGCACACATGACCGCCTAGGCATGAGAGACTTGTGGGAGAAGACGGGGCTTGAATCGGGTTCCCGGTTTGGGAGTTAGAGTCGAATTTCACTTTAGGCAAACTAGTTCCTTAAGAAACTTGAATTCGAGGTGTTAACGCCCCAAAATCACTAAACGGCGTCGGTTTAGCACGAAACTTGGCAAACATGACCGCCTAGGCACAAGAGACTTGTGGGAGAAAACGGGGCTCGAATTGGGTTCCCGGTTTGGGAGTTAGAGTCGGATTTCACTTTAGGCAAACTAGTTCCTTAAGAAACTTGAATTCGAGGAGTTAATGCCCCAAAATCACCAAACGGCGTCGGTTTAGCACGAAACTTGGCACACACGACCGCCTAGGCATGAGGGACTTGTGGGAGAAGACGGGGCTCGAATCGGGTTCCCGGTTTGAGAGTTAGAGCTGAATTTCACTTTAGGCAAAATAGTTCCTTAACAAACTTGAATTCGAGGTGTTAACGTCCCAAAATCACCAAACGGCGTCGGTTTAGCACGAAACTTGGCACACATGACCGCCTAGGCACGAGAGACTTGTGGGAGAAGACGGGGCTCGAATTGGGTTCCCGGTTTGGGAGTTAGAGTCGGATTTCACTTTAGGCAAACTAGTTCCTTAAGAAACTTGAATTCGAGGAGTTAATGCCCCAAAATCACCAAACGGCGTCGGTTTAGTACGAAACTTGGCACACACGACCGCCTAGGCATGAGAGACTTGTGGGAGAAGACGGGGCTCGAATCGGGTTCCCGGTTTGGGAGTTAGAGCCGGATTTCACTTTAGGCAATCTAGTTCCTTAAGAAACTTAAATTCGAGGTGTTAATGCCCCAAATTCACCAATCGGCGTTGATTTAGCACAAAACTTGGCACACACGACCGCCTAGGCATGAGCGACTTGTGGGAGAAGACAGGGCTCGAATCGGGTTCCCCGTTTGGGAGTTAGAGCTGGATTTCACTTTAGGCAAACTAGTTCCTTAAAAAACTTGAATTCGAGGTGTTAATGCCCCAAAATCACCAAACGGCGTCCGTTTAGCACGAAACTTGGCACACACGACCGCCTAGGCACGATAGACTTGTGGGAGAAGACGGGGCTCGAATTGGGTTCCCGGTTTGGGAGTTACAGTCGGATTTCGGTCTAGTCAAAATTATTTGCTAAACTATCTTTCTAATTATATAGTTGTTAATTTTTTTATATTTTTCTGTAATTAAAATATTAACACCATTATATTGTTATTAATTATTTTTATTTTGTTTTTTTCAGATATTTCCTGAGTAGCAGTTTGTTTCTTGTGGAATGCGGGCGTGTAAAGATTATGACCAACTTCTGTTTTTGTAACCCACGAAAAAATCAAGACGAAAACTTTTGGTTTTGATTTTGATTTATGTTATTTAAATTTGTGAAAAACATTATGTATGTATTATGTGACATTATGAAGTGCCATAATTTTTATTGTTATGAATTTTTGTTTATTTGCCAACTTTATGAATGGAACAACATTATGAATTTTCATCATTTGCCAACTTTTGTTTATGTATGTATTTATATTATTATGTAATTTTTGGATTTTTTTTTTAGTTATTTTTCATTTAATACAGGTGATTTTTATATTTTTAATAATTTTAAAACAGGGTTTTTTTTTTTTTAAATTTTTTTTGAGACGGCAGAACACCCCATCGCAAAAAAGAAATTGTACCAGGCTTTTTGCGACGGCACCCATACTGTCGCAAAAGGTATGAAATTTAATTCAAAAACAAGGCTTTAGCGACGGTATAATTGCCGTCGAGAATAGTCATTAGCGACGGCTCAGGTTGCCGTCGACAATAGTCAACAGCGACGACACTTTTAGCGACGGGATTTTTGCCATCGCAGAAACCTCCTTTAGCGACGGCAAGACTGTGCCGTCGCAAAAAAACCCAGATTTCCATCCATTATTGGCGACAGAAATTTGCCGTAGCAAAAAATAAATTTTCCCGTCGCAAAAACAATGGCGACGGCACTTGCCATCGCTAAAGCCCTTTTGCAACCCCCTTTGTTGCGACCCCCACTTGCCGTCGCAAAAAACTTTTGAGACGGCGTGCGGAGTATTTGTGACGGTGTTTTGCCGTCGCAAAAAACAATTTTTTTTGTAGTGAAATTTATAAATAAAAAAAATTACCGTTATGTTAAACGGTAATATGACCGTTCAATTATTTTTATTATTATTATTTTATTTTTTTTAAGTCTATAGAGATACAAACATTTATTATTTTTTTTTTATTCGTTGCAAATTGCAATGATGACGTGAGTGATGCATGACAAGGGGGGCAAGGGGTAGGCGACACTGGCAAGGGGTAGGCATCAGCTTTGCCTCTCTACAAGGAAATTACCCTTTTTTTTTCTTGTCTTTTTTTTTTTATTGTTGTTGCAAAGATTAAGCCTTTATTTTATTTTTTTAATTATTTAACCATTGCAATTCGCCCTTTTCTATTATTATTTGGTGGGTCAGGTTGGGCCGTCCACAGGGTCCGAATTTTTTGGCCGGGCTTGGGCTGGGCTCGGGCCCGATCCGAACCCACATTGAGCTGCGGGCTTTGAGCCGCCCACGAACCTCGGGCCATTTTTACACCCCTAATTGGAGAGGTTTCCAGTACACCTTCGCCGGCTAGCTCACGTTTGTGTTTTCAAATATAAGATGACAACATTTGAAAGAGTGCAAACTTGATCAACAGGATTATAGAAGAAGAATTATTTTGTACTCATACAGTACATAAATTAAACTAGGTGGATGTCATTTAATATCACTTTACCACATAGTTCTTAATCTTATAGTGAGAAAGAAAATAGTGTCCACCTAATTCGATTTATATTTTTTTTTTATTTGAACCTATTCATCCAACAATAAAAGAAATGAAAAAAAAGTTTTTGTCAAACCAATAAGTTAGACATTTTTTTTTTTTGCATAAAAAACAATTATGTTGGTTTGAAAGATACTTTCATAAAGTAATAAATAAAATATATATAGCGATCCCGGTTTTCCCTTCCTTGTTTACTGTATTCCGGACTTAGTTCCATGGATGTGCTGCTGTCGTATTCTCATTTCCGCCCTTTACTCTTTGTATGTAAGTCTTGGGTTGTGTTGGGCAAGTTTGAAATAGGTTGGTTGTGTTTAGAAACCCAGAGTTGATGCCCAGAATTTTACCTTCACGCTCGAGCGGGGCTTTTGACGCTCGAGCGGGCCCTTTGTTTTTGCTTCTCTGCTCGAGCGGACATTTTGACGCTCGAGCATGATTTTCCATCTCTCAGTATTTTGTCTGTAGGTCATTGGACGCTCGAGCGTCCACTTTCACGCTCGAGCGGGGACCATCGACTGCAAGACTTCTGGAAGTGTGCATCCGGCGCTCGAGCGGCGCTTTTGACGCTCGAGCGTGAGTCTATGTCTGACGCTCGAGCGGGGAATCCCACGCTCGAGCGGACCTGTTTGTATATCAGTCCGAATTTTTACTTTTTGGATCACTTTTTCGACACCTTCTCTCTCTCTAACTTTTCAAAACCTCCATTGGAGAGCTCCTCACTCTAAACTTCAACTTCTCTCTAGGGTTTGATCTAGTTTGAGTGATCTTCTATGTTAATGTCTTTGTAAAAAGTGTAGAGCTTGGCTTGGGCTACATTTCCATCCGAAAATCTTGGGTTTTGGAGCATTTCGAAATTATTCATCTTCTCCATTTGGTCTCATCTTTTGAGGTAGGGATAACTACTCACTTTTATGATCTTTGACATAAACTTTTGGTCATTTTGATTTAATGTTGAAGTTGGGTAATTTTGGGTGTTAGGGTTTCAAAATGTATAAAGAGAGGTTTTGTTCTTTGGGCCAATACATGTGTATTTTGGGTCTCAAATGGGGTTATTGTTGTTTATTGTTGGTATTTGAGCCTTTGGGTGGATGTTGAGAAAAGAGGAAGAAAAGTCCTAATTTTATGTTATGAATTAATTTGTATAATTAATTTGGAAAGTTATGGAAATATGAAATTGAGTTGGAAATGATGAAATTGGTTTAAAATAAGGTTGAATGGTGGAGTTGGATTTATAAATCGCTCACTTTTGAAATTGTTGGTAACCTATCTGTTGATGCATTTATTAGCTGTTTAAAAATAATTGCTTTGGGCTATCGGTGGAGGATAGTCTTGATTGTTGTAGACACTGCATGATGATTAGGTGAATTAAAACTAATCGGTTGAATATGTCATCGAATATGGCAGTTGGAATAATACATCGAATGTGTGTATTGATTGATCGTGTATATGATAATTGTTTACATACATTGTATTGTGTGGGAGGAGATAGGGGATGTACTCCACGGTTTGGGAGGAGATAGGGATGGACTCCTAAACTGGATATTATTTGGGAGGAGATAGGGGATGGACTCCATTGATACAGCGAATCTGTATATCATTTGTGAAGTATGGAAGTGTTTTATTATGAGTTGTTATCTCATGTGAATTGTGAAGTATGGAAGTGTTTGTTATGAATTTTAATTCATTTGAATTGTTGATATTGGAAGGGTTTTTAACATGAGCCGTAGTCTTATGGGAATTGTTTGGCCAGGTTCTAAACCATGTTTATAAATCGAAATTGTTAAGTAAAGGAAAATGGAATAAAGCATGGACATATGTGTCATGGAACTGAAATGTGTTATGAGTTGATTTATATGAGTCAAACATTTATCAAATGCTAATGTTTTTGTTATTGCTCATATTATGTTTAGGATATCTCTACTGGGCGTTGGCTCACCCTATATGGGACATCATTTTCAGGTTCAGGTGATATGCCACCTCCAAGGATGTAGCTTGGGAGGCTTGAGGCTGATAGCTCTTTTTGTTGTTCTCTTTTGTATATTACATGTATATCAAGCCATGGGCTTATTTTGTGTAAAGAGTTAGAACTCTACTTTTGTTGAACCCAAGTGTTGACTTGGAAAGTTGTAAGCCTATAGGGCATTTATTTTTGTTGTCAACATGTAATATCTTTTATAAGAATACTCTGATGAATGACAATATGTTTTATTCTCTTCAGTTTATGGATGTAATGAATGCATGATTTATGGGTTTATTTTGAGGGTGTTACAACTTGGTATCAGAGCGTACCGGATTTGAATACTTTGGGTACGTGGGAAGTGGTTTGTACCACAATGGGTTTGTCTCGCTTGTTAGAGACTTAGATGTAATGTTATGTGCTTATGTGATAACATGTTTATGTGACTACTTGGGTATGGGATTTAATTTCTAGGATGTTGATTGGACCCTTGGGTTACTGTGAGCCTTGCTGGAAAAGCACTTGATCAATGCTGTTTCTAACCGGAACTCTAGTAACGCCTCGGGACTATCATTATCCGGAAATGAAATTCGTAAGTGCTTATGTGATTACGTGCTTACGAGGAGTGAATTACAGTTGTCCATGCATTAGGACACGAGTGTTATAGCTTCAGCACATTTATGAATGTGGTAATGTTCTTCGTTACCTTTATTAGGATGTCAGGACGAGGACGTGATGGTAGGTGAGGTAGGCCTAGGAGGCAAGAGATGCCTATACCAGATGAAATTCTGGCGCAGCAGGAAGGTGTTGGTCAGGCCAATGTGGCCGAGCCAGTAGGTCAGCAGGCCATGGGCGCCTTAGCCTGCGAGATGGCAGGAGCATTGAGGGAATCCATGGACATTCTCAGGGCTGAGAATCAGGTCCAGGCCCATGTTACTAAGGCAGGGCCTTCTTTTCTGAAGAAGGAGTTCTTCCGGTCTAATCCGGATGAGTTTGTTGGGGATCCGAAAGAGCCACTTAAGGCTGATGAATGGCTCGAGCAGATGACAAAGACGTTTGAGATGCTTGGCATCGAAGACAGGGCTTTGAAGGTGACCTTTGCGTCTTTCCAGTTGAAGGGAGATGCGGGTCAGTGGTGGAAGTTCATGAGGGGTCGTGTTGGTGGTACATAGGAGGCCTTTGTAGATGCTTTCCAGGAGAAGTTTTTGTCTCCAGCTGTTAGGGAGAAGTTGAGGGACTAGTTCTGTCAGCTCAAGCAGCTGAGTATGCCAGTGGCCGAGTTTGAGGCCGCATTTACCAGTTTATCTAGGTTTGCACCTGAGCTTGTGGCGTCTGAGGAATGCCGTTGTCTGGAATTTGAGAGGAAGTTGAGACATGGACTCAAGACTAGAGTTGCGGGGTCCATGGTTCGGGAGTATGGGCGTCTAGTGGATGCTGCGGCCCATATGGAGATTATTATGCAGGAGGAGGAGGAGGAGGAGAAGCAGAAGGGCTCCAAGAAGAGTCAGGATGGTAGGAGGCAGAGGGGTTCTAACCCTCAACAGTCCCAGGGTGCATTTGCTAGATCGACCTTTCCAGTGCCGAGTACAGGCTCTGGGAGAGGCAGTCAGGGAGACGTTACTTGTTACAAATGTGGTCAGCTGGGCCACAAGTCTCCAGCTTGCCCGCAAAGGGGAGGAGGTTAGAGAGCGGCTTCATCTTCGGCTCGACCTCAGAGCCAAAGTCAGGGCAGAGGCCAGTAGCTCTCTTGTTACCAGTGTGGTCAGGCGGGGCACCTGAAGAGGTATTGCCCGCAGTTGAGTAGCACATCGGGTGCGTCTGGTTTGAGGCAGACGCAGAGTTTTCAGCCCACACAGTCAGTTCAGGCCTCGAGGGCCAATCAAGGAGCTTCATCGTCCCAGTCTGTGCAGCAGTCTTTTGCTCCGAGAGGTGAGCAGGTAGATCAGAGACCTTCAGGGCTCGTGTATGCTGTTACTGCACAGGATCTTGTACCGGCTCCATCTGTTGTGAGAGGTACCTTTTTGTTTTGCAACTCGGTTGCCAATGTATTGATTGATACGGGTGCATCCCATTCCTTTATATCTGTTGCATTTGTATCTGTTTTGGGGTTGGAGTTGGCACAGTTAGCTTCTCCTATTTGTGTTGTATCACCTGTTGGGGGCGAGTTGATTTTGAAACAAGGGTGTCGGGGCTGTGATATAGAGGTCGCCGACCGCCGGCTTCTATTTTCTTTTGTAGTTATGGCTATGTCGGGTTTTGATGTTATTTTGGGTATGGACTAGCTATCGTCATACCGGGTTGTTATTGATTGTTACCCCCAAAGGGTCACTGTATGTACCTTGAGCGGGGATTGTTTCCATTTCTTGGGGGACCGGGTTAGTAGTGTGTTGCCACCGGTACATGATCCGCGAGGGCGAAGTGAGCTTAGTTGTCTTCTCG
Source organism: Camellia japonica (assembly GCA_030407325.1). Taxonomy (NCBI): domain Eukaryota; kingdom Viridiplantae; phylum Streptophyta; class Magnoliopsida; order Ericales; family Theaceae; genus Camellia; species Camellia japonica. The sequence continues at coordinate 175,477,206 of JAPPVO010000059.1, read as the reverse complement.
CTAGCTGTATGAGTAGTGAGTGTGATGAGACCCAGACTGTATTGCCGAGAGTGGTTTGTGAGTACTCGGACGTCTTTCCCGAGGATCTTGTTAGTTTGCCACCACATCGAGAGGTGGAGTTTTCTATTGATTTAGTGCCCAGCACGGCGCCGATTTCCATGGCACCTTATCGTTTTTCCCCAGCCGAGTTGAGTGAGTTGAAAGTTCAGCTTCAGGAATTGCTAGATAAGGGCTTTATTCGCCCTAGTACTTCGCCGTAGGGAGCACCGGCCCTCTTTGCTAAAAAGAAAGATGGTTCCTTGAGACTTTGTATCGATTACCGAAAATTAAATCGGGCTACGGTTAAGAATAAATACCCTATGCCCTGTATAGATGATCTGTTTGACCAGTTGAAAGGGTCCCGTTGTTTCTCTAAGATAGACTTGAGATCGGGTTACCATCAATTGAGGGTCAGGGAGGAAGAAACTCCAAAGACGGCATTCCGTACGCGGTATGGCCACTATGAGTTTCTGGTGATGCCTTTTGGGATCACCAATGCACCGGCAGTGTTTATGGACTTGATGAACCGGATATTCCGGGAATTCTTAGATCGTTTTGTGGTCGTTTTTGTGGACGACATTCTAATTTATTCACCTTCGGAGGAGGAGCATGAGGAACACTTGAGAGTGGTGCTTGAGTTACTTAGAGCCCATAGGCTGTATGCCAAATTGGGAAGTGTGAGTTCTGGCTAAGAGAGGTCAAGTTCTTAGGCCATGTAGTTTTCAGGGAAGAGGTGTTTGTTGATACATCCAAGATTGAGGCAGTGCAAGATTGGGCACAACCTAAGAGTGTTTTTGAGATCCGCAGTTTTCTGGAATTGGCTGGGTATTACTACCGGTTTGTGAAGGACTTCTCCAGGCTAGCTTCGCCATTGACTAGATTGACGCGGAAATGGGTCAAATTTGTATGGAGTGAGACTTGTGAAAAGTCGTTCCAAGAGCTGAAAGTTAGACTTACCATCGCTCCGGTTTTGGTTATTCCAGAGAGAGGTTTGGGTTATGAGGTTTATTGTGATGCCTCATGAGAGGGTTTGGGTTGTGTGTTGATGCAAGAGGGGAAAGTGGTAGCCTATGGCTCACATCAGTTGAAAATACACGAGAGGAACTACCCTACACATGGCCTAGAGTTAGCAGCTGTGATATTTGCCTTGAAGATTTGGAGGCACTACCTTTATGGTGAAAGATTCGAGGTGTTCTCGGATCATAAGAGTCTAAAATATCTGTTTACACAGAAGGACTTGAACTTGAGGCAAAAGAGGTGGATGGAGTTTATTGAGGATTACGACTTCGAGTTACACTATCATCTGAGAAAGGCCAATGTTGTGGCCGATGCCCTTAGTAGGAAATCCATTAGTGATGTAGCTTGTATAGCCATCCGAGAGTGGGAAATGTTGGGTGCTCTTGGCGAGTTTGATTTGCTTCTAGGCGAATCTGTTAAGGCTGCGGCCTTGTTTTCGGTTGTTGCGCAGCCTACACTTGTGACTCGAGTGTTAGAGGCACAGAAAGGTGACCTTGAGGTAGAATCCCTCCGAGAAAAGATCTCCAGTGGGAAGGTTGAGAAGGGTTTGACTATGTATCCCGACCTGAGTGTGAGATACTGAGACCGTTTGTTCGTATCGGAGTCTTGCCGAGAGGAGGTACTCCGAGAGTTTCACCATTCACGCCTTGCGGTGCATCCGGGAGGCACTAAGATGTATCGTGATTTGGGTCGCCAATTTTGGTGGCGAGGTATGAAGAAGGATGTGGCAGTTTTCATATCGAAGTGCCTTACTTGTCAGCAAGTGAAGGCCGAACATCAGAGGCCAACGGGTTTGTTGCAACCCTTGCCTATTGCCGAGTGGAAGTGGGAGCATGTCACTATGGACTTCGTTGTAGGTCTTCCGAGGACTTAGCGGGGTAGTGATGCTATTTGGGTGGTTGTAGACCGGTTGACTAAGTCGGCGCACTTTATCCCTATGCGCATGAGAGATTCGGTAGATCATCTTGCCGACTTGTATGTTCGAGACATAGTAAGGTTGCACGGGGTCCCAGTGTCGATCGTCTCAGATAGAGATCCACGTTTTACTGCTAGGTTGTGGCAGAGTTTGCAAAGTGCCTTAGGCACTAGGTTGACCTTTAGCACGGCTTATCATCCTCAGACTGACGGGCAGTCCGAGCGTACTATTCAGATCCTTGAGAATATGCTTCGAGGTTGTGTTCTTGACTTTAGTGGGTCGTGGGAGAGGCACTTGCCCTTGGTGGAGTTTGCCCACAACAATAGTTTCCAGTCAAGTATCGGTATGGCACCGTTTGAGGCCTTGTATGGCCGACCGTGTAGGTCTCCAGTTTGTTGGGCCGAGGTAGGGTGATGCACCTTTCTTGGGCCCGGAGTTGGTTCGGGAAACGACGGAGAAAGTTGAGCTTATCCGTAGGAGGCTTGTTACAGCCCAGAGTCGCCAAAAAAGTTATGCCGACCGTAGGAGGAGGCCTTTAGTATTTGAGGTGGGTGATCACGTCTTTCTGAAAATATCACCTAGGCAGGGTTTGATGAGGTTTGGGAAGTTGTCCCCTCGATTTATTGGCCCTTTCGAGATCCTTGAAAGGATTGGCGAGGTTGCCTATCGTCTAGCTTTGCCGCCGCAGTTGTCCGGAATTCATGACGTGTTTCATGTTAGTATGCTTCGGAAGTACGAGCCGGATCCGTCACATGTATTGGATTGGACCGACTTAGAGGTAAATGAGGATGCCTCGTATGAGGAGAAACCGGTGTGGACCTTGGATAGGCGGGAACAAGTCTTGCGAGGCAAGACCATTTCCTTGGTAAAGGTTTTGTGGAAACATCACGGAGTGGAAGAAGCCACTTGGGAACGTGAGTTGGAAGTCCGTGAGAAATATCCAAATTTTTTTGTTAATGTTTAATTATGTATTGGGAATTTTGTTGTATTGATAAACTTTAAGAACATTGTATATGTTTTGGTTTACGGAAGTATTGTAATGGTTGAGTGTACCTTGAAAATGGAAGTTTACTTTAACATTGCATATGTTAATCATGTTATGGAAATGCAAATATATTATTGGCATTGAATATGTTAATGAATTATGGAGTACTTATGTTGGAAATTGTTGAATTTCAAGGAATGCATGTTGATAATGCATGATGTAGCATATGTGGTAATTCGCCGATTGGAAAGAGAGGGAATGACCGGTAATGGGTCAAGTTGTTGAGTATTGAATTGTAATATTGTTGAGAATTGAGAAAACTTGTTTTTGAAAACTTGTATCTAATTTCGGGGACGAAATTCCTTAAGGGGGGGAGGTTATAGCGATCCCGGTTTTTCCTTCCTTGTTCACTGTATTCCGGACTTAGTTCCGTGGATATGTTGCTGTCGTAGTCTCATTTCCGCCCTTTACTCTTTGTATGTGAGTCTTGGGTTGCGTTGGGCAGGTTTGAAACAGGTTGGTTGTGTTTAGAAACCCAAAGTTGATGCCCAGAATTTTGTCTTCACGCTCGAGTGGGATTTTTGACGCTCGAGCGAGCCCTTTGTTTTTATTTCTCCGCTCGAGCAGGCATTTTGACGCCTGGTCGAGCGAGATTTTCCATCTCTCAGTATTTTGTCTGCAGGTCATTAGACGCTCAAGCATCCACTTTCACGCTCGAGCGGGGACCATCAACTGCAAGACTTCTGGAAGTGTGCATCCGGCGCTCGAGCGGCGCTTTTGACGCTCGAGCATGAGTCTGTGTCTGACGCTCGAGCGGGGAATCCCACGCTCGAGCGGACCTGTTTGTATATCAGTCCGAATTTCGACTTTTTGGATCACTTTTTCGGCACCTTCTCTCTCTAACTTTTCAAAACCTCCATTGGAGAGCTCCTCACTCTAAACTTCAACTTCCCTCTAGGGTTTGATCTAGTTTGAGTGATCTTCTACCTTAATGTCTTTGTAAAAAGTGTAGAGCTTGGCTTGGGCTACATTTCCATCCGAAATCTTGGGTTTTGGAGCATTTCGAAATTATTCATCTTCTCCATTTGGTCTCATCTTTTGAGGTAGGGATAACTACTCACTTTTATGATCTTTGACATAAACTTTTGGTCATTTTGATTTAATGTTGAAGTTGGGTAATTTTGGGTGTTAGGGTTTCAAAATGTATAAAGAGGGGTTTTGTTCTTTGGGCCAATACATGTGTATTTTGGGTCTCAAATGAGGTTATTGTTGTTTATTGTTGGTATTTGAGCCTTTAGGTCAATGTTGAGAAAATAGGGAGAAAAGCCCTAATTTTACGTTATGAATTAATTTGTATAATTAATTTGAAAAGTTATGGAAATATGAAATTGAGTTGGAAATGATGAAATTGGTTTAAAATAAGGTTGAATGGTGGAGTTGGATTTATAAATCGTTCACTTTTGAAATTGTTGATATCCTATCTGTTGATGCATTTATTATCTGTTTAGAAATAATTGTTTTGGGCTATCGGTGGAGGATAGTCTTGATTGTTGTAGACACTGCATGATGATTAGGTGAATTAAAACTAATCGGTTGAATATGTCATCAAATATGACGGTTGGAATAATACATCGAATGTGTGTATTGATTGATCGTGTATATGATAATTGTTTATATACATTGTATTGTATGGGAGATAGGGGATGGACTCCTAAACCGGATATTATTTGGGAGGAGATAAGGGATGTACTCCACGGTTTGGGAGGAGATAGGGGATGGACTCCATTAATACAGTGAATCTGTGTATCATTTGTGATGTATGGAAGTGTTTTATTATGAGTTGTTATCTCATGTGAATTGTGAAGTATGGAAGTGTTTTATTATGAGTTGTTATCTCATGTGAATTGTGAAGTATGGAAGTGTTTGTTATGAATTTTAATTCCTTTGAATTGTTGATATTGGAAGGGTTTTTAATATGAGCCGTAGTTTCATGGGAATTGTTTGGCCAGGTTCTGAACCATGTTTATAAATCGAAATTGTTAAGTAAAGGAAAACGGAATGAAGCATGGACATATGTGTCATGGAACTGAAATGTGTTATGAGTTGATTTATATGAGTTAAACATTTATCAAATGCTAATATTTTAGTTATTGCTAATATTATGTTTAGTATATCTCTACTGGGCGTTGGCTCACCCTATATAGGACATCATTTTCAGGTTCAAGTGATATGTCACCTCCAAGGACGTAGATTGGGAGGCTTGAGGCTGATAGTTCTTTTTGTTGTTCTCTCTTGTATATTACATGTATATCAAGCCATGGGCTTATTTTGTGTAAAGAGTTAGAACTCTACTTTTGTTGAATCCAAGTGTTGACTTGGAAAATTGTAAGCCTATAGGGCATTTACTTTTGTTGTCAACATGTAATATCTTTTGTAAGAATACTCTGATGAATGGCAATATGTTTTATTCTCTTCAGTTTATGGATGTAATGAATGCATGATTTATGGGTTTATTTTGAAGGTGTTACAATATATGTCCAAAATGTTAACAAGTAGATTTAGTAGCACAGTGGTTCAAGTCACTTCTTTTTTTTTTTTTTCATTTGTTTTATTGTTGGATGAATAGGTTCAAATAAAAAAATATAAATCGAATTAGGTGTATACTATTTTCTTTCTCAGTATAAAATTAAGAACTACATGGTAAAGTGCTATTGAATGACATCTACCTAGTTTGATTTATGTATATATAATTTTTTGATTAATAACATCATTTAAAATAATTGATATACATAATATTTATTCGTAAATTAGATACATAAACATATATATAAATTGTTTGCATAAAAAACAATTATGTTGGTTTGAAAGATATTTTCATAAAGTACTAATTTTATATGTCCAAAATGATAACAAGTAGCGTAGTGGTATAAGACAATCTTTCTCTTCAGGCGGTCATGAATTCGAACCCTCTTGACCATCATTTTTTTAATAGCCGAATGTGCATCTAGGACGTCCAGCCAGCACTATTGGATTGGAAAACGTGTTTAGTAGGTGCTTAATTTCTTTTATTAATTTTTCTAAATCTAAATTCCACATGACATAAAGCTTTAGAATAAATTATTTTTTTAATCTAAATTTCACGTCACAAAAAGCTTCAAAACACTAAGTTTAAAATTTATTAAAAAAAATAACAAAAAAAAAATGGATATAAAAAACGTCAAAGAAAAAACACCAGCAGCCCACTCCAAGATTGTAAAAAGTTATAGTTTGTGGTCTGACAAATTGACAATTATTTGAGAAGTTAACTATTTAATTGTTTATTTTGTCTTTTAATAAGTTATTTTAATCTAATTCTTCTCCCAAAAACTGACTAGAAGGTCCCAGGTTATTTTAATCGTTAACTTGTCAATAATTTATTTTAACCCAATTTTTTATTTTATCTTTTAATAGGTTATTTTAACCAAATGACTATAAGGTCATAGGTTATTTTAATAGTTAACTTCTCAATAGGTTATGTTAACCCAATTTTTTATTTTGTCTTTTGAGTTAACTTCTCAAATAAGATTAATATTGTCAATTCGTCATAGCACAATCCCTTTGTTAGAGAAAATGAGATAGGGTCACGAGATTATGTGCTAAATGAGCAGATACTCAATCACCTAATGTTCTAAAACACTCGATAATTTATGCCCTGTCTTTTTTCTTTTTTTTTTTTGTTACAGGAAAATCCTCCCTACCTTCCCGCAGGTCCAAGACAGCGCCTCTTGCAGAGATCACTAGAGTGTCCTGTTAGCCGTTCCGAGCGAGGAGACTATAACTGGAGAACTTGTCCCGACCTCCCAAGATAAATTCCGCTTAAGTCAGGACTCGCACAGTGAGGGAGTATTGAACCCACACCAAGTGCGCATTAGACAACTTGAAATCTAACCTCCTAACTAACTGTGTTTCGTCCAAAAAATTGACCCAAGAAAAAGGGAATTTCTTCCCTCTCTGTGCTTAATTCCACAAACTTTCAACAGGCCCACATCAAGTCAACCTTTCCACCCACAGCTGTGTTACGTGAAAGAACCGAGCACAGAATCCGTATACACCAAAGACTTTTTCTTCTACCCATGGTTGAAGAGGACCTAGGAGTCTCCGGCTGAAAAGCTGTCAACATTAAAATGAATTTCTACCACTGAAAAGCTGTCATTGAATCAAGTGGCCCATATGAATTATATTTCTACTCACGTTCAAGTGATTAGATTTCCATCACACAAAAATTCAGAATAGATTGGAATTTCTACTCATATAGCAGCTGTAGGGCCACTGGATTTAAAGTTGTGTTTGGATAAAAAGTTTGAGAAAAAATTTAAAATCGACAACCAAAATATTTAGTTGGGAAAGTTTTTCTGCGACTGAAATCTTATTTATGGCGACTAAAAATTTAGTCATCAAAAGTGTAATTTCTTGTAATGTTTGTGAAATAAAAATTATTGTAAACATGTCCAAATATAAGAGTCTACATAGAAATGGTTACACTGCATTGCAATCCTAGTACAACATATAAGAATTTTAAGAATCAAACTCTTACGTTTCTAAACATAAAAAATTTGTTGCAAAAAATTATTTATAATCAACAATCAAAGGATTGCGAGAGACATCTCCCTTTTCTTCTTAATCCTCCATTTATTTCCTCCAAAAATATTTTATCAATAAAAAAACCCTTACATATCAAAGTATTTTTAAAAAATAATTTTCTTATATTTAATTGTTTTTTTAAAAAAAAAATTAATATGCTAAGAATTGTATCAGTGGGGGAAGTAATAGGCTGATGGTGATAGTTATAGTAGTGGTGGTGGGGTGGTAGAGGTGGTGGAGTTTGTGATAGTAGTAATAGTGGTAGTGATGGTGGTAGCGGTGATAATGAAGGTGTTTAGGAACCCAAGTTTGAGGCTAAAATAGCCTCAAATATTAAAAATGTCAAATAGCCTAAAATAGTACCCTAAAATAATGATTTATATTTAAAAAAAAAAAAAAAAAAAAGCAACCGGTAGTGGACAGCCTACACTGTCACGTTGACAGTGTAGGCACAGTGTAGTGCCAGCCTAGTCCCACATGCTGAAATGACAATTTTGCCTATGTAGACCAATTCTAGAAAAAGTGAGGTTAGGGACAAATTTGTCATTTCAACCTCAAATATCATTTCAAACACATTTTTCAATATAACAACTCAAATAAAAATCCACCCTATTAGTCCAAACACAAAAAACTAAAATAACTTATTAAAATAGCCACTTCCCAAATACCCACAATGTGATGTAGTCACTAAGGTTTGAAAGATAAAAATATAGTGAGAATCAATTTTTAGGGAAAATATTTTTGTTAGTAAAAGTGTCATCATTATATTTTTAATGATGAAATTTGAACATTAGTGACGCATCATTATACTTTTGAGATTAAAATTTTTGTTTGTATTTATTAGCGACATTTTCAAATTTTGTTATTAAAAGTAATTTTTTTTTTTTTTTATGTTTTAGGGACATTTTAGCAATGATCCTCTCTATGACAAGTATTGGTCGCTAAATATTTTTTACAACTAAATTTTCACTTTTAGGGATAAAAAATTTTAATTTCTAAAACTCTTATATATTGTAGGGGTGAGCATGATCCGATTGGTCTGGATTGAGATGAACCCAAGATCAATCCGTTATCTACGGTTTTTGAAAAATTGAAACCAATCCAATCCGTTTAAATCATGGAACCAATCTAAACCAATTCATTTAAACACAGATTAGATCGGTTTAGAGCCACGGATTCACATAATTAAATAACAATATATATATATATATAACATTTTAATTTCATAAAATATAAACATAGTATTATATTAGTTCCACAATAGCAACATGTCTTTCCATAATAGTGACATACTATTCTAGAATTTAAACAATCATAAGAAAATTGGTTCCACTATAAGTATTTAGACCATTACAAATTAAAATTAACAAACTAACAAACAAAAATAATAAAAGAAGATACTATGCAGGTTTAGATTTGAGTTTAGATTTTATATGAAATAAAATAAAATATTATGCGGGAGGGTGTATAATATAAATATAGGCTAATTGTATGCGGTTCAGATCGGTTCCAAAACCGTGGGGTTTAATCCGGAACCGATCCGTGGACTACGAATTTTTAATTTTTCGATCCGGAATCAAACCACGGATTCAAAAAACAATCCAAACCTACCAGATTAGACTGAACTAAATCGAATTACGAATTTTATAGATTTCTTGCTCAATCCTAATATATTGTAATGTGTGTTGATAAGGCTTTGGTTTTTTTTTTTTTTTTTTTTTTTAACGTTTCAAGAGTGTAGAACAATTGTCACACAAACAAAGAAAAATGATTTTTCTCCCGAAAAATCATTCCCCGAATCCCTGAAAAATTTGAAGAGGGAGAAGGCAAGAGAGAGAGAGAGGGAGAGAAAAAGAGAGGAGAAGAGAAAGAGGAGGGGAAGAGGGAATGGAGGGGGAATGGAGAGAGAGAGAGGTCCCTCCGCCTCTGCCGATAGCCCGGCCAATCGTCGCAGCTCGCCCCGCCTCCGCCCCGCCTCAGCCTCTGCCTCTGTCGCCGATCGCCGCGCCTCCGCCCCAGCCCGATTTTGTTTTTTTTTTTTTTCTGGATTTGAAATGGTTGATGATGTTGATGATGAAGATGAATGGTTAATGGCCCCTCCAGTTCTTCTTCTTCTTCCTTTCTGATTTTCTTCTTCTGAAAAAAAAAAAAAAAAAATCAAAACGACGAAAACAACGTCGTTTTGATTTCGGGGGGATTCGGGGAAGGGCAGATTCGAGCTACATAGCATTACTGCACAAACAAATTTGTTTTCAATTGATTTTTATTTTTGAAATACTTCTTCCGTTCCAAAATATTAATCCCTTATTTTATATTTCATTATCCCAAAATATTAGTCTATTTTCAAAAATTAAGGAATAAAATAATATAAATTTATTATTTTGTCATTCTTTTAAATTTATTAATAATACAAAAAGTACAATTATATCAATTGATATTTTCAAAAAAAATGTACCATCAAAAGATAATTTTAAAAAATTAATATTTTTGGCTATTTTTGGCTCCGTTTGGCAAGAGCTAAAGTGGGCTTTTTTGGCTATTTTAGTCACAAAAGACAAAATAGGCTATTTTAACCACAAAAAATAAAACATCACATTTAACTCATAATCATTACACTCTTCTCTCTCAAAAAAAGTCAAAAAGTCAAAAAATCCTTCCCAAACCAAGCTTTTTAGCCCAGGTTAAAATAGCCAAAAAAATTAAAAAGTCAAAAAATCAACCCACTTTTCAAACCAACCCTAAAAAAAGTTAAATTTTTCAAAAGAAACTATTATTTTAAAACAGAGGGTGTATCAAATGTCAAAAAAGCATTTTTTATCAAAAACAAATCTAGCGTTAATTTCGGGGAAATTTCATGTGTCTATTGAAGAATCGTGGTCTACAAGTTGATGGCCTCGAGTTCTGATTGTCTCTGGGCAATGGAAATGGACAGGACAATGCTGTATGTGAGCTTATTCTACGATTATTTTGCCCATGTTTGGAAAGAAGGTTTTGTTTGGAAAGAAGGTTTTGTGGCTTTTGTGGCTAAAATAATCACAAAAAATAAAATAAGTTTTTTAATTTAATAAGATAAAATATCACATCTAACTCATAATCATTACATTATTTCTCTCATAAAAAAATTAAAAAAGCCAAAAGCCCTTCCCAAACCAAGCTTTTTAGCCCCAGGTCAAAATAGTCAAAAAAACCTAAAAGCTAAAAAGCCAACCCACTTCCCAAACGAAGCCTTTGGTGATTCGAATAATTTACTTTATAAAATTTATTGGGTAAATCATTAATGTAAAAAAATGAGATTAATCAGATATTCATAACTAATTGATTATGTCACAAAATGGGTGACGTGTCAATAAATTTTAAATAATGATCTTATGAACTGTTTGATCTTCTATTTTTTCTTGATCCAAAGGTCTCATTCTAGTGTGAATTGCCTAAAGTGCTAAATATAAACGTGAGTGTGTTATGTGTTGAGGGATAAATGTGGGTTTTCTCATAATGTTAAAATTACTAAATGTAAGACTTCAAAAAAAAAAAAAAAAACCTTAGTGTATTTTTTCCAATCGTAAGACTCCAATGTAATACATTAAAAAACTCCTTAGTGTATTTTTCTCCAACGTAACATTTAAAAAAATTCCTTAGTGTATTTTTTTTAAACGTAACACTTTAATAAATGTAACACACAAAAACTCCTTAGTGTATTTTTCTCAAACGTAACACTCTAATATAACACATTAAAAAAACTCTTTAGTCTACTTTTATTAAATGTAATAACGTAACATTATAATAATAAAATAAAAAAAAAGAACTCCTTAATGTATTTTTTCCAAATATAACACTTCAATACTCTTTTAGGAAAAAACGTAATATTCCAATATAGCATACTAAAAACTCTTTAGTGTACTTTTCTCACACATAACAATGTAGCATTCCAAAAAAACTTCATAGTGTATTTTTTTTTCAAACGTAACATTCAAATTAGTGTAATACACAAAAATTCTTCAGTATACTTGTTTACAACGTAGCACTCTAATGTAATAACAATAAAAATGTAGATTTTCATACTCCACGACCAGCACTTCAACCACAAACCTCCCAAAAAAAATGTTTCACATCTCACCTTTCCATTCTCATCCCAAAAATAAATAAAAAATTAGAAAAATAAATTATAAAAAGACATTCACTTAAACTCAAATAGCATTAAATCAAATAAATATAACTTTTTAAAACAAAAATGACTAATTAATTTATAAAAAAGCTCTTAAAGTTAAAAAGATCAACATTTTCTCATATGAGATTTATAAATAAAATTTCAGTCACAAAACTATACCAAAATAAATAAATAAACGTCAATACACTCACTTAAAATGAACCATTTAAACAAGTCCACAAAATATAAACGGCACCCTTTCACCTTTTTTTTTTTTTTTTTTTTTTTTTTTTTTTGGGGGGGGGGGGGGGAGATTTATAAATAAAATCAACATTTCCTGTATGAGATTTATAAATAAAATTTTCAGTCACAAAACTATACCAAAATTAATTTTTAAAAGTCAATAAACTCACCGAAAATGAACTATTTAAACAAGTCCACAAAATATGAACGGCGCCCTTTCACTTCTGGTGGGCAAAAAAATATTAATAATTTAAAAATTAAATTTGTGAGTCAAATTTATTATAATATTAACTGGTAGGATTCTTATGCAATATGCATCCTTTTTTAAAGTACGTATTATATGCAAATTATCATAATTTGTGATGTTGAACATAATGGGTTATAGTTGAGTACCATTTGAAGTATAAACCAAACCAAACCAAGCGGAATCCTTCTTTTTCACGCGGCCCTATCAAATGTCATTTCATTAGTCAAATTAAGTAGATCCATATCTCTATTTATAACGTTAGCCAACGTTAATCTAGGCCTACCCCGTCTCCTAACACTCTTATTTACCGTTACAGTATCGCATTTCTTCACTACTGCCTCTGTTGGTTTCGGTTGAATATGAACAAACCATCTCAATCGATTCACTCTCAACTTATCTTCTATCGGTGCAACTCCTACCCATTCCCAAATATACTCATTCCTAATTCTGTCTTGTCTAGTCTTGTCACACATCTACTTTAACATCATCATCTCCGTCACACTCATCTTATCTACATGTTGTTTCTTGGTTGCCCAACACTCTGTCCCATATAACATCGCTGGTCTAATAGCCATTCTATTGAACTTACCTTTTAGTCTAGTGGGTATTCGTTTATCGCACAGTACCCCAGATGCACTTCTCCACTTACACCATCCTACCTTAATCCTATGGGCCACATCCGCATCAATCTCCCCCGCTGTTGAGATAATCGACCATAAATAGCGAAAATGTTCACTCTTAGACAGTTCTTGATTCTCAATCTTCACTTCTCCTCTGCTTTCATTGTTACTGTTACTAAATTTACACTCCATGTACTCTGTCTTAGTTCTGCTTATCCGGAATCCTTTCGATTCAAGAGCTTTTCTCCAAATCTCCAATTTTGTGTTAACTCCTTCTCTAGTCTCATCCACTAGCACGATATCGTCTGCAAAAAGTATACACCATGGCACGTCATCCTGAATATTTCTCGTCAACTCATCCATAACTAAAGCAAAAAGATAAGGGCTTAAGGTAAATCCTTGGTGTAACCCAACAGTGATAAGAAATTCATTTGTCTCTCTAACAGGCGATCTAATAGTGGTCACCACCCCTTTATACATGTCCCTAATCATATCAATGTAACCTTTTGTCACCCCTTTCTTCTTTAACGCCCACCATATTATATCTCGGGGCACTCTATCATATGCTTTCTCAAGGTCGATAAACACTATATGAATGTCTTTTTTCTTTTCTCTATACTTTTCTATTACTCTCCCCAAAAGACAAATCGCTTCCATTGTTGACCTGCCAAGCATAAACCCAAATTGATTCTCTAACACCTTTATTATATCTCGCAATTGGCGTTCCATCACCCTTTCCCACACTTTCATTATATGACACATTAACTTGATTCCTCTATAGTTGTTGTAATTTTGGACATCTCCTTTATTTTTATATATTGGCACTAAAATACTCTTCCTCCACTCATCTGACATGTTCTTAGTCAACAAAATTTTGTTAAACAACCTAGTCAACCAAGCAACCCCCTTTTTACTCAACCACTTTCAAGCTTCAATAGGGATATCATCGGGTCCTAAAGTCTTATTTGATTTCATCTTCTTAAGTGCAATCTCCACTTCAAAGTTCCTAATCTTGCGATAAAACCTATAGTCTTGGTTTATCGTATTACTAGCTATTTTCCCTTTATTGTCGCACCTCCATGTTCCTCATTTAATAGTTTCTCAAAATAGTTCTTCCATCTTTCCTTAATTTCTTCATCCTTCACTAATACCTTAGAATCCTCACTCTTGATGCACTTAACTTGATTAAAATCTCTTGTTTTCCTCTCTCGTATCTTAGCAAGTTTGTATATCCTCTTCTCTCCCTCTTTACTATCCAGTCTAGTGTATAAGTCATCATAAGCTTTCAACTTCGCCTTACTCACTGCTTTTTTGACCTCCTTATTAGCCAATCTATAGCTCTTAAGGTTTTCCTTAGTTCTATCCTTCTGCCACTTTTTAAAGCACTCTTTTTTTGTCTTAACTACCGCTTGAACCTCTTCCCTCTACCACCAAGTTTCCCTAGAACTAGGTCTCATCCCTTTCAACTCTCCAAGCACTTCCCTTGAGATTCTCCTCATACAATTGGTCATCGAGTTCCACATAGTGTTAGCATCATCTTCCAAGTCCCAAGTACCTTCCTTATCCATTCTATTCTTAAATATTTCTAGTTTATCCCCTTTTAGGTCTCACCATCTCGTCCTACGACGCCCACCATCCTTCCTAGCTTGGTATTTCCCTCTAAAACATAAATCTAGTACCAAAATCCTATGTTGAGAGGTCAGGCTCTCTCTAGGAATCACCTTACAATCATTGCATTTTAGGCGGTCCACTTTCCTCACTAAGAAGTAATCTACTTGGCTCTTAACTGATCCACTCTTAAAAGTTATCAAATCCTCCTCCCTCTTCTTATACATAGTATTGGCCACCACCAAGTCAGAAACCAACGCAAAATCTAATATACTCTCTCAAGCTTCATTTCTATTACCAAAACCATATCCACCATGCACCATTTTATAGCCTAGTTTATCTATGCTTATATAGCCATTAAAATCTCCACCTATAACCAAGTTCTCTCCTACGGGTATTTCTTGTAAGATCTCATCCATTTGCTCCAAAAAATCCATCTTAGTCTGATCATCTAATCCTACTTGAGAGGCGTATGCACTAATAACGTTCACTATATTCCCTCCAATAACTAGTTTAACTAACATAATCCTATCCCCTTTCCTAATGACCACCACTACATTCTCTACCAGACCCTTGGCAAGTATGATTCCTACCACATTCCTGCGTTTGTTCTTACTACTATAATACAGTTTAAAATCGATATCCTCAATTTTCCTAACTTTCTCACCCGTCCACTTAGTTTATTGTACGTAAGCTATACTAACTCTCCTCCTAATCATAACATCTACCAATTCCATCATCTCACCAGTTAAGGTTCCTATATTTCAAGTGGCTACCCTAAACCTATATTCTTGAACTAGCTTCTTTACTCGCGCTCGTCCAGGAAAACATGGGAACCTTTGCCCATTTTTCACCGCACCCAAGCATCGATGCGGCGCCGCTTGATCACTTTTCGAAACACCTAGAGGTAGGCACAACGCGTTACTTGAGGGTAACGACCTAGCATTTAAACAATTCAAAGTAGGATTCATTTTTATAAGGGATCTGAATGGCTTTTTTTTACGCGTTGGCTGTCGGCTACCTAACACACAACCCTTCTCCTTAACCCGAGCTTTGGACCTGTGGAGTTGTTAACAACTCCGGCGGAGTTAATACCCTTTGAAGTATAATCAAAATAATAATCACAATAAATTATAACTCTTTGAGAAGGGAGTAGTTTATTTTTTATAACGTATATATATATATATATATATTCAAAAATTATCTTTACGAATTATTTAGAAGAAGTATAATTTAAAAAAAAAAAAATGAATAACTATTGATACACAAAAGATAAAAACAAAAGGTTGGGAGAACCAATAGCAAAAAATATGTATTGCGAATTAGAACTTCAAAGACCTTAAATATTTTGTAATAATATATAGTATACATAATAGATAAAAATTAACAAATTGATGAAAACAATTATTTAAGCGAAATTATATTTTTTAAAAAATGTAGAATAATTAAAGATGAAAAAAAAAAGTGATGAAAATGGGCGAGAAGTTTGTGAGATGAAATTTTAATTATAATTTTAATTTTAATTTTAATTTCGTAATTTTGGATTAAAATTTGAAAGATAGATCTAAAGGGAAAATTTTTAAAAAGATTTAATGGTAATTAATGGAAAATCCTAGTTTATTTCTTTATCAGATAATTTAATTCAATTTTATTTTAAATGTCCAATTCTTTTAGGAAAATTTATTGGAAAGTCTTAATTTTGGAACTTTTATACTATTTGGTCTTACGTTTTAAATAGTTGATTAGAGAGCCCTTATTAGGTGTAATGTGTGACCAATAAGTCATTTTTTCAAACGTGAATGGATATTTGTTAGATAAATATACCCTCAATAGTTAATTAGAGAAATTTGTTTTTTTTCTTTTTTTGTTTGAGGAATGTGTGATCACACGCTTGGAGAAGGGTGAAATTCCCGTTTACAAAGGGTTCCAAGGGGAGAACAGGGTTTTGAATCTTTTTGTGCAAGGTGAACGAGAGGTTATTAGTAGACGACGTGAACACATTTACAGTGGGCACCACTAGATGATGTCAAACAGTGGACGTGAAATACTAGACAACGTGAGCACATTTACAGTGAGTGCCACTAGATGACGTGAACACATTTATAAGGGTGATTATTCAGCACTTTCGGAATATGGACACGTAGTGTTTCACAAGATTTTGATTGGTGAAGAGGTGTAAGGACCACGATTTATATTGGGGATAGAGAAACAACATAAGATTAAGTAATTAATGATTGACTTAAAATATAGATACGTGATGAGCCGAAAATATTGAAAAATTATAAATGGGTATCACTAAATGGGTATAGTTGCTTATTTGGTCCAAAGTGGATACGGGCAAATGGGTTAGAGTGGATACCACTAGATGATGTCATACAGGCAACAACAATCACATCACACATGTGGCATGTTCACACCTAAAAATCTACTCCACACTTATTGCAAATTAACGAAATACTTGTGTTTGGTTTGAGTTTTTTGGATTAAGTTTTTTAAAAGTTGATTTTTTTCATTTTCGTATTTTTTTGTTTTTAGTGAATATTTTTTAAATTTTAAACATTTTTTTTACTTTTTTAGATGCACCTTACTTAGATGTATCTAAAAAGTAAAAAATTTGTGAAAAAATATTTTAAAAAATTAATAAATACATAAAAATACAAAAAATATACTGAATTCTTGTATTTTTTTTTTATTTTTGGTATTTAGTGAATTTTTAAAAGATTTTTTTTACAATTTTTTTACTTTTTAGGTGTATTTATGTTTGGTGTGTCTAAAAAGTAAAAAAATTGTTTAAAATATTAAAAAAATTCAATAAAAACAAAAAAATACAAAAAATAAGAAAGTAAAATTTTCTAAAAAGTATTTTTTGAAAAGTGGAAATAAACAAGGTGATTGGTACGTCTTTTCAGGAAACGGAAACACACACACACACCCTTATTACATGTTCACACCTAAAAATCTACTTCACACATATTGCAAAACAACAAAATACTATTCAGCGTGTTTGATTTGAGTTTTTTGGATTAAATTTTTTAAAAATTGAGTTTTTTAATTTTTATATTCTTTTATTTTTAGTGAATATTTTTTAAATTTTAAACATTTTTTTTACTTTTTTAGATGCACCTTAGTTAGATGTATCTAAAAAGTAAAAAGTTTGTGAAAAATATTTTAAAAAATTAATAAATACATAAAAATACAAAAAATGTACTGAATTCTTGTATTTTTGGTATTTAGTGAATTTTTAAAAGATTTTTTTTACAATTTTTTTACTTTTTAGGTGTATTTATGTTAGGTGTGTCTAAAAAGTAAAAAAATTATTTAAAATATTAAAAAAATTCAGTAAAAATAAAAAAATATAAAAAATAAAAAGGATTATTTACCAATAAATCCTACTTTAGAAACTGTTATACCAAATAATCCTACTTTTATTCTATTATACCAAATAGTCCTACTAGTGGGTTGATTTGGTCCTTTCTGTTTTTTTTTTCCATTTTTGTTTCATTGTGTGGACGAGAGTGCCCTTAGTTTTAATGTTGGACTGTCTTTGCTGGATCAGTTCTTTTTTTAGGACTGTGTTTGCTGTGTGTGTGTGTGTATGTGTGTATCATTGTGTGTGGGACTGTGTTTGCTGTGTGTGTGTGCCATTGTGTGTGTATGTTAAAGCCAGCACTGTGTGTGTGTGCGCGCGCGCGCGCGTGTAACAGTGTGTGTATTCGATGTGAACCCGAAAAACGGCCATGGGCAGACCATGAAGGGCAAGCTTATCAAATTGTCTGTTCAATTCATCAAGATCTATTCAAAAAAGAAAAAAAAACCCTTTCATTATCCGTCTTCTTAGCAAGATTTCGGCAAGAATCAAACACAAAACACAACAGATATATATATATATATACAGAGAGAGAGAGACAGAGATCTATAACAAATCAAAACCAAACAACAAATCTGTAACAGATGTGTGTGTGTGTGTGTGTGTGTAACAATCGTAGGGGCTTGAATGAACCCTAAATCTTCGTTTTTACGAGCTCTGGATCGCCGATTGAGGGTTTTCTTCTTCGGATCGTCGCAATCTGGGTCATCGGTTTGGGGAGGGGGTGGATCGAGGAGTTTTTCAAGGCCGATGCAAATGTCACCGGCGGTGACGGAGGAGGGAGCGAGAGGGCTGAGGAGGAGAGAGAGGGTGAACCAGAAGATAATGGATTTTAGGGGCTCGGATTGGAGAAAGAAGAGAGAGAGGAAGAAGAGTAGGAGAGAGAGAGAGAGAGAAGAAAATGAAGAGAGAGGGCTCTGTGCCGTGTGTGTGTGTTCTGAATGTGTGTATGTCTGCCTGTGTGAACCCCCAAACACACCAACCCAGCCCAAAACAAAAACTCCTTACAACGCTTTGCCATTGTGTGACACCCTCACAATGTATCACATGTAACACACCCAAACGGTTAAATGAGGGTAATTACGTCCCTTACAATTGAATGAGACTAAACGGTTTAGTAGAATAAAAATGGGACCAATTGGTTCATAAGTTCAAATTTTGGGATTTATTGGTAAATCTCCCAAATAAAAAAGTAAATTTTTTTGAAAAGTATTTTCTGAAAAATGAAAACAAACAAGCTGATTGGTACGTTTTTTCAGGAAATGGAAACACACACCCTTATTCCCATATTTACGTTAATCTGACCGTGTATTTTTGGTCATTGTTGTTTAATAATTTCTACCGTTTTACATCAATTTGACCTTTGAAGCAAACTCCTAACCACATAACTCAAACATTATCGTTTTCAGAAAATATATATGCACCAAAAAAATAATGATAATTTAAAAATTAGATTTGTGAATCAAATTTATTATAATATTAACTGATAGGATTCCTGTGCAATATACACCCTCTTTTAGAGTATGTACTATATGCAAATTATCATAATTTGTGGTGTTAAACATAATGGGTTATAGTTGAATACCATTTGCAGTATAATCAAAATAATAAGGGAGTAGTTTATCTTTTATAATGTATATATATATATATATTTTCAAAAATTATCTTTACGGATTATTTAGAAGAAGTATAATTTAAAAAAATGAATAACTATTGAAATTCAAAATATAAAAACAAAAAGTTGGTAGAACCAATAGCAAATATGTATTGCGAATTAGAACTTCAAAGACCCTAAATATTTTGTAATAATATATAGTATACATAATAGATAAAAATTAACAAATTGATGAAAACAATTATTTAAGCGAAATTATATTAAAAAAAATGTAGAATAATTAAAAATGAAAAAAAAAATGATGAAAATGGGAGAGAAGTTTGTGAGATGAAATTTTAATTTTTTTTAATTTCATAATTTTGGATTAAAATTTGAAAGATAGATCTAAAGGGAAAATTTTTAAAAAGATTTAATGGTAATTAATGGAAACTCCTAATTTATTTCTTTATCAGATAACTTAATTCAATTTTATTTACAATGTCCAATTATTTTAAGACCAATAACATTATGACAAATCATTTTTTTAATAATATTGAAAAATCTAAGAAAAGTTAATGAGTTTAAACTTCATACTTAAACCAAATTTCAAAAATTTAAACCAAACTAAAATAAATTAAAACCTAAAAATTCAATTTCTCCATACTTATCCATGCCGCCTACCGCCAACCATCATCGGCACCGCCTTCCCTTATCCAAAAGAAAACAAAACAAAAATAAATAAATAAATAAATCTTGAGAATTATTTAAAAAATAAAATTTGTAGATCAAGTTTATTATGAATGTTAATTCATGTAACATCAAGTTTAAATTTATATCATACATATACTATATTTTAAAATTACTCTTCAAAGTACTTTTCAGATCATACAAGGTTCAATTTCTAACAAACTAAAAGGTAATAATCAAAAAATAAAAACTCTCCCTACTTAATAATTGTAAGTAAAACTATACCAATCACTATGGCAAAAAAAATAAAAATTATAAACAACTTCATAAACTGTACCAAATAGACTCATAATGTCCGATTAAGCTCCATATCAAAGTTATATTTCCACAAATTCAACTTTGAAAAAGTTGAAGTGGATTTTAATTGGAAAACCAATGTATACGTTATTGAACTCAGCCACAAATTTTGTCGTCAAAGTATATATATTTTTTAAATCAGCAAAAATTATAAAAAAAAAAATTTATTGATGTATGTAAAAGAAAGTACAATGCATAATACAAACCAGACTGCATCAATTAAGTGTTGGAAATTTTGATTTTATAGGCTTATTTTGGGTTAACTTTTAATAATTGGTCCATGTTATTTTAATTAGCTCAATGTCAATTAGGATTCTCAAAAGAAAATGGCCATTGATTTTGTTCAGGTCAACTCACTAAGTTGAATAATTTACAATTTTTATATAAAAGCATGACACATGATGTTTGTGTGCACATTTTTCATTAAAAATACTAAAAGTTGAAATTAATTTGATCAAATTGAGACAATCATAAATTTCATATTAAAATTGAGCCAATTAAAATTACAGACACCAAAATGGCATAAGGATCAAAATATACTAATTACCAGCATAATTTGGCAAAAAAAAAAAAACACGAAGAAGTCCCAAGGCTTTGGCTCTATAAATACATATATTTGGCTCTCCATTGGTGTATACAAGTTGATCAACACCATTTCTCATCATAATAATACTATTCTATATTTGACACCAAATATGGAGCAAACAAATTCAACTTTTCTCACTTGTCTACTTAGTACATCTGTACTTTGTTTCATTTTCTTTTTCATGAACCCTCTTGAACTAATTACCACTGCCAAGGGCAACCCCCGTTTAGTTCTCACCAACGAAACAGACCATCAGGCTCTGCTTGCAATCAAAGATTTGATAAAAGGAGATCCTCTGGGTGCCTTGAGCTCATGGCGAAATCCCACAAGAACTTGGCAAGTTGTTTCGTCTGCAGCACCTTCTGCTTTTGAATAACTCTTTCCAAGGTGAATTTCCAACCAATTTGACTCATTGTTCACACTTGAGATATATCGATATGCGTGGTAACCATCTACGAGGTAAAATTCCTACCGAGCTAGGTTCTTTTTCCGAACTGATGTCCTTGAAACTTTCAAACAATCATTTCACTGGAACCATCCCACCATCAATTGGGAACCTTACCATCCTAAGTTTGCTTGGTCTAATGTACAATAATCTAGAGGGAAGCATTCTCACCCAACTTGGGCAGCTTTCCAAGTTGGAGTTTCTTCAGTTGTCGGCAAACAATTTGTCTGGTATGGTTCCTAATTCGCTTTACAACATCTCATCAATCTATTTATTCTCCATCACTTTCAACCAATTGCATGGAATTCTACCACCAGATTTAGGCTTGACACTTCAAAATTTACTAGGATTTTATGTTGAATCCAATCAATTCTATGGCCAAATTCCATCGTCAATAGCCAATGCAACGAGACTTGTGCAAATTGATTTTAGCAGAAATTCTTTTACTGGGTCCATGCCTAAAAGTCTGGGAACACTTGATGCTTTGGAAGTATTAAATGCTCATCAAAATTCACTTGGCAATGAATTACCGAGCTTCGTCACTTCTTTATCCAATTGTTCCAATCTACAAATTTTGAATTTGGCTACAAATCAATTTAAAGGTTTGTTGCCTCATTCTATTGCAAATCTCTCCCAGATCACTTGGTTTATTCTACGAAGCAACTATATATCTGGAAGCATACCTCTTGATATTGGGAACCTCGTCAATTTGAAATCCATCAATCTAGGTGAGAACATGCTTACAAGTAGCATTCCAAATTCCATTGGAAAACTGTCCATGTTGGAAAAACTCTCACTTGACCAAAATAACATCTCTGGAGAGATTCAATCGTCTATTAGAAACCTGAGTAGGCTTGGTGTACTTGACCTATCAACAAATATGATTAAGGGAAGCATTCCTATTTCTTTACACAACTGTACCAATCTACAACGCATTCATCTTGATTACAATCATCTCATGGGAGCAATACTCTATCAAATCTTTGGTTTGTCTTCCCTCATTAGTCTATCCTTGAGTCAAAATTACGTAACAGGACTACTACCACAAGAAGTGGGTAAGTTGAAAAATCTGAATGCACTATTTGTATCAGAAAATAAACTATTTGGAGAAATCCCCGCCACTCTCGGCAATTGTCAAGTTTTAGTATTCCTGTACATCGAAGGTAACCTTTTTGAAGGTACAATTCTGACGACCTTCAAACAATTGAAAGGTATTCAAGAACTAGATGTTTCTAGGAACAACTTGTCTGGACAGATTCCAAGGTTTCTCGGGGAGTTTCGATTCTTTCAATATCTCAATCTTTCCTACAATATGTTTGATGGTGAAGTTCCGAATGGAGGAGTTTTCACAAACATTAGTGCCTTCTCAATTGTTGGAACTAGTAAGCTATGTGGAGGAATTAGACTATTGCAATTGCCTGCATGCCCTATGCAAGCCTTAAATGAAAGGAAACGACCTTTCAACCATAGAGTAATAGTTCTAACAGTTACTCTCACTATTGTTCTATTATCATTGGGCATTTTAGCTATTATTTACCAAAACAAAAGGTCAAGACAGCAAGTCAAATTAGCCTTGCCTTTGCAAAACCAATATTTACAACTCTCTTATGGAGAACTTTTTCAAGCAACCAATGGATTCTCTCCAGCCAACTTAATTGGTGAGGGAGGCCATGGTTATGTTTATAAGGGGATTCTCAACTCCGATGAACAAATTGTTGCTGTGAAGGTGCTCAAACTACACAAACATGGAGTGAACAAGAGTTTTCTTACAGAATGTGAAGCATTGAAGAACATTCGCCATCGAAATCTTGTCAAGATAATTACAGCTTGCTCAAGCATTGATTTTCAAGGCAACGACTTCAAGGCTTTGGTCTTCAAGTTCATGGAAAATGGGAGCTTAGAAAATTGGTTACACCCAAGTCTTTTAGAGCAACATGAACCTAAGAACTTGAACTTTGTTCAGAGGCTAAACATTGCTATCGATGTGGCATGTGCATTGGATTATCTTCACCATCATTGTGAAATGGTTTTTATTCATTGTGATTTAAAGCCAAGTAATATTCTTCTTGACGGTGACTTGTGTGCCCATGTTAGTGATTTCGGCTTGGCCAAGATTTTTTCAACAACCATTGGAATATCCAATCATCAGCAATCAAGTTCAAATGGGATGAGAGGAACAATTGGCTATGTTGCTCCAGGTAATTGTTTATATTTATTTTTTTTTATGTTGAAATTGATTAAGAAATATTATCTAGTTACATTATATTATTACTTTGCAGTAAACGAAAAACCAATTACGAGATTATATAGAAATTAAGCCTAATTTTATAGATGACTTTCCTTGAATTTTCCTTGTTGTTTGTATAGCTACCACAACAAATTAAAAATCAACTCTTGTCCTATCTCTATGGTATTTGAACATAGATATTAACCCTTGAGATAATTTTATCTTTTGAAATGTTTAAGTTTTTTTTTTTTTTTTTTTCTGCAAAATAAATACAACTTATTAGTTCAGCAATCATACCAAAATTAAAAAATTTGGGCATTTTTTTTTCACTACTTCATATTGCAGAGTATGGTATGGGTGAGGAGGTATCAACACAAGGTGATATGTACAGTTATGGAGTGTTACTACTGGAAATGTTCATAGGAAAAAGACCAACTAATAACATGTTTACAGGCAATTTAAACCTCCATAACTACATAAAAATGTGTCTTCCGGAGCACGTAATGAAGATCGTTGATCCCCAAATCATATTGGAAATGGAAGATAAGCCAAGTAAGAGCAGACAAAGTAGTACAACTAACATTTCTAAACTAGAGGCTTGCATAGTACCAGTCCTTCAAATTGGAGTTTCATGTTCTGCTGAAATGCCGAGTGAGAGAATGAGTGTGAAAGATGTTCTTAAAGAACTACACAAGATTAGAAATGTATTTCTTGGGGTTAGAGGACAAAGGCATTAGGATGGAAGAAGAAATTATTCTTAACTAAAGCCGTATCTGTAGGTTATTTTGATGTTGTAGAATTTTCTTTCCCTCACTTTTCTTATCTCCCCTCTTTTCTTTTCTGAATCTATAATTTTTAAGCTAGAAAAGGCATGAAAGTGGTTGTATTTGTGGCATTGTCATCAAATATTTATCGCTAGTTAAGGTTTCTATATGTTTATATGTATGCCTTCTCTATCTAGTTTTGTCAAAGTTTCAGTTTTTGATTTATGCTCTCGAGTTGTTCTATTGTACACAAGGTTTTAAAAAGCGGCCGCAACCGTTACGTAACGCCGTTACGTAACGGTTGTGGTGGTTACCGCCACCCGTTACGGCTGCTTTTGCAGTGTGATTGAGATTCACATGTGTGTCGGCCGTAGCGACTACCGTAGTGGTCGTAAAGGTGCCGTAACGGCCTGTTACGTAATGGTTGCGAACAGCTTCTTTCGAAAAACCAAGCGAAAAAAAAAAATTAAAAATGGGGGAAGAGGGATAGAGAGAGAAGAGGGAAGATGGAGGAGCATAAAGAGAAAAGAGAGAAGATGATGAACATGTTATTGATTTGTTGAAACTGTAAAACTTATGCTATTCTATTAAGATGCTATCACTCAACCATTTTGTTTGTGTGTGTCTATCTATATAATAATAATAATAATAATAATAATAATAATAATATATATTAGGCTCTTATTTATTCTCTTACTTTTGTCATTATTTATCTTATATATAATAGTTAGTGTTAAAATAAAATGTAAAAAACCCAATTTATAGTGAAAAAATATAAAATATATTGGATCAGACTTAAAAATTTACAAAAATTGATCAATATTTATTTTAAAACCCAATAAATATGATCATAGAAAAAAAAATATGCGTATCGATAAATTTTTTTTCAAATTGTGCGAAAAATAAAAAAATTCACAGTTCCGATTACCGCAACCATTACACTACGGCCTTTACACCCCGCAACCGCAACTGCTCCACCGCCACCGTTACGGCGACCGCAACCACTTTTCAGAACCTTGATTGTACATAAGAGAGCTTGGCTCAAAACAAAAAAAACTAATGCCACCGAAGCTAAAAAAGAGAAATAAAAAAAATAAAAAAAAAAAAGATTTTGCTCATAATGTGATGGATTATTAAATTATCATACATTAAATACTAACCAACATCACCCATATAAATTATTGAGGAATGAGGAAAATGTTTCATTTATGTTGATTTCACTTTCATCATATATTAATCTAAAACTAAATCTGATGGTGTAATGGTGTTAGTGACATATTAGTTAGATGCAAAACCAAAACTTAATCAATGTATATAGCTAATGGGAAATATGAATATAATCTTTATTATGAGGAAAACAAAAATTTACTAGTAGAAAGTGTTGAAAAAATAAAAAACACAATGCTACCAACAATCTCCTAGCATAATAAAAAATCCCAAACTGCAAGTTAGTGTAACAATAGTAACTCAACGAAAACACACAATGCAACTACATCAGGAAATAGAAAATTCTGGGTCCACCAAGCGATCTTCAATCTCCTGCACCACCAAAAGACTCTTTCTGTCGATTGAGAGGGAAAGGAGGGGTCTCTTCTCTGTCTCTCTCTTCGTTCTACATTGTTTTTGTTTTTTCAGACTTAATCAAAACGGCATCATTTTGATTTCTCTTAATTTCAACCATTGGATCAAATGGTAGAGAGATCACTCTAGAGAAGGAACTCTAGAGGATCTGAACTCCTATGTGAGAGGTACATGACCACTTTGTTGGAGAAACGAGACAACATGATCATGGATTCATGTGGAAAATGGGTATACACATAGTCACGTTGTGTACTAGTATATTTGATAATTTTACGAGAAATTGCAATTCAGTTCATGTTTTCAAAAATAAAGTTAAATCAATGATAAATTTTATCAAGTTTAATAATTAAAATGATATATTTTCATGAATTGTAAATATTCTGTGAAGGCACCATTGATTTATAATTTTCCCATAATTTTTTCCCCTCTTTCTAACTAATTCCAAAAACTTCCTACAAACGAACCAAATCGTTCATAAATAGCTCGTGGTCGGTTCGTCCTACTAATGGTAGTGCTAAGGGTTGTCAATAAGATGCACACAATATTAAAATATTTATAATCTTAAGAACAAATTACACCAATAGTTCTTATATTTTTGCCCTTGTGTCATTTTAATTTTTATAATTTCAATTGACTCGATTTTGACATTGAATTTATAATTTTGTCTCAATTTAATCTAATTTATTATAATTGTTAGTGTTTTTTGAAAGAAAATGTGCACATAAGCGACATGTATTATGATTTTATAGACAAAATTATAAACTTGTTCAACTCAATGAGTTAATCTCAACCAACTTGGTGACTATTTTTCTTAAAAATCCTAATTGATGTTATTAATTTGACTAAATTGACACAATTTAAAATTAAAGGTCAAAATCGAGCTAATTGAAATTATAAGAACCAAATAATATAATGGGCAAATTGCAAGGACTACCATTGTAATTTACTCTAATCTTAATACATTGTTCACAAATCTCAAAAGATTTTTCACATATTTCAATATAGTTTTTATACATATTTTCTACAATAACAACCCTTACACTGTTTGACTAGGATGATTTTGTGAAAAATGATAAGAAATGTGAGAAAGATAATTCATTTCTCGTGATTGGTTTATAAGTTAGAAAATTCTATTCATACATAAAATTTATATAAACAATTCTACAAAAATAATATGGTAATGTCATTATTGTAAATAAATTCATCTTCAATGGTGTTTTATTTTGAAGTAAAATGTTCACAATAAACCACATTCTTATGTATGAAAATTATGTATAATTTTTTTATTTGTATAGCATTATTATTGACTCAAAGATGAATATCGGAAGTAATATCTTCTCTATAAAGAGTGTGAGTGAATGAGTGACATGATGCCGTTCCAAAAAAAAAAAAAAGTGACATGAAATGGATGAAAGTTAAGAAAAAGACGACAAGATGGTATATTGGTCAATTTAAAATTTAAAAAAAAAAAGAAAAAAAAAACTATTTTTTGATAATTAAGTTTGTATCCTCCATTGCGATTGTTATTTCATAAAACTTATTCCACTTTTTCATGGGTTGGAGTCCAGGAAGCAAATGCCAAATTTCAAAGACAACGAGGTAAATATGATAATATGTAATAATTTAGGGTCTATTTTTTTTTATTATAAATATGTGATAATTTAGAGTTTATGTTACCTAAATGGGAAATTCTAACATGCATACTTTTGAAAGGAGGGTACCATATACACCCCTAATTATATCATTTTCTTTTTTAATAATGACTATTTTTTTAATTATTATTATAATAGATTAAAAGTTGATTTTTAAAAATTTTAAAATTTTTTTTTAAAAAAATATGTGAAAAAGTAAAGAAATGATATGATCTAAAAAAAATTAAAAAATGAATAAACTGACACTTAACGTAATTATGTTTCCTAAAAATAAATAAATATACCTTCTTTTTTTGGGAACAGGGATACTGCTGTCCCACAGGCACAGCAATTATAACTACCTCATTTTTTTTTAAAACATGGGAAATATTATATTAATTAAAGACAATAACAATACCTAATCATGACCCCAAAGGGTCATTCCAACCAAACAACAACAAAAAACAAACAATAAAAAACAAATCCGTCAAAAAAATAGCTACACCGATTTACTCAAAGATGTAGTCTGAAAAGTAAGATCTACTTGAAAGCCTGCTGTCACATTGACGCCATCCCCGTTACTGCTGCCCAACTCCGCCACCACTGCCGCCGGAAAAGGAAAGACACTCACAATGGTATGGAAGAAGGGTTGAGAGAGGAGGGAACCATGGTGGGTGCTAAAAATCTAAAAATTTATGTCAAAATTGGAAGAGAAAACTCTCAAAACTCTTATTTTAGATATAAAACGTTCAGATTTACACTATAAAATTGAAGATCTATACTCTAAAAATGTAGATCTACAATTTAAAAATATAAAAAAAGTCACCAAAATATCGCTGAAGAACCGCTGGAGCATGGCGGAAAATTTACTTAGGGAAAGAGGCTCTGCTCTCTCTCTCTCTCTCTCTCTGTGGAACTTATAGCTGCCCCATTAAACGTTCACGTTTTGACCAAGGCTTTTGCCCTTTTGTCTGGCTGCCTTTTTGCAATTTTTAATATTTATACACTTCACATAATATATAATATCTTTAATTATTAACTTTTGATGGTATCTCAAATATTTGCACCCAAAAAATATATATATAATAATAATTATGTACAAAATGTTTAACTAAAAAACGTTTAATTTTTTTTTTTTTGGGAAAATTATTATAACCAAAAAAAAAAAAAAAAAACTTCAACGTCTGCCTTTTATAACAAAATAACTCATAATTTTTTAATTTTGTCAATTTAAAATTTTAATTCTTAATTTATTTTCAATCCAAACCATTTACCTATTTTCGTTAAGTAAAATTGTCCAAAAAAAAAAAAAAATAGTTATTAAACTCAACTTAGGGGTATATAAAATGTATAAACATTATTTTTTCACTAAGTTCAATAAATAAAATATTCTTTTTTAGTTGATTTTGCTTAATGAAAATGTATAAATAGTTTCGATTGAAACCAAATTAAAAGTTTAATATTTAAATTAATAAAATTTAAAACTCATGATTCTTTTATTTTTTATTTTTTATTTTTTTTTTTTTTTTTATTTTTTATTTTTTATAAAGGTCAAATTCTGAGAGTTTTTTTTTTTGGGGTAATTTTTTATATTTTTAAATATATTATAAAAAGTTGTTCCAAACAAATCAACAACTTATAGGAGGCCAAATGAATATATATTGTACCATGGGGGAGCGAAAGTATGTTTAGGGGTACAAATCATTATAATTTTAAATCATTTTAAAATTTTCAATAATTTGATATTTTTCAAATTTTTGGGGTGTGGTCCTGCCTTGTAACGTCTCAAAAATAAATATGACAAACCCATCTCGTTTGCGGAAATAGAATTGAAACAACATATTTTCACTCATCAGAGTTAATATACAAAAGGTAACACATGCGATATATATTTATAAATGTCATATCCTAAATCTACAACATGTGTCACTAGTAATCAAAAGATGAAAGTTGAACAGATAATTAAATGCCCTAACAACTCACATCTTTCCAAGTCATTAATTCCTTGGTTACAACAAAATGAGTCTAGCTCAATACAGTTAAAGTCATTGGCTATACAAATTAAACACAACAAAAATGAGCCCTTGCTTCAAGTCTCTCCAAGTTATTGTCATGGCGGAAGCATGTCACTAGCACTTGAAAATGGTTTTTCCCAATAGAGTGAGCCAAAACCCAGTAAAAATAATCTGACACAATATATGAATATTAACACAGATGTAAGTATGATGCACATGTTCAATGCCCAAATGACAAATCTTTTAAAACCTTTTTCCAAAACCATGTTATGTCAAACTTACATCTCAATCCATTAGTTATACCTATTTCATCTAGTCAACCAAACAGAGGATACACCTCATAAGCCTCCAACCAATATAATTATCATACAAAATATCATCTCTTGATTATTATGATGGTTGTGAGATCGCAAAAGGAGATCAAATTGAACTCAATGAAAAAGAAGAAATAAAAGATGAGGTAATAAAGTTGACATGTGCACCAAAGAAGTTGATTAAGGATGCAATTAATGTTCTAGGGATGATAATAGAATGTCCAACTAAATCTAAGATAGAGCAAAGTCTAGGGAGTATCCAACCTCAACATAAAATACACTTCGTTGATTTTCTTGGTGTGGAGCAATTTAATTTGATTTTCAATGCTTTTCCAATTAATATTGTCAACCAATTGAAGCATATAGAGAAGAACTTCCAGAAAAAAAAAAAAAAAAACTTTTCTACATAAAACTTTTGGAAGAGGGGCAAGCAACTAAAATATTCAAAATATCTCTTTATTTGGCATGAAAGACGGCAGATCTCTAATATGAACTCGAGGACGAGTTCTTTCAAAGAAGAGGAGCCTGATGTAGGACAAGATTTTAAGAATTTTTACATTTTTAGTTTTAATATTTTTTATATTATATTTCTTAATTTTATTATTTTGGAATTAGATTTTGACTAGGATTTTAAATAGTTTAGAATTTTAGTTTCCTATTCTCTTAGGTTTCCCAATTTGTGTTGATTTAAGTTTCCTAATTTATTTTAGAATTACTTTTCCTACAAGTATTAGGTTTAGTTTATTATAAATAAGCCTACAAGCATATGTAATGAAAGTCATTCAATCAATAATATTAAGATATTTTCTTTTCCTTGTGGATTCAAGGTTCTATTTTTCTGGTGGATTCGAGAGCCCTTTCGTCTAGTAGAACGATATCTAGTCCCCGCGTATTCCGCTACGTCAATTTGTTAGGACAAGATCTCAACATTGTGAATTCCTATTGTTACACTTTCATGAGTGACAAGCAAAAGGGCCTAATTGATGCAATGGCTGAGCTGTTTCCAAATGCCTCAGACAGGTTCTCTGTAAGGCATTTGTACAATAATTTCAAGGGTGAACATAAGGGCAGGGTATTGCAAGATTTGTTATTAAAGGCTGCTAGGGCAAGCACTGTTGTTGCATTCACCAAAGTCATGCAAGAAGTCAAAGGAGTTGATTGTGCAGCATACAATTGGTTGGCTGAAAGATCACCAATCCATTAGAGTAGGAGTCATTTTAGCAGTTTCCCCAAGTGTGACATTTTGTTGAATAATTTGTGTGAATGTTTCAATTCAAGCATATTGCAAGCTAGGGATAAATTTGTGGTCACCTTGTTGGAGAAGATAAGAGTTTTGTTGATGGAAACAGTTCAAAAGAGAAATGAAGCAATGAAGAGGTACGACAAAGGCCCTATATATCCTAAGATTCAACATATTTTGGAGAAGGTAAAGAAGAGTGCATCTGGTTGGATTCCAAGATAGAATGGGGGTTTTCAATTTGAAGTTGTTGGTCCATATAGTGAGCAATATAAGGTGGACCTAAAAGAGTGGACTTGTGAATGTAGGAAATGGGATCTGTCAAGAATTCCTTGTACCCATGTTGTTGCTACTGTTGTTGCAAACTATATGGGTGAAGAACCAAAAGTTTATGCATCAGTACTACAAAGTGGAAACTTACTTGAGAATATATGAGAACATGTTGAGTCCAATCAATGGTAGACAAATGTGGCCAACAACTGAATATGCTAAAGTGCTACCACTTGATGTAAAGAAAAGAGCTGGGAGGCCAAAACTGAATAAGAGGAAGGACACTACTATACCAATTGATGCAATTGATTCAACTAAGCTGCGAATGAGGGCAAATCAGATTACAGGCAAGAATTGTGGTAAGTTGGGACACAATAGGAGGACATGCAAAGTAAAAGGCCAATTCACATACTTGAAAGATCCTATGAGTTGCATTCAACTAATTCATTTTTTTTTATACATTTTGTTAACTTCACCATTGTTAACTTTTATTTTTAATTTTTGTAGACCCAATGTATAGCGACCCCGGTCTTTCCCCATTTGGTTGTTGCATCCGGACTTAGATTCCGTAGATCCTATTGTTATATAATTGTTGTTGTCGTCCTTTAATTCCTTATTTCTGAGTTATGGGATGCACTGAGCAGGTTTGTCACAGGTTGGTAGTGTTTGGGAGCAAAGGGTTGCTGCCCAGAATTTTGACCCTTCGCTCGAGCGAGCAGTTCGTCGCTCGAGCGAGCTCTTTGTTTTTGGTCCGTCGCTCGAGCCAGGGTTTCTTCGCTCGAGCGAGCGGCTGCGTCTAGGTATAGACCTGAGAGCTGTGTTTCTTGGCTCGAGCGAGATCTTCTTCGCTCGAGCGAGCTGGTTTGTTCTTCGCTCGAGCGAGCGTTCCGTCGCTCGAGCGTGCGTCTAGTTGCAAACCTGAGGGTTTGAGTTGTTGGCTCGAGTGAGCTTTTCTTCGCTCGAGCGTGCTTCTGGGTTGTTGGCTCGAGCGAGACATTCTTGGCTCGAGCGAGGGTTTTCTGTGTCTGGTCGCTCGAGCGACAAAGTCTTCGCTCGAGCGAGCCTGTTTTATTTAAATAGGCAGCAGCGGTTTTTAAAACACTTTTTCATCCTCTTTTTGATTCCAGAACCCTAGGTCCGTGTTTTCTCTCCCTCCACTCACCTTCTCTCTTAGGTTTGATCTACTTACAGTGTATTTCTACCTTAGGTCCTTTGTTAAAAAGATAGAGTGGGTCGAGGGCTTCGTTTTAATCTGAGCGATAGTGGATTTGGAGCACCTTGGGTTTCTGCCATCTTCTCCATTTGAGTTCTTCGCTTCGAGGTAGGGATACCTTACTCCATCCTATAGGCTTTGTCCTAAGTTTTAGTCATTTTGATATGTTGGTGTTGTTCGGAAATTTTGGGAAAAGCTAAGGTTTGATTTATAATTTAAAAAGGGGGTTTTTCATCTATCAAACATCGTATGATTGAAAGTCATGAAAAATGACATTGATAGTATTAAATTGATAAAATTGAACCTTAGGGTTAATTTTGAGGAAAGGGAGAAAAGCCCTAACTGTTGTAATAAATTAATTTGCATAATTAATTTAGAGAAAAATGTGGAATTAAGTTTGATTCTTGAAATTGGTGAATTATGAGATAAAAGGTGTAGTTGAATAGTTTAATCACTCACCTATGAAAATGTTGAGTTTACATTTGTAGATACATTTATTTCCTGTTTAGAAATAACTATTTTGTGCTATCGGTGGAGGATAGTCGTGATTGTTGTAGACATTGCATGTTGATTAGGGAAAACTGAAACTAATCACATTGAATGAGTCATTAAATATGACAGTTGAATTAATATAGCGAATCTGTGTATTGATTGAATATTGTGTATGACAAGTGTTTAATACATTGTATATGCATATTGTTTGGGAGGAGATAGGGGATGTACTCCATGGTTTGAGGGAAGATAGGGGATGGACTCTCAAACCTGTTTAGGAGGAGAAAGGGGATGGACTCCATTAGTACAGCAAATCTGTGTACTTATTGATGTATGGAAGTATATTAGTACAGCATATATGTGTACTTATTGAATTATGGAAGTGTTTTAGTGAGCCTTAGTCTCATTTTATAATGTGGCCAAGTTCTGAGCCATGTATGTATAAATGGAAAGTTGAATAAATAATGGGAAGTGAAACGTATCATGGACATAGTGGTCATGAAACTGTATTATGATAAAAGTGATTTATTGTAACAACCCTCGTCACTGTTTACTGATTACCTACTGATTACTGTTAAACTGAGACTGATTATGATCAATAATTGTATTGATTGAGATACTGAACTGACTGACTGAGAACTGAGACTGATTGATTGACTGTAACTGTTTAAATGCATAATCTATCTATTTGACTGCCAAATTATCTGTTCTCGTCTTATGCATTAAACTGCAAATTGAAGGCCTTATCAGCGGCCAAATCTGAAATTGATTGATGTTCTGTGTTCCTCATAATTAAGGTGATTTTATGGCATATTTATCTGAAAATTGTTTTGGTATGATTAAATTAGATTAAAATAAACTAAATCAAAGAGTTGCCTTATTTACGGAATTGCCACTTAGTGGCCCACTTCATACCATATTTGAGGCTTGGTTTATGCACTTCATTCAAAACATTTCCTCAGCCCATTTTGAGAGCAAAGCCGGCGAGAGAGAGATTGGGAGAGAGAGTTTGGTTTCATCTTGAAATCGACTTGTATACTTGAAGAATTGAAGTGTGGATTGCTAAATTGAGCTTCTAGTCTTGTGATTGAGGATCTAAGGTAGAGTAATTACCTTCTTGTTTATGAATTGAATTACTCCTTGCATGGTTTAGAGGATTATTAAAGATTAGAGCCAAGATATGGCTTATAATGTTGAATTGAAGCTCATCTCTTGCATGCATGCTTGTATTGAGGAATTTAAAGTTGTTTTCATGACAAATGTTACATGCATGCTCATATTTATGTTTAAGCCCATGATTTCACCATGTTTTAAGAAGAATTGACTCATCAAAGACATGTAATAGCTTCATATGTTGAGTTGAGTTAGAATTCATGCATGCATGTGTTTATCCTTGCATTGTGAGGTTTGATTTCATGGAAATCTTGCATGCATGTTCATATTCATGATAAAGACCATGATTTTATCTTGTTCTTGAAGAAATGAGCTCAGTTGAGCTAACATTTGAGGCTTTCAATTGATTGAATTCATGGATATTGCATGTTCATCATGTTTATGAAAATTGTTTCGAAAATGAGTTTAATTGAACTACCCTTGGGCTTTGATTTTATAAATTGAACTTGGAATCATGTAATATTATGAGTTTA
The DNA here is from genome assembly GCA_030407325.1 of Camellia japonica. Taxonomy (NCBI): domain Eukaryota; kingdom Viridiplantae; phylum Streptophyta; class Magnoliopsida; order Ericales; family Theaceae; genus Camellia; species Camellia japonica. The sequence goes on along the minus strand of JAPPVO010000059.1, from coordinate 175,442,341 downwards.
CAAGAGTTTTCCAGAAATTCAGCCCAAGAGGATCGTTTTTGATGCTTTGAAACTTGGTTTTGAACTTGGAGTTCAAATCTGGATTTTCCAGATTTTGGTCGTCTGCTCAAGCGGGGGAAGTGCCGCTCGAGCAGGGAAATCGAGCTCCCAACATCTCTCACTGTTTTACAGTCCGCTCGAGCGGGGTATTGTATGCTCAAGCGGAGGCTTGTGTCACACGCTCGAGCGGGGGAGTTTACGCTCGAGCGGGGACCTTTGTTGCATGTCCGCTCGAGCGGGGAACTGTTTTTCTGAAAATTCTGAAACTGCTTTCTGAGTGCATCTTTGCATCCTCATTCCATCCTAGGCATTCTTAGGCCTAGGTTAAGGCATCTTATTGAGGATATAGATGTAGAACACATCGAGGCAAATTAGGGATTAAGTTATTATCTTTCCCAACTGTGTAGCTTAGTGTGTGTTCAATCTGTTAATTGTGTAGGTTTGGCTTACCAAGGAGACGCTCTAGCTTACTGTAGCCCCGAACTCTATGAGTAACGACTGTGTAAAGATATGTTCAAAAATGATTATCTTCTGAACCGATACTGTTTACTGAATTGAACTGTTTACCGAACTGATACTGTTTACTGAACTGATGCTGTTTACTGAATAAATGTATGTCCCTTATGTTGAAATGTATTGTGGCATCCTTAGCACCTACTGTTCACTGTTACTGCCACTGTTACAAAGATCTCTGTCGGTTCCCAAGTTTGGAACCACTACTGTTTACTGTTATGATGGCCATTCTGTATTTCTGATATGGAACAACGTGCTGCACGGAGCTAAGTGCTACAGAGTGAGCCACCTCTAGAGTCTGTGCGAGACACCTCTTGAATCCATAAGTACTGTACTGTTTTCTGAAATGGTACCGTTACTGTTACTGTACTGCTACTGATGGCCATCATTCACTGTTTGGTCTGTTAAGACCCGGTCTTTTAAGACCTACTGTTTACTGTACTGTTATGCTAATGGATGTACCACATATCACTGTTTTAACTGAATGATTGTTATGGCCTGAAATATGAGCCACAAACTGATTGACTGATAAACTGACTGAAATGACTGTTTTCAATACTGAAAGGACATTCATTCTTAACCCCTTTACGCTTTGTGTTATTCACTGGGCTTTAGCTCACTGCTCATATATATATGTAGGTGTACAGGAACCGGACCGTTGCTAGAAGCGTCGGGGTAAACTCCAGTTTTGTCAAGCCAACAACTGTGCCTCACTGCGAGGTTCCGAGCCTATCAAGCTATGGCTTAGGGGCTTAGGGGTGTTTTATTTCCCCGTCTGTCTCTGTAACTGTTTTGTTTACTGTATAGACTGATAGCACTGTACTGTACTGTTTAATAGGGATTAAGTCGCTGTTTAGACTGATTGTATATATTGTGCATACTGTTCTGTACTAAAAGTATAATTGTATGAAAAATCTTTTTGCATACAGACTGCCACAGCTCATTGGACATTGTTTATTTACTGTATTGGCTTCCGTCATGCCCCTGTACTCTGTATTACTGTTCTACTGTTAAGCAGGCCTTCGGTAATCTCGGATTACTGGCCGGTTACGGTGCTAAACCCATAGGGGCGGGTTTGGGTCGTGACATTTATAAGTGTAACCATCTATTGAATGCTATTGCTTTAGTCAATTTCTATATTTGGTTTAGTATATTTCTACTGGGCTGTGGCTCACCCTACACGGGAACATCATTTTCAGGTCCAGGTGATATGCTACCTCCAAGGAATTAGCTTGGGAGGATTTGGAGTTGAAGACTCTTTCTTTTTAGTTAGCTAGTTTGTTACTTTGATGTTACATGTAATTACAAGCCAAGGGCTTAACCTGTAGTTGAGCTAGTACTCATTTCTTTTATGTCCAAGTATTGGCTTGGAAAGATGTAAGCCCGTAGGGCATTTACTTTCGTTATTACATGTAATGTTTTCTTTTAAGAATACTCTGATGAATGGAATAATATTTTATTTTCTTATGTCAATGCATGTCAATATTGTATGTATTTTGGGTTTGATTTTGAGGGCGTTACACAATGTGAATGAAGCCAAGCTCAGACCTAGCCTCAAGGAAGCCAACGAAGAGATGAGCTTGACCCATGTAGATCTGCAAAGATGAACATAGTCGGCGTCACCCAACTGGGGTTGCTAACCGGAAACACTCCGATGATAAAGTTAGCAACTTGAATCAAAGAAAGAAGATGAAGAAATAAAAGGTGTTGTGTGTGATGTGTTCTAGAGATTAGAGAGAGACCCCTACCTTCTATGTCTTCCTTTCCTTTTATAGAGGTGTAATATTTGCTTGATAGATATTTGTTTGGTGGGCTTGCTTGTTGGTCTTGGCCCACTCTTAAGCCGAAGTGAGTTAATATTTTTTTCTGGGCTCCCACAATATGTATATGCATATCAATGCATAATATAACCAGAAACACCATGATCTAGATTTGGATATCGTGGCTGGTGGAGGAAGGTGTCGTCAATGCCAGATTTGGAGTGTTTGGTGACTAGAATTGAAGAAAGAGAGAGAGTGAGAGAGAGAGAGAGAGAGAGAGAGAGAGCTTGATCTCGACTAGATCTTGACTTTTCGGCCAGATCTCGACGCTGCCAAACTGTGGGTTGAGAGAGAGAGAGAGAGAGAGAGAAGAGAGAGAGAGAGAGATTAATGAAGACGAGCCCTCCTTCCAAGCCCATTGCTAATTTTGTACGGCCACCACCACTGCCACAGCCACCACTAGCGAAGCAAAGGGGCTCGGCGGCTGGAGTGAAGAACCCTAGCTCACTGATGAAGAATAGAGAAGGGAGAGAGGGAAGGAGAGAGAGTGTGTGTGTTTAGTTTGTTTCAATTCAACTGTATACCATACATATATATATATAGGGTTACTCTGGTCATTTTATAAGAGCTTATCCTTATAGACAAAATATTTTAGAGCGTGGATCTTTAGGCAAAGAAAATTTAAAATTAGATTTATGAATCGAGTGCCTTATTATTAATATGTCATCGCAACTGATATTTGAGTATTATTAATATGTCATCGGGACAGTTACGTGAAATTTGATCAAAACCTTGATTCAAATGTTCGTTACTTGTATCATCTTTATTCTTTTGACTCATTCTCTCCCCACATTTTAAATTTTGATGTGAAAATAGAATCATTGGATAACTTCTTGTTGGGACTTCATTTTAGACTCTTGATTTGCCCAAAACGGAATTCAGACACCAGAGTTATGTCCGTTTGTAATTAGAACATCTGGGTTGTCAACACAGTTCGCTCTAGCTTGGGTTTAGTCACTCGAGCGGTCTTTAGGCCATCGCATTTCTGAGTTTCTAAAACTTGAGATACTGGAAGACTTCATTCACCATTCTAGCACAAGTTTGGTTGCTCTAGCAGTCTGTTTAAATTCAGCACATGAAAACTACCCTTATAGTCAGATTTGTGGGCCCAAATATACACTGTCTTCTCACTTTTCACACACTCATTTTCTCTCTTCTCTCTCTCGTTCTTCGGTTTCTCTCATCTCTCTCTAAATCATTGTCCGAACTCCACAAAACCCTCAATCTACACTACTTCAGAGCATTTCCTCGACTCATTTCTTTGAGTTGGATTGTAGAGCGTGTCTAAGGCTTCAATCTAGTCGGAGCGGATTGTCTTTACATCACGATTGATTTTGGGACTTTCTTCTCCTCTTCTGTAATTGAGGTATGAATTTTCTTATCCATGTTTATGTGATATTATGTTAAATCTAAGTTTGTGGAAATTTAGGTATTTCGATATATATATATCTGTAATACAAAACTAGGGCTTCAAAAGTGTGTAGGATGGTGGGTATATCATGGTAAATTTATCATGTCATTATATAGTATGATCTGACAATGGAGGTCATTGTGATTTCGGTGAACAGAGAGGTGATAGTGTGATTTCAAAGGTATTGAGAGGGTGGCAGTGTAATTTACCCAAAATTCTTTGCCTTGTGTGAGACTAAAAATGGCTCGTTGAGTGATCTAAAAATGTTTGGGCTTATTACGGGCTGGTCCCCCTTTTGGAACTTATTACACATTAGGTCTTCACTCAAAATCTTATGCACACATAAGTCCTGACCCATCTATTGTTTTTCCTCTTTACCCTTGAGTGTTTAGTGTTGCCCTAAATAATCTTTGTTCTCTCTCTCTCTCTCTCTCTCTCTCTCTCTCTCTCTCACACACACACACACACACACACACACACACACACACACATAGAGAAAACTCTTCTCTCTCTTGCTACCATTTCTCTAAAGAGTTTCATACCACTGCTACCACCATCGCCAGACCACCAACGTTGCCATGATTGTTCACCCGCTACGGCTACCATCATTGACTACCGCTACCTTCGCTAACCACTGCCACCACCATTGTTCACCAACCATCTCCACTATTCTCCTATGTTGTCGTCAACGTCACCACAACCACCATCACAGTTGTCGTTGTCATCTAACCATCACCACCACTGCCACCGTCATCGATCTATACTGCACCGTCAAGAATCCACCACCATCATTCACCAACCACATCAACCATCATCGATCTACACTTACATCTTCAATCTCCACTCTATCATCGCCGATCCATCGATTTAGTTCTAGATGTACATTGATCTAGTTGTTTCAATGGTGAAATCAACTCCAAATGACTCTAAACAACAATATTCCTCTCTCTCTCTCTCTCTCTCTCTCTATTTTCAAAAACAAATCTACTATAAATTTATTTTTCAGTGATAAATTTATCAGTTTCTGATTGTGTGTATGTATGTAGGATGAAAGAGTCTTGTGAGTAAGTGAATAGAAGTATGAATGAGAATAACTGAATGTAGTTTTTTTTTTTTTTTCCACAAATCACTCAGTGATAAATTTATCACTGAATGTATTTTTATTTTTATTTTCTCAGTGATAAATTTATCAGTCTCTATTGTTTCCTATATTTGTGGAGAGGATGGTGAATTCTTGTAAGTGAGTGAACATGAGTAAGCGAGTGAATCAAATTTATTTGTAATTTTTTTAAAAATCGACCAACGATAAATTTATCATTGAATGTGTTTCTAATAAATATATTAGATTAGTCTGTGTTATATATGTCTATGTGGTTGCATTTTTTAGAGTAAACAACTATATAAATAAATGACAGTGAGTATATGTGTGTAAATGTGTGCAAATATGAATGAGTGGTAGAGGTGGTGACATTAGTAATGTACTGGTGATAGATATTATTGTTGTTGAAACAATTCAACAAGATATCGTCATAAATTATTGCTAGAGGTGGTCACCGGTGCTTGAGGTGACCACCAGTGACTAGAGGTGGTTGCTGACGGAAGAGAAGAGAGTCATAATAGTGTTGATAATAGGGATGAAGAAGGTAAATAAATGGTATTTTAAAGACATTGATAAGTCAGAAAAGAGTAGAATTTATAGGTAAATAAATCTTCTCAATAGGACTGGTCGTAAATCTTCCAATTTTTTTTGTCATCCATCAATAAAATAGCCTGTCCAGTAGCCAAAAAATGTTTTGCCTTCCATGACATTAAGATGGGCCCACCCAATGGTCGAAAAATACATAACCTGTTATGCATAAACAAAAGCTCACTTGGCCCACCAAGTGAGATTATTATACTATTTTTCAAAAATTTCAAGTTAGTGATGTGGCCAACTAATAGTAAAGATTTAATAATTATATAAAATCAAAAATAAAAAAACAACAGAAGAATGACAATGCATTATTTGATGCGCACACGGCCATGTGATATTCTTGATCCATATGAGACAATGCACTATTTGATGCGCACATGGCTACGTGATATTCCTGACCCATATACCAACAAGTGGCTTATTGCGTGCTTAAAATTCAAAGTTTCTACAAGCTCAAGTTAAAGCCTTTCAAGAACATTTAAAATAACTGAGATCAAGCCTAAATTTTTTAGAAAATATCAAGTTAGTGATATTTTTAAAAAAATAATAAATTTTGTGATCATTAATAATTAAAATATTAAAATTTTTCATGAGTATGTAGTTATTTTTTGAAAGTTTCACCAGGGTATCGCCCCTCAAATTTTTACTAAATGAGGATCCCCTCCAGTCCGGACTGGAAGATGTTGTTTGGATCCGTAAGACTCACTATGGGTTCCGTTTCGATGATCCGAACCATTCATTTTGTCAGGCACTCCGTGTATTTCATCCACACAAAACGTTAGGTCGATCTGATAACTGTAACTTATTCAATTTATTACATTTGTCACTAAAAAAATATATGATTTATTTTTAAAAACACAATTGTTGTCTATTTTTAAGTGAAAAATTGAACAAGTTACAATTACCGGATCGACTTAATTTTTTTTATAGATGAAATACACAAAATATCCAACAAAATAAACGATTTAGATTGTTGAAACGGGACCTGTAGTGGACTCTACGAACCTAAACAGCAAATTTGAACCGGAGGGGATCCTCCTCTTTACGAAATTAATCTTTTCATTGGAAATTTAGCTTTTCTTAAAGCTATGGACAAATTTAAATTGATTTTTAAATTTGTTAAAAAAAAGAAATCAAACCAAATCAAAACCTAATTTGAAATTGAAAACTACGGTTGACTTGATTCTGACCAAATTTGTTTTCAGTTCCATTTGAACTTGCCAACTTGGATACATAGACAACCCATTGTATTGGGTACAATACAACCATTCGGATATGTTGACACCGATATGTTGATAACCCATTCTATTGAATGCACTCATATAATTTTATAATTTGATTTAAATTTTACTTTAATTCTTATTATTTTAATGAGCGAATTACACTAACAGTCCCTATAGTTTGGGACTCGTATCACTTTGGTCTCTGATTTTTCAATTGTGACACATTTGATCCTGAATTTTGAATCTTTTCTAAATAAGGACAATTGAAGATACCATTGCTTAATTTTAAAGGCAAAGTCGTCAATTTGACAAAATATAAAATAATTTAATAAAAATAAATGTCAAAAAAATATTTTTGAATTTTTAAAAATAATTTCTACCCACCAAAGATAAAATTATGTAAAATTGATAATCTTTTAGACATTTATTTATTTTACTAAATTAATTTTAATTATGTGTTTGGATAATGATCATATAATTGGTGATTGTTACGCTTTTAATTTACAATCGATATATTTAATATATGAAATGTTTTTAGTTTGAAATTTTTTGATTTAATGAATTAGTTTAATAATGATATCAAAATTGTCACCATATTTGACTTTTGAAAAAATAGAAACTAATTTAATGAAAATAAAAACAATTACACACTACATGATCATCATCCAATCACATAATAAAATTTAATTTGGTAAAATAAATAAATAAATAAATGTGTAAAAGATTTATTAATTTTACATAATTTTATCTTTAGTGGGTAAAAATTATTTTTAAAAGTTCAAAAATATTTTTTTGACATTTATTTTTGTCAAATTAGTTTATATTTTATCAAATTGACGACTTTACCCTTGAAATTGAGCAATGGTATCTTCAATTGTCCTTATTTAAAACAAGATTCAAAATTCATAGTCAAATATGTTGCAATTGAAAAGTCAGGGACCAAATTGACATAAGGCCCAAACTATAGGAACCGTTAGTGTAATTCACCCTATTTTAATTTAAATAAATTGGTTTTTATACTTCTGATTCATTTTCAATTTGGCCAATCTTCGACTTAAAAATAGGGAAACTTACGTGTGAATCCTACTAATTTATTGTCTAATAGATCCTATAATAATTAATGACATTTTTCATCATACTATTTAAAAATGTCATTAATTATTAATTTTCAGCAATAGTTTAAAAATTCTGTCACAAAAAATATCATTAATTATAAATTTTTGTGACAGTTTAAAAAAATCATCACAAAAAAAGTTACTAATTTTTAACTTTCAGCGATAGTTTGAAAAATTCGTCACAAAAAAGTCACTAATTGTAAATTTTAAAGACAATTCATAAAAATCATGAAAAAAAAAGTCACTAATTGTCAATTTTTATGCAAAACATCATAAAAAAAAAATTATTTTTAGCAATGATTGTCCAATAGATCATATGATAATTATGACATTTTTCATCATACACTATTAAAAAACATCACTAATTGTTAATTTTCAGCGACAGTTTGAAAATTGTCACAAAAAATGTCATTAGTTTTAAATTTTAGCAACAGTCTAAAAAAAATCATCACAAAAAAATTTACTAATTTTCAACTTTCAGCGACAGTTTGAAAATTCGTCACAAAAAGTCACTAATTGTAAGTTTTAATGACAATATATAAAAACAGTGACCAAAAAAAAAAGTTACTGATTGTCTATTTTTATGCAAAACGTCACAAAAAATTATTTTTCACGACGATTATATTAGATTTATTTTCAATAAGACTTAATGGGAATTAAGTCGAACTATTAGGACCTATTGATAGTTTATTCTTAAAAGTATCATGATATCAATTATAAGGATGGACCTATCTAAAAAATAATAATTATAAGGATGGACAAAAATTTATAAGAATGAAACAGATGTACAATGAGAAACCCACCTTCTTAAATACCTTAATGTTCCAATGTTTTGATTTCCAACTCTTGAAATCAAATTCAGATATGACCCGTAGCGGTTGACTAGACCACCGTCCTTCTGCGTGATTGGTTGCTTTTGATCCACATCACCTGTTTGTGCCACCTAGACATCCACATCAGCTTCATCTTCTTCCTTTTAGGTGACTTCCTCTTCTTCCATGCTCCCACTTGTTCCACCACATGAAGTGTTTAGTATTGATTCAAACTCATTAATATTGTTATACAAATTAACAAAATATATATATATATATATATATTTTACACACCTATGTGGCACCTATTATCTTAGGGTAATACTATATTAACAAAAAAATAATAAATAAAAATAAATAAATAAATAAATAATCAGTACATAATAATTTATCTTATTTATATCTATCTTTATTAAAAGTATTAAAAGTCAAAATAGCCATTATTGTGATATATAATTACAACAATGCCGTGTTATTTTGGCCTTAACAAGTAATGGTAAATAATGTTCTCAAAAAAAGTAATGGTAAATAATGTTCTCAAAAAAAGTAATGGTAAATAAAAAAATTATACAAAATGATGAATAAAGCATTACCACATCATTCTTGTGATGTGTTATACTTTATATGAAAGATTTTTCCCTTCAATTTTTGTATATAATGTACAGATATCATTATTGAAGCAGGTCTTATTTTTTCAAAACTTTATTATTACCACTACAGCAAATCAAGGATTTAACGGCGTTTTATTAAACGTCACGTTTTCTAATTTTTAACGGCGTTTTTTAACCGTCGCATATTTTTTTAACCAAAACGGCACCGTTTTCTAATTAAAGGCGTTTAAAAGCGCCTCCAAAGGCGGTAGATACACGCGCCCCTTTTTTTGAAGCCCTTATTTTTTAATCTGAGCCCACTCTCTTATACGCACGCATCTCTCTTACCTTGTACGCAGACATCTCTCTCTCTCTCTCTCTCTCTCAGCGACGAAGAAGACGAAGGAGATAACTCTAGGAAGAAGCTTCGTCTCTCGAAAGATCAATCGGCTGTTCTTGAAGAGAGCTTCAAAGAACACGAGCTCCATTGGCTGTTCAGAGCGATTTCGAAGATTCAGATCGATATCAATCGGCTGTTTCGAGCGATTTCGAAGCTCCGTCGCCACCGTCATCTGCACCGGCAAGGTAGTGTGCTCCACCGTCTCTCTCTCTCTCTCTCTCTAGATCTCATACTGATTGTACCTTTATAAGGTTTTCTGGTTCTGAGTTGGTTCAGAAGTATATTGGTGAGGGCTCTCGAATGGTTAGATAACTTTTTGTTATGGCCAGGTTTGTCCGACTTCATTGATAACATTGTTATTGCAAAAAAATTATAATATCTTGTATATCAGGTTAATAAATCTTTTTAGTCTACAGAAGTGTTATATAGTTCCTCTTACATGTTTTATGTGTGATTTATTTTTGTTTTTGTTGCACAGGGAGCATGCTCCATCAATCATCTTTATGGATGAAATCGACAGCATTGGATCTGCTTGAATGGAATCTGGATCTGGTAATGGTGATAGTGAAGTGCAGGGGACGATGCTGGAGCTTCTCAATCAACTGGATGGATTTGAGCATCTAACAAAATCAAAGTACTGATTTCTTGTTTCATTCTCTTAAACTAGCAACATGTATGTGCACCTATGTTAGTTATCTGCTCTTTTACTCTTATGTCGACTCTAAGCAACAAATGAGTTAGCCTTGGTTTATTTAATGTTAAATGCCCTAGAATCCTAGTACCATCATGTTTATTCCTCCTATTTTTTAAATTTATTTTTAAAATTTTTAATTTTTTAATACTAGAAATTAGAGATAGCATGGATAAAGAAAACTAAATTGTTTTTTAAGGTTGCTGGCTGGATTCATACTCCACTTGTTGCATTGGATATATATATATCAAGTGATTAATTCATATTCATGACTCTCAAATTGTTTTTGTATTGAAAAAATGGAAACAGAGATGCCGGGAGTGGTATCGGTGTTTAGGAATAACAGGTATCATGTTATTACAATTACTGAGTACTTAAGGTTGGGTATTGGGTATTTGGTGTTTAGGAATAACAGTTTTCACTAATCATATTTGGTTTCTCTTGCGAATAATTGATGTCATTGCACTTTAGTGTGTCATGATGAAGGACGAGTGATCTATTTTTTGCGCATCATTCTATTCTTTTGAAGGTTATTCTTTCTGATGCCAATGTTCCTGGTGAAGGGGAACATAAAATTATGTCAAATATTCGTCTTCAAAGAAACCTTCCTGGTTATGATCCCAACACACGCCATTGCTTGTATGGTTTGGTACGTCTTCTCTATCCTATCTGTGAATCTATTATAAATTTCTTTCTGTTTTGCTGTTCTTTAGTGTTATTGCAATGTTCTTATTGGAATTTTAACATGTTGCCACGTAACAGGATGCTGATTTAATCATGTTGGCTTTGGCTACCCATGAAGTCCATTTTGCAATACTCAGGGAGGTTAGTGTATTACGATAAAATAATTCATTTTTTCTGAAGACTCTTGACTAACATGAGTGTAACTGTGACTTCACAACAACCACCAAGGTTGATGATGGGAGTTGGCCTCATTTGTTTGTGGAATTAGGTTTAATGTAATTATTGTAAAATTAAATGCGGAGATTATAATCTCCTAATATTAGATTATAAATGTAAAATAAATTGTGTTTATTTTTACATTAGTGTAATGATATTAGTTGGTTGAGGTTAAATATATTAAATTACGTAAAAGTTCCCATTATAGAAAAGATGATTTTATTATTTTTGTAAAATAAAATACAATAAGGTATTTTTACCTCCAATATCATGGGATTGAATTAGCAAACACAAATCCGTCATGGTATTGAGGGTTTCAAAGCCTCACAAGACTTTTAATCCCATATTAATTTTTCAAAACAAACATATGTTTATAGATCCCACCTCGCTACTAATTTAACTTCACCCTTTTATCTCTAAAGTCAAGCAGATAGTTGGTCTTGAAAAATATCTATTAGAGACCCTATGGTCATACCACTTGCCATGAAATATCAACATTGGTGTCTGAATATGTAATACAAAAATGTTGTGGACTACAAAAATATATTCTGAATTTTACTCTAAAAAATGAGTGTATAATACACAATTAAAGTTAACGAGAAGTGGGTCACGCCATAACAAATGTAGTTCATTAGTTTACCTTTCTGAGTAATTTTTTAAATTTATAGTATTATTGTATGTAATATATCGAATTCATTTTTACTTCTATTTGCCTTCCTCTTTCCTCTACATGGACTGATAATTAGGACATAGGATGTAAAGGGGAATTCTACTTATTTGTGTTTTCTTTTCCTTTTTGAGTCAATTCTTTATTGGTTTGGTACCCTTTGCAAATTACAAATTATAAGATGCAAAGATTCTTTATTGGTTGGATTCAATGTGTGTAGCGGTACTTAATTGTGTTAGATGTGTCTTTTCAGCTGAACTTCTTTAATTAGCTCATTGCTGAGGTCTTGAAAGTATATAACTCAATGATTTTTTCATTCGCAGAGATTCAGATCAGTCTCGGTGATTTCATTCGCAGAGATTCAAATCGGTCTCAATGATTTTTTACCATGTGCTTCTTGGCTTATCAGGTATGGTCTGCTCCAAATTATTGTTATCGCTGTGGTAATGTAGCTTCAATATTGAGCTTCAATGAGAATATGGTACTACCACTAAACTTTTCACTCTTTTAACTTGGTTGTGGCTTTTTGGCTCATTTATATAGATTTGATTAATTGAATTTTCTATGGGTGCTGTGTTTTACCCCTTTGTCTGTTAGGAGAGAGAGGTGAAGTTCTTCACTGAAATAGAGGAAAAGAACCAGATGAGAGGCCCCAGAACTGGAGTGCCTTATTTCTTATGAGTGAGGATTTGTTTGCTTAATTACCCTGTACTATTGTTTGAAGTTTGATGCACTGCTGTTTTCATTGTGGGGGGGAGAGAAAGAAGATATGGACAGATGTTTTCCTTAGAGGATCCCTAAAAAAGATTACATGAATATTCTTGCAACATGGAATACATTCAAGCTTTTGTTCCTAACCTGCTCTGCTTTTAAATAGCTTGTTTGTGTTGTAAACGCCTACTTTTCCTTTTTCGTTGCTTCTGTTTTAGTTTATTATACATTTTTTAAAAATCTTTTATCTAGTTTGTGAGTTTATTTGGAATCCGATAAGCTTACAGTTAGTAGCTGGCCAGTGCTAGATCAGATGATTTGGAAATTTGAGAGATTAAATCTATATTCCTCATTGAGTTAAGACATTTTATTTCGGATTGACTATTGAGTGAGTTCATTCTCTCGTCTCTACTTGTAGCATCCATTCTAGGGGAACCTACATGGATCTCAAACGCCACACCAAAAGGCTAAATAGGTAAGTTTCTTCAAAGGGCTATCAGTCCACCAGCAGCAGCCCAGTAAAAATTTAAGGTTGTGTTTGGATGTGCAGAATCATTTTATTGTTTGGTGTCGTTTATCTTATTTGTTTTAAAATTTGCAGCTAACCCCTTTATAATTTTTTTTGGAACTAAATGTTATATGAGGATCTACCTGCAATTGACTGCCTTGAAGATCACAAAAGACCAAGTTCATCACATTTGAGAAGGAAATAAGATTTAATCTTTGTTGATGAATTACCCTACAGATGAAGAGAAGCAAAAGTGGATAGACATCTGAAAGCAACCTCAACAATCTGGCTGCTCTCTTAGGGCAGAGGCGTAGTATGCCTCCTCACAGCTACAAGGCCTTTATCTTGAAACATGTATTTAAGACCTTCCTGCACAAGTTGATGGCTCCTTGTTTGTGTAAACTCATCAGGATTGGCTGGGCAGGGCTACTAATTGGGCTAAATTCAGTGCAACAGCAGGGCTAGGTGTTATTCACAGAGGCCACCTGCAACAGGGCAGATCGCTGATGGCCCCTTACTTGCCACAGAGTGGGGCTGGTGGTGGTGGCAGTCTATACTCTGAAGGTGGGAACTATTTTAGACTGAGGTATTATGTTCTACATGATCCTTATTATACGGGACTACTGGAGTGAGAAGATCCTTTATAAATTATACTTACTGATTACAATAACATCTAAATATATGTTTAGGTTGCAAGGTGAGGTGTGGGGTTGGATGTCTTTTTTCATTGGTGTGGCTGCTGTTGGTATTGGATCCTCTTATTATCATCTCAAGCCAAATGACGCTACTCTTGTGTGGGATCGTTTGCCGGTGAGCTTCGTCTTGCCTGAGCTTCTATTTAAAATGTCCTCAATATTTTTCTGTTATGACATTTGATCAATAATTATATAGATGACTATTGCATTCACGTCAATCATGGCAATCTTTATAATTGAAAGAATCGATGAGCAAAAGGGAACGGTGTCCATTCTTCCCCTACTCTTGGCAGGTGTTATAAGCATATTGTATTGGAGGTAAGCATGTGTACCTTTCCTCAATTATAAAGGATTTTGTTTTTCTATTTTAGGTGATGAAGTTCATACTTCTGTATGGGAGAAAATGCCAGAATGCGACAGTGCCTTTGGATTATATAACATTTTGTTGTAATGCCTTTTGAGTCGTCAATAAATACAAATGTTTTGGTGTTTGAACTTCTCCCAAATGATTCACATCTAAAGTTAATTTTGCCAAGATATTTGCATGAGCACGACCCTACAATTCCAAGTAAACATTTATTGTATGTTGACTTGTGCATTAACCTGCAGGTTTTTTGATGACCTCCGCCCATATGCACTGGTTCAGTTTGTTCCTTGCATTGTAATTCCGATAATGGCTATCTTGTTGCCTCCAATGTACACACATTCCACATACTGGCTTTGGGCTGCAGGTTTGTATATTTCATCATGTGGGCTCTTCTGTTTACTAAATCTGTTAGTTTTTTGTGCCATTAATTGCATAACATGCAGGATTTTATCTTTAGCTAAGGTTGAAGAAGCTGCAGATAAACCAATTTATAAATGGACATATCATATTGTCAATGGGCACACTCTTAAGCATTTGTGTGCTGCAATGGTTCCAGTCTTCTTGACACTTATGCTTGCAAAGAGGACTATTGAAACAGAGAGGTATTCTTTTTTTTATTCTTCGACTTTGTTTGACTTCCTTCTATGACACTTGGTTTTGAAGAGATTTTTAATAGGATAATTATGTTTATTCTCTAATATTTTTGGGCACAATAATTAGGGACATTAAACTACTTAAAGATCATCTTGTTTGAAAACTATTTTTGATTCAATTATACGTTCTTAAAACATATCAAGTTTCTGTGGATCCTCTGTAAAGATCACCTTTCATTGATTTGATGCATGGATGTTTATTTTTCTTGCACAATGCTTGATCATACCTGCAAATTTATCTATATTACAGGACCGACGTTCACAAGATAATGTCAGCATCATCATTGTTGATTTGGGGTATATACTTGTATGCATTAAGTTAATTTAATCTAATGTTTTCCATTCTAATCTAATGTGTCAATCTATTGTACTGATATTAACCTTTCTAATTTGGTCATGGCTATGACTTTTTGCAGGAGGACAGACTGGCAAAGTTTGCCTCGTTCAGAAAGAAATTTTTGTTTATGAATTGGGCCAAGCTTTTGCTACTATCGGTATTGTGTCATTAGGAGTATGGATGTCTTCTCTGCTTTCTGCATGAGTTCTCAAGCCTGACTTTGTAAATAAATCCTCACGGATTTCTAATATATTGTGTTTAGATATATTATGTAATTGTACATGTATCACATCTTATTGCGTTGTTTTTTATTTTTAATTTTGTTTTCAAACTTAGTTTATTTATTATTTTAATAAACATCAATTATTAGTTCTTAATAATTGTTTATGACAGGTATTTTTTTCAACCATATAAAATTAGCACAACTTTAAAAATAAAAATAATGGCTATGGCGGCGTTTTTTCAACGTCACTATATCCCTACCCCAACGGTTAGATTTTTAAAATGTATAAATGTCTTTAACAGTGTTTCCAAAACGTCGCTAAATGTCATAGTGACGTCAGAGTACAATTAGGATAGGACATTTGGCGGCGTTTGTAAAAACGCCGCCTATACTAATATAACGACGTTTTCAAACGCCATAAAGCTATAGCGACGGCCGTGTCGTCGGCGTTTGGTACTAAACGTCACAAAAAAGAATTAGCGACGTTTCAGTACCTATAGCGGCGTTTTTAAAACGCCGCTAAAAGTCAATTTTCCATATCTGTAAAATTTGTATATAAAATTTGTTAGCATGCACTATATATATATATATTATTTTTTTAACAGGATGTTACCTCTGCTAGGTTGGGTAAGCCTGGGCCTTTTGATATTGAGACAGTCCTCTTCCTGAAAGTCGCCACTTCCACTAGGTCTTCTCTTTAATGGAGCATTATTAGCATTTTCAACTCCTTGGGACATAACAATCAAATTGTCATCTTGGGATGCTTGATGATCATTCCTTTCGAAATCTCCTTTGTAAACCAAACGAACCCCACATTTTTTAACCTCAATTTCCTTACAATCCCATTCAACTTTAAATTCTTCACGCTCATTTAAATTCTCCACCATTGAATCTAATAATTCATTTCGGTGTGTCAAGTAGATCACTCCCACATTTTCGGATTGAATAGAAGGGCATTTTGTCGTCCATGATGTAACAAGTACGGTCTTATGCCTCATATTAAAACAAAGATGATCGAATACATCCTCTTCTCCGATTGCAACAAGAGCAATAGCAATAGCAATTCCCAAGAACCTGCTATTAAACTTCAAACATACTGAAGACTCATCATTACTTTGATGGTTAAACCACTTCGGGATGTCACTTCCAGGAAATATAATTCTAAATTTGTATATCTCACGCGAAATACTTCCCTGTACAACGAAGATCGGTCACAATGTATTGTGCTTAAACCACAGAGAGAGAGAGAGAGAGAGAGAGAGAGAGAGAGAGAGAGAGAGTACCTGAAATAGACTTGAAATGAATTCATCTGTTAGGATATTGCTTTCCTTATTTTCAACCAATTTGAAGCAATTCAAAAAATCAAATCTTTCAATGTCTTTGTATAAGAATGGACTCGCTATTTTTCTTAATGATTTGCAATGATGTGCCTCTATAACACTAATGTCTGAAGAAAGCTCTGGCAATTCTTGAACCTTTTTGCAATTGGACAAATATATCTCATCCAACAATTTAAGTTGGTTCATGCTTGAAGGTAAACTTTCAAAATTGTTTCCCTTTAGATCTAATACTGTCAAATAGCAGAGCCGGCAAATTGAAGACCGGAGTTGTGTAATTCTTGTATAGTCTGCAGTAAGTTTCTCTAAACTGACTAGATCACCGACTTCTTCAGGAAGTTTCTCAAGTTTTGAGCACCAAGAGAGCATTAAACTTTTAAGAGCTTTTAATTGCACTGCTGGAAAATAGATTTTTAGCGGCGTTTAAAACACGCCGCTATAAGTGTTAAAAACGCCGCAAATTCCTTTTGCGACGCTTAAAACCAAACGCCGAAGACGCGGCCGTCGTTATAACTTTGTGGCGTTTTGAAAACGTCGTGATATTATTATAGGCGGCGTTTTTAAAAATGCCACCAAATGTCCTTCTAAACACATGCTGACGTCACTGATGATATTTAACGTTTTGGAAAAACGCCATCATATCTTTTTTTTTAAATATGACCGTTAATAAGCAGGGTTTAAGAGGCGTTTGTAAAAGTGCCGTCATATCCCTCTTTTTTTTTTTTTTTTTTTTGAAATTGTGCTAATTTTATTTGATTGACTTAAAAAAATACCTGTAAAATAGCACTAACATAAAATAATAACTCCTATTCAAATAGCTGTAATGAAGCATTAATTCACTTCCTCATTCAATTAATATCCAATCACCATTATCCATAAAATTAACATATACAAAATCTAAAAATCATATTTTAACATTAACCACAAACTAACATATATCCAAAAATCATGTCTTAGCATTAAACTTGTAGCCTTCACTGGTCTACATGTCTGCATCAGAATATAAACTGCAATCAGATTCACCAAAATAAACACAAATTGAAGAATTTGTACCCAATACTTATAAACAGTACTTAAAACTTGAAGAAACACTAACAAGAAGATTTTATCACATACCAAGAAGCACTAAATACATATAAAGAAAAGGGCATATCCAAAGACAATACAGACACATGAGAATCATGTAAAATTAAATAAATAATGCTCTCATAGCATAAACAAATTTAGGGCCATTTGATCTAACTCCCACTCATTGTGTGCTTCTTTGTTTTTGTTAAATCTGATACAGAACATCAGCAGAACAAGTTGTGTGCTTCTTTGTTTTTGTTATATCCTCACATGACGACACAATTGTGTTAAATAAATGTACTAGAGGAAACAAAGAGCACTTCATCATGTAGTAAACATGTCAGTGTAACACATACAAAAATAATACTGATTATTAACTTATGTTAACTGATTGGTTGGTTGAACTAACAAGCCTGAAATTCTACGGCACTGAACATGCTTCCTGTGAGCAAGTTCAACCTTAATGCCTCTGAGAGCTCTCGACTTGATAATAACAAACAAAATCAGTTCCAATAATTTGGAAAGAGAAAACATTAAACCTGAAATATTAATATTGACCCGAAATACAACCACTACCACCCAAAAGAAAAAATAGTAAAATGCTTATAAGAATAGCATCTAGTCATGGAAATTCTATTTCTTCACCTTCAGTCTATATCGTAACCCTCAGTTTTGTTCCATCTCAGCCTAAAATATTTAGTATTCACTTTTCAACAAATTAATATAAAATCCTACTGTATGTCGTGAGGTATAGCTACCAAAAAATACCTTAAGACATTCTTGATCGGATAGAGGCCTTATCAGATCCTTAACATTGAAATACTTTGCAACAAAGTCAGTAACAAGAATGGGTTTGTAGAATGCTCTGGCTGACATATCTGCAAAACAACATTCAGATGTCCGATTAAGAATGATCAACAACATCATAATTTTTGGAGGCCCATAATAACCTCAGCCAGTGCTATATATTTCATAAAATATGGGAAGAGGGAGTGGAGAGTTGAAAAATATTTCTACCAATATTAAGGGAGAGGCCCATCTGAATAGGACGAAGACTTTGATAGAATAGCATTAACTTCAACTAAAGCATACCATATTTCTTGTTGGCACAAATTCGCATCTAGATAATGACATAAGAGCCACCATCTTACTCAAAATCAATAAGAAAAAGATTAAAGCTAGTTTTCCATTTGAGTTGAAAAGCAATTGATAATAAGGTTACTATTTTCAATGCTCTTCACCAATCACACTTCAATAAAGACATATATATACAACTCAACTATAACAAATTGCAATGAAACCACAAAATAGAGATAACCTTGCTCCTCTATCTTGGTCGACGAGCTTGATGACAAAGTCCTTGGAAGAAAAAGGCAAAGGCCCAGCAGTGTAGACACTCTTCCTTCCATCATAAGCTAGCTGTCGCTTGCCCAAGTGTGACTCACGCTACAATTCAACAAGCTTGTTAATGATTTCCCGATGGAGTTTTTTGGAAATAACCTCAGGTGTGATTATTACCTATATATATCATTAAGTGAAATTGTGATTTAACCATAACAAGAATTAGTTGTAGAGAGGCAAATTACAAAACAGCAATGCCAATAGAAACAAAACTGAAACTAATAAACTACTATGCAACACAGTATACAAAACTCAAAAAGAGCAGGCAAAATATTTCATAAACTATCTTGGTTCATAAAAACTTCTATTATTTGCATCTACATTATACATGGACAAAAATAGCAATTAAAAAAAAAAAACTAAGCAAGCAATCAAAACTCAAGATTTTAACAGTAATATGTTAACCCATAAGACAAGGATATGAAATTGATAAACAATATAAACACATGTATATGTTGTACTTGTCATAAAACAGAGGTTTGAGGCATTTCAAAAAATGGAAAAATACAGAAGAAATTTCAAATAGCAATATTCTCAGAGGTAATAAATGCATAAGACTAGCTTATACACACCCAAATACATACCAAAAAAAAAAAAAATCAGATTTACATAAATACATAAACATACACACATTGTACATGATACAATATATACATAACATCAAAATGATTTCCATATGTGGATAAGAATAAAACAACCAAATGTTAACGTCATTGAATACTATTCTGTGTATAGCATCAGCAAATGATAAAGTTACATTCAGCAAAGCAAGTAGACAGCAATATAGACATAAAGGTACGAGAACTACTTACCGAGTTACCAAATGCAACAACACCCTTCATGTGGTCAACTTTCATTGCAAGGAAATTATGTTTGACTGCATCAACAGAGATTTTCTCCACAGCAGAAAATTCAAAAAAGGTGATCATTTTAGATAAATTCTCTATCTTCATTGACTGATACACCTGAGACACCTAGAAAACAAGAAATGAAAAATATCAAGCACGATGAAAATAGTTTTTAGAAAATGCATAAAATTGGAAAAAAAAATAAGTACCGAAAATGAAACCTAGCACCCGTGTACCTGCTGAAGCAATCTTAGAGTGGCAAGCTTTTCCAGCATGGGAATGTATTAAGAAAGATGGACCTCTGGTACAGAAGATGCTGAAGCAAGCTTACCCCCAAGTTTGGAAATTTTGGTTAACAAAGGCTGCACTTTTGATGCAAGATCTAGAGGGAAAAACTCATGCTCCAAAAGATGGTAAAGATCTTTTACTTCTTGAGTCACACAGGTCATTACACCTTTTGCAACCTGCCAAAATGTCAAGATCAGACAATGCTGAAAAGAAATCAACATAAACACTTTCCTCTGAAGCATTTTTTTGCAACACAAAGTGCCAAACACCAGTTTCTTTAACAGAATGGCTAATGCACAAAGAAAAGATAATCACATCAGCAGGTTGAGTGTTGATGGGAAAGTTTCGACTAGGGAGGAGGATATCTCTAAAACTATTGTGGAGTTCTATAGCAGGCTTGATTCTGAGCCAAATGTTGGGACCCTAATTGGAAAATTGGGGGTTAGTATGCTATAGGAGAAGGACAGGAACTAGTTAAAAATACCATTTTCAGAGGAAGAAGTAATTGAGGCTCCTCAATGATGACTAAGCTCCACGGCCAAGCAGTTCTGCATGCTTTTTTGGGACAAGAGTTTGAGATGAGTACGAATGCCTCCTCCATTACCCCATGTCAAATAAAGGGGTGCAGTGGACATTCAAGATTAAGACCTGTTGATTTATATTATATAATGTAGTATACATTAGTAATATAAATCAGATTAGTGTAGTATTTGCTTTAGATAGATTAGTGGATTGCTTTTGGTTAGTGGTAATATATCATATAATTAGTGCTTTAGGTTAATGCTCCATCATGTTTAGTGGTAATATATCATATAGTTAGTGCTTTAGGTTAATGCTCCATCATGTTTAGTGCTCATGTTTAGTGCTCCATTAGTTTGATTGCCCCATTCCATTTCTCTCTCTATAAAAGAGAGCCCATGTAAGAACATTGTATATATCAATAATACATTAAATTTTCCTATATGGTATCAGAGCAGGTTTAGAACCTAATATTTTAGCTTCACCGGCGGGTGGCAACCTCGCCTTGGCCGCCCGCCGGACCTCAACCTATTCCTCTGTATATTGATTTCAAAACTTCGCTAAGATCCGGCCAAGGCCCAAGCCACTGTCGCCTACTTTACTTAGCATTCTGCAATTCTGTCTCCTCTTTCAAACAACCCTATAATCGCTGAGTGTTTCCTCATTCCTGGTATGGCCAATAATGCTCAATTTCCTGGCATGCAGTTCCGACCTGTGGTTCCAGTACCTGTGGTACCAGCACAGCAATCACAGTCAACACTTTCAGCAGGTTGGCCGCACAAACATTGGGTTGTCTTCTCACAGTCAACACTTTCAGTTTTCTCAACCAGTGCAGCAACTACCTATCTGGAGGCCAACTACAAAGAAATGCTGATGCTTTGTCCCAGTATCAGCCAATATCCCAGACAAATGTGTCTAATTCTGCTGTTGGGGGACAACCTTGGCTGCTGACTGGAAGCCAGACTACAACCTCAGTTGTATCTGTGCAGCAGATTGCAGCAGATTGGGGGATATTTTGAAGCCTGATTTGATCTTCCCTTTACTAGAGACTCTTCCAATGGAAGAGCAGCTAACATCATATTTACCTGAGGGCCAATGGACTCCAGAGGAGTTAATGGATTTACTGCAGAGCCCTCCTTTCCGCCAACAAAATTCGCTGCAACAGATGCAGCGTACTATGCAGGGGCATCTATTTCCCCATCAACAGGAGCAGAAAGCAGGATTCCAACACAGAGAAGATGTTGATTCTCAACAAGGAAAGCAAAAATAGAAAATTTCACATTTGCAGAGCTGAGGCGACAGCAGCAGCTGATGGGCAGCCTCTATTTGCAGAATCAGAACCACCCAAATTTATGGGTGTTGAGATTGTTACTCTCAAGAAAAATTATACCTCTTGGGTTGATGTTCTTTTGTACACAACCAAAGATGTGTTGGTTGTGACAGCTAAAGGGTCTAGTGCTGAGATCATACCATTCTTGAAAACTTGGGTTAATTTGCCCATGGCTATTGGGATTATGCTTTTGTACACAAAATTGGCTAATGTGTTGTCAAAGCAAGCTCTGTTCTACACAGTCATACTCCCTTTCATTGCCTTTTTGGGTTTTTTGGGTTTGTTCTCTATCCTCTCAGCCATTATTTCCACCCTACAGCTCTTGCTGATAAGCTTCTAGCCACTCTTGGACCGCGGTTTCTCGGCCCACTTGCGATTATAAGGATCTGGAGTTTCTGTCTGTTCTATGTCCTGGCTGAGCTCTGGGGTAGTGTGGTGATTTCAGTGCTGTTTTGGGGGTTTGCCAATCAGATTACTACGGTTGATGAAGCCAACAGATTCTATCCTTGGAGCCAATGTTACAGTTCCGTTCTAAGAGCCTTTAAGGCTCAAGCGGATGCCATTACTTGGGAGAAGGAAAGTTTCATAACTGAGCTCAGAAAGAGCTGAGATTATCAAATGAAGAACATAGAGAGCTTCTTGGGAGGGTTAATGCTGATGATGTCATTCGGAGGATAAGGGAGTGGAGACAGGCGGGTGGGCTTCAACCTGGCATGCTTAGTACTGGTCAAGCTGTTCATGATCCAGTGCCCAGTCCCACTGTCTCAGCATCACGCAAGAAACAGAAGATAACCCAGTCCGTACCTTCCCAATCCTTTGACGTGCCATCTCCTCCTTTCCACCCACACACGGTGGCTGCTTCCACCCATCTTTTTTTTTTATTTTCTTTATCCTCCATTATTTTCTTTTCTTTTATCTTTATTCTTAAACAAAACACCACCAACAACATTTTCCAAACTTGTCATTTATTCATCTCGGGGATCAACCCCGATCACATTTTTACACAAAAAAAAAAAAAAAAAAAAAAAAAAAAGAAAAAAAAAACCTCACCAAAACAAATCAACCACAACCCACACAACAAAAACCGGCCTTATTTTTTCGCCTCTTCTGCCGATCTCTTCCTCTTACCTTTGTCTTGGGCGTCCCTTGCCGGGACTGCCTCCGTGTTTCCCACGCCGCCGAGCACGTTCGAAGGCCCATCTCCAGCACTCCCTCCAAGAACAACCACAGTATTTCCGCCACCAGAGTCTGCTCCCCGCCGGCCATCAAAGGTGAGATACGTCGGTGCCCCAAATCTCGCCATGGAGGTGGTTTGCCTTTTCAGCTCCTTGTTTTCAGCCTTCAAGGCACAAATCTCTGCCCGTGCATCTCTGTACATGCACTGGAGTAGGGAGAGTTGGGCGTTGACCTGGTATACCTCACACGCCTTGTTTTGCAGCCGGTGAGACAGGTTCGTGACCGCTGCAACTGTCTCCATGCAAGACCTCAATGTGTAGTGGTTGGCCTCGATATCATTTTGGGTCGCCATCACCTGGTCGACTGATAGTGTGGGAAGACTAGGTTGAGTCAGAGCAGGGGCACTTGGCACCGAGGAGCTCGATGGCCCATTGAGATCTGGAAAAAGAGAGAGAGGGCGAGATGAAGCCATGTCTAGGAAGAGAAAGGAAAGAAGGGAGTCTCAGCGGAATGACAGAATATCGAAGAGGCAAAGAAGAAGGGGGCGAGAAAGATGGCAGCGTAATGGAGAAGAAGCAAAAGAAGCGAGTGGTTAAAAAGAAGCTGGAAGATACTGCAGAGAAGAAGCAGACGAGAGAGACAGACAAGAAAGGGAGAGGCCCGAGGCAAGTTTGCAAATCGAGGGGGCTGCTTTTGTCGGACGGCCGGCACGCCTTTTGATGGCACGCCTTTTGAGGGTGCGACTTTTAAGGGTCCGACAAGACTCTGTAAACTGTCCCGACATTGATTCCGGTTAGCTCTTATATGGGTCCGACAAGACTCTGTAAACTGTCCCGACATTGATTCCGGTTAGCTATTATATGGGTCCGACAAGACTCGGTAAACTGTCCCGACATTGATTCCGGTTAGCTCCTATATGGGTCCGACAAGACTCGTAAACTGTCCCGACATTGATTTCGGTTATCTGCTACAACGGTTCGACACAGCCATATAGTGTCTTCTACAACGGTCCGACATGACCCAGTAAACTGTTTTCTACAACGGTCCGACATGACCCAGTAAACTATTTTCTACAACGGTCCGATATGACCCCATAAACTATCTTCTACAACGGTCCGACATGACCCAGTAAACTGTTTTCTACAACGGTCCGACATGACCCCATAAACTGTCTTCTACAACGGTCTGACACGACCATACAGTGTCTCCTATCTACTTTTATTTGTCAGATTATTTTTTCCTGTTTTGTTACTCTCTCCAAACTCAAGTTGGTTGGTTTCAATCCCTCTTGAGTTTGAGGGGGGCTGTTGATTTATATTATATAATGTAGTATACATTAGTAATATAAATCAGATTAGTGTAGTATTTGCTTTAGATAGATTAGTGGATTGCTTTTGGTTAGTGGTAATATATCATATAATTAGTGCTTTAGGTTAATGCTCCATCATGTTTAGTGGTAATATATCATATAGTTAGTGCTTTAGGTTAATGCTCCATCATGTTTAGTGCTCATGTTTAGTGCTCCATTAGTTTGATTGCCCCATTCCATTTCTCTCTCTATAAAAGAGAGCCCATGTAAGAACATTGTATATATCAATAATACATTAAATTTTCCTACATGTGCAATCAAACTCCACCAGTGGGAGACAAGCCAAGCCTTATGACCATTCGTGAGGTATATTTTAGCACTGGCCTCTTTCCCAATGGTTACTATTTCTGATTTTGGAGAATGTTTTAAGTATTGGTTTTAATAACGGAGGCAGATAGTATTATTATTATTTTTTAATATCTATATGATTATATCTATTTATTTGATCACTGGACGGTTGCAATTTTCTGAGGAGTCATATAAGCTGCAACTGTTCTGCAGATTTTGCCATTTCGGTTTCATGATCTTCACATTGATTGATTGCTATAATAAGGTTTTGTTTTCCAAAGGTTGTTGATTAGTTTTTCCTTTTTATTCTCCATCATATTTGCCATAAAGCTGACAGCTTGAAACTCTACTGTTAGGAGGAAAGCAAATTTAGAATTTCAAATTAACCTTTCAATTTTTCAATCTTTCAGGCGCATTTGCAGTTTTGCCTTTGAGTAATGGAACAACTTGCACAAGCCAATCTTCAAACACACACTTCAAAATAACAAACCTAACCTAGTTACTCTTACAACCAAGCCCAAAACTCTACACATTGAGTCAACTCCAGTGAGTGTCCTTTGTTCGATTCTTCGTCGTCTTCTTCTTCATCGTTTTTCTTCTTTGTTTATTCTTTGATTCTTCTTCTTGGTTTTTTACATTTTTTTGTCTTTTCTTTTCTGCAGTGCAGCAACAAGAGCCACTCGAAGTCGATTTCCTCCCTTTTTCGAAGTTGATTTCATCTGTTTTTCGCAGCAACAAGAAGGTAACTTCAGCCCAGCCCCTGTTTTTTTTTTGCCCTTGTTTTCTTGCTCCTGTTTTTGCTACTGTTTTGCTCTTTTCTGGTTTTTTTTTTTTTGGACTTGTCTTTTAGTTTTAATTTATAATGGCTATATTTATTGAATTAATGTTACTACTTTAGTGTTTGTTAATTTTGATTTAGGATGAATGTAATATGAGTCTACATAGCACATAAAAATATATTTAAAAAAAAAAAATTGTTGTGTCCCCTGCCGTGTCCGTGTCCTCATTTTTTGGAAATTGCCATATCCCGTGTCTGTGTCTGTGCTTCATAGATTATATCATTATTAGCAATAAGCTTGGCAGCATGCTGAAATAAAACCCAAAATTTCATAAACACAGAATTTTCCCAACTTTTTATTTATTTATTTATTTTCATTTTTCCCAATATTTAAAAAATGAAAAGATTTTTTATTTTTTTTGGGTAGTGACTTGTACTTGGTAACCCAGCATTGTTTGAGGCCTCTTTAATTCATTCAATAGTAAACAATAGCAAAGAGAGTCCTAGAATCCTAGGTCCCTATCATGCATTGTTCCACCTAGTCATAGTCTAATAGAGAGCTTTCATTTGAATATATATTACTTAGTAGTTAGTTGTTGTCCCATTCCGAATCATAGAATAGCTAGGATAGCAGAATGTAGCATTGGCTTATCTTAGAAATAGATCTCTCAACATTTTCTAATTAGTAATATAATAACTTCGGTTCATTGGTTTTTTCTCTCTGTCTTTGTAGTTTTCTTCTTCTTAACAAAAACAAAAAGAAAAAAGTCTTCAAAAGCTTACAACCAAAGTTTTAAATATCAGTCAATATATACTAAACTAAATCAAGACTTAAATTTTTTAATATTTATTAATATATTAGTCGATATTATTTGATATTAGCTCATATAACGGTATTGTTGATACTAGTACATGTTCTGAAATTAGCTTACAACCAGAGTTTTAAATATCGCCAGATTGATAGTTTTAAGGCTGGAATCAACACACTTATTAGCCACTAACTCAACAAGAATCACTCTTCCTCGCATGAAAGCACTATAGGATTCTGAGATGAGCTGTGCAATTGCCTTCCTCAATCTCAATGCTAACACTGGCAATAATTTTATAGACACCGTCAATCAATTTAATAGACAACATGGCAAATTTACCATCACACAAAATACGGCTCCGACTAGCAAAATTCGATCGGAGACATTGAGAGAGTAGATTTGATATTACCATAATAGCAGATCAGAGAGAAGGAGAGAGCAGATCTGATGTATAGAGAGCAGATCTGAGAATAAGATCTACATCTCTACATCATTGAGCTTGCTTCTACTCACTGTTGCCAACGATCCAGATCCAACGCTGCTTGCTTATCCTGTACGTGATCAGAGACATTAACACGACACATCAAAACCCTAGATACATCGATTCGAAAAGAGAAAATACAGAACGGAAGAAAAGAAACTAGAAATCAACTATAAATCGTTAGTTTAAGCCATGAAAGTTTACAGATCTTGTGTGAATGTAGCAAATCCATATCAGAAAACTCTAACCTTGAGCCCTAGATCGACTTGGATATGAGGAATTCAAACGATATTACAGAGATACGCTCAAATCAAGTGTAGAACAAGAATTTTCAGATCATACAACCAAAGAGTCGATGGAGATCGAAGATCCAAGGCCTTGATCTCTCTCTCTCTCTCTGCCTCTCTCTCTCTCTCAAAAGTCATGCCTCTGTTCTCTAAACTCACTTCTCTTTTTTTGCTCAGAAAAGTCCTGCTTCTTCAATGCAAATAAATGTTATTTGATTGCTTTCTAATAACGGCGTAAAAAATGAGATAAAATAATTAAATCTGGTCCGATGGTCAAAAATCATAGAAAATTTCACGGCGTTTTAAAACGTCAGGAAAAAAAACGTGGTAATATCCTATTTTTCTTGTAGTGCTGACTGATGTTGTTTGGAATACTTGTCAAGTTTTTACAACGTCCCAGATCCAAGCTTTTAAGATTGGTAAGATGTCCAACTGGTAACAGCAGTTACTGGACGCGACTAATGCAAGCCTTCGTAAACATTTGGTATGTTCAAAGCTTCCCAAAATGTATAGCTTTAAACATCCATATGCATAAATAGTCTTAAGAGACTCCAATTGAGTGCCACTTGGAAGACTCTCAAGATTTACGCAGCCACTCAACTCCATGCGAACAAGCCTCCTGAGAGATCCAATAGATGGATGAAGATTGACCAAATTTGTACAACCTTCAAGATATAGGCTTTCAAGATTTGGGAACTTTTCGAAGTCTGGGCTCGTGGTTAGAGATTCTGAGTAACTGAGATTCATGGTCCTTAAGTCGTATAGAACCTGTTGAGGAAATAAGTAAATAAAAAACAAATATATATATACATATATATATATGTTGTTATGGAATTCACATCTTATTTGGAGTAAACAAAATGCAAAATTATACCTCTGTTCCCATCCATAGTTGTTCAATGTTGCTATTAGTTATGCGAAGTTCAACAAGACGCATTGGTTGAAATTCTGAAGGCAAACATCTCAAAGGGTATCCATGCCAATCAAGATACCTTAAATTGTAAGGAAGATATTTGAGGTCTTCAGAAAGGAGAAAACAACGAATTATGAGAATTCTTAGGCTCCTCATCTTTGCAAAAGCTTTACCGCTCAACTTCAACTCTTCTGGAAACCCAAAATCCTTCGGATCACGATTTCCTAGGTCAGGATACTTCATAACTATGCCTTCTAGCTTTTCTGTTCCCTAATAACCACAATAAATAACAAGACACAAAATTAAAGGATAACAAAATTATGCAGAACTTTTCTTAAATATGTTTAAAATGTTCATGCTTTTCTATAAAATCTCTTACCGTATCATTCATCAGTACATGTTTTATATCTTCATAAAGCCACAACCTACTGCGTTGTCCAAGCTCTTTAGGTGATTCTTGGCGAACAATATTTCTCCCCATTTCTTGTATCAAATCATGCATAAACAGCCTACCGTGTGAAATAATTATCAGTGACTTTTCAACTAGAAGCTGTATTGCAATAGTGGGTTGGAAGCCAAAACTTTTTAAGATTTTTGTTACATCATTTATGTATTTCTGTTTTGAAAAAAAATGCAATATCTAGGAATATTTCCTTATCTTTCTAGTCCAATGCACCGTAACTTATTTTGAGTACTTCTTCAACTTTTGGAAGAGAACTTTGTTCTAATCTTTTTAAAGCACTTTCCCAGTAAATTTCTTTTCGATCATGAAGAAAACAACCCAAAACTTTGAGAGCTAAAGGAACTCCTTTACAGTACTCCACCGCACGATCTAGGAGGTTTCCATAACCTCCCATTTGCTTGTCTTTTCTAAAGGCTTTTGATATAAGGAGTTTAACAGCTTCATCTTTTTTTAATTCATGAACCTTGTATGTATGTGTTGCACCACATGTCTTTAACACATGCAAATCTCTAGTTGTTATAATGATTTTACTTCCAGAACTGAACCAATCATGCTCTCCAAGCAGGTTTTCCAAGTCTATCGATTCATCCACATCATCAAGAACAATGAGAACCTTTTTATGACTTGCAATTCTCTTTATCATACTTTTTCCACTACTGATGCTGCTTACTTTTCGATCTTTCTCAATCAAGATTTTAGAAACGAGTTGTTCTTGAAGAAACATTATACCACATTCTTTTGAAACAGCTCTAACATTCTCAATGAAGCAGCAACCATCGAATTGCCAAGAGATACGGTCATAAACAACTTGAGCAATAGTTGTCTTACCTATTCCACCCATTCCCCATATCCCAACGATATGAACATCATCATTCCCTAAACCTAGCAATCTTATCACTTCCTCCATATGAGAATCCATTCCAACTAGGCCTTCATCAACACTTGAATACACATTTAAATAATCAAAAAATTTCCCAACAATTTCTTCGATAAGCTTTGATTCAGACCTGTTGATTGAGAAGAAAAATAAAAGAAAATTCATGAATCAAAACTCAAACAAGCTTAACAAAGAAAAGTGAGTTAATTTTGCTATTTCATTTCAAATATTTTGGATGGAAATCATATTCTAAGAAAAGGATCTAGGATAGGTAGTGTGGACAATTTTCTTATAACAAAAACTTGGTCTTGGGAATGTGTTTGAATTGGGCTTAGCAAATTAGATAAAGTGCTGAAAATGTTCAAGTTGAATAATCAAATCAACAATTGCTGACATTGCTCCATTACACTCACAAGTATATTTTCATTTCCTATACAATAATATTTAGGACACTTATGTTTTCATAGGCAGCGCATTCACGAGTTCAGTCCAACTTTTGAACTTTCAAAATTTCCCAATTTTCCACTACTAGAATGAAGTATTTCTAAACCTATCCTACGAAGCCTTGGCATGCGTGACACTGGCCCTTCTAAATTAACAAAACCCGAACTATGTATGGACCTAATTCCAACTGTAGATATGTAGGCACCCAGTAGGCTAGGTTCAACTATCAATTACCATTTGCAGATTTGGACAGGAATGTTTTATAAACCTATGTAATTGCAAACCGAATTTACTGCAATTCAAAAACATAATAACAACAATAACAGAATTAATATGTTGGGATTAAAATTGATCCACGGAACTAAAAGGTTATTGAGAGAATTTAAGTATCGAAAGGTGCAGTAAGGTGCCTAACACCTCCCATACTCGTAACCGTAAACTCCTGATCCTGACTCTTGTTTCGTAACCGTAAACTCCTGATCCTCACTCCTGTTTCTCAGACCAAAATTTGGAATCATACATTTTGAGTAAGTGTTTTCACAAAAAAGGATAGTAAATCCAGAACCTTAGAAAATTATTATATTTTCATTTTTCACTAAAAAATTTCATTTTTCTTAAATTTGGGACTTTTTCAACTGGATAAATTCTTCCACTTTGATCCAAATTCTAATGAAAATTATACCTTTATAACAAAAATAGTGTAAATTACACTTTATCCCCCAAAGTATGGTCATTTTCCCACTTTGGTCTTTAAAGAAAAAGGATTTCCCACTTTGATCCCCAACCCCCAAAAAATTGTCTAACTTAAATAAATAAAATAAATAGTTTCTCCCAGTTACAACCTATTACATCATCCACCTTTGGCCTAGTCTTCAAAATGCTTTGGGTACTAAATTGAGATTCAGTACTGTTTTTCACCCCCAAACTGACGAACAATCAAAAAGGACAATCCAAACTTTAGAAGACATGTTAAGAGCCTGTGTCCTACATTTTCGAGGTAATTGGGATGAACACATTCATAGAATTTCCATATAATAATAGTTATCAATCAAGTATTGGAAATACTCCATACACAGTTTTGAAAAACAATTGCAGTCGTCGTAACGGTGGTATAAAAGCCGTAGCGTAACGGTTGCGGTAACCGGAATCGTGATTTTTTTTTTATTTTTCGCACAATTTGAAGAAAAATTACCGATACGCATATTTTTTTTTTTTCTTTTCAAAATCACATTTATTGAGGTCTAAAATAGATTTTTGTTAATTTTTAAGTATGATCCAATATACATATTTTCAAATCACTATAGAAGGAGTTTTTTACATTTTATTTCACCCGTTTGCTGTTTTTAGGGTTTGAGCCACCCAGATTTTCAGAGAGGAAGAATAAACAAAGTGCTTTATATTGGAGGGTGTTTTATGAGTGTTTCCTTGATGATTTAAGAGTGATCAATGGATTCGTGAACTTCATGTCAACATCATCAAGGATTTGTTTATTTCTTTTATTCACAAAAGAGAGAGCTGTTCTTCGGTGGATTCCGAAGTGGTTCATCGTCGTGGATTCGACATCAATGTTGTGGATTCAACATTGGACAAGACAATTCTAAGGTGAAGACGGTAGTGGAAGAGGCACATTGGGGTCGCTTCAATTCAAAAGTGGATTCGCTAGGTAATTGAGAGTACACTTGTGTAATTCATTTTTGTCTTCTTAGTAGATTTTTTTATGAATTTTACTCGTGATTTTTTTTTATCACAATTGGATTCCAATTGTGGTTTTTCCATGTTAAATCGTTGTGTCTATTTGTCTTTGATTGTTTGATTGCGTTTGAGCCGTCCAGATTTTCAAAGAAGAAGAATAAACAAAGTGTTTTAATATTAGAGGGTTCAATAAAAACAAACGAAAATCTATTTAAAAATATTTTCTAAAAATTAAAACCAAACAAGGACTTATGTTCAAAATTTGATAAAAAATATTAACAGTCATTTAATATACAAATATTTTATTATATATAACTCACCCTTCGAATACAAACTTGAACCCTAGTATAATAATACATTTTTTATGTAATATGGTAGTTAACGTGACATTTTCTGTCTAATTTTGAATAAAATTTAACTTTAACAATAAATTAAAAATATTTGAAACATGAAAGGCCAAAGTAAAAAAATAATACATACATAAATTTGCTACAAAGTAATGGCTAAAAACAGACCACAACCATGAAGATTATTGAAAAAAATGGACATAAATTTCAATAAGAAATTGGAAATTGAAAACTAAAAACCAAAAAAGTAGGATGGAGTGAATTTGGTTTTGATCATTATAATGATTCAACATTACCACAGCCATTACCCATACTTTCAATAAAGCTCAAAGCATAGATTAAAATGTACAATATTTGCTTTCGTAATTATTCTATCTTCAAATCACAAATGAACTAAATTGGGCAATAGTTTATCTTCTTAACATTTCTCACATATGTAATATTGTTCCCCCATAACTTACCATACTGACCAATGAGTCCTAAGAGAAGCCACAAAAAGCACCAGAAGACCATAAGCTTCTTAAGCAAACAGTGGCCCTTGTAAGCATGAAAAGTAGACGGGATTTTGTCAAACCACTTAGAGACTTAATGGAGTTGAGTGGTACATGACCTATTCATGGATGCCACAACTCAATCATAGATTGGCTCCTATCCATCGCTGCCCAATCCCTGTCCATCGCAATTTATATCCCTTATCTTCTTTTGGTTTTTTGGAATTTAATCGTGCAGAAAATCAAATCCTCCACAATATGCAAAACGAAACTAACATTTCCATGCCTTGTGGCTTCGAATTGGGCGATAGATAACCCTTAACAATCAGATCATGGACCACAGTCACCATCTCCATTGCCACTAGTGTCCCAGAAAAAACTAGTCCCGCATAAAAACACTAAAATGTTTAAATTTCTCCACATTTTGATGTTATTATTTAAGAATTGAAGCCATTATGTGTTGGAGTTGGTGGGAATGCTAATAAGCGCACAATTAATTCATTACAAATTGTTACATTAATTATTCTATTTTTTTACGTATCTTTTCATAAAAAAAAATTTGAATAGTCAATTCCCAATCGAACCCTTAATATGATTTTTTTTAGATACATTTTTGTGAGATAATATTTTAGAAAAATGATAAATCTGTATATATATTATTATTTTAACAAAAAATTTGTTAGGGTGTTCTGCACGTGTGGATTGGTATAGGCCATGAAGAGTTTTGGGGGGGCTTTGCATATGCAGTGAGGTGTGCCCACATGTAAGGCTGTGCAAAATACTGCCTGATCCGTTAAATCCACATTGATCCACATCAATTCACAACGCTCTAACATTAACTGCGGTTTAAACTTTAAAATTTATAATCCGCCAACCGAACCGCTCCACTCCGCTATAGTTAATATAGATATATTTTTTAACTTTCAATTAAATATCAATAGAAAAATAAGTGTGAGAGAGATTTAAGATATTAAATTTGTTACAAATTAGTGGTTATATATATGAAACATATTATGTAAAATTACTTTGTGTTATATATCTAAAAAATATTATATAAATTAGTGTTATATATTATGCAAATGTATGATAATTAGTTAAAATATTTTTCAATTCGCCAATCCGCCAAAAACCGCCCAAACCGCAATTTGTCAATCCGCTAATCTGCTAACCCGCCATTCGGTTTATAATTTTACTCTCAAACCGCCCGAACCACACCGCTCACACACGTGCAGCAAAATGGGGCAACTTTTAGTTGTAGATTGCGGGAAACCACACGTACTGCCAAGGGGCACTGCATGTGGAGATAGGGCCACCACACATGCGGCCTGAGGCTCTAAGGTGCAGCCTATAGCGTTTCAGACCTCGAATTTTGCGCCGTCTCTTACAAAATTTGTTTGTCTCCCTTTAGTTGGAGTGCCATTAAGGGGCACTACACATGTAGAGGCCGCCACCACACGTGCGGCCTAGTGCATTTTAGATTTCGAATTTCATGCCCTCTCTTACAAAAGTTAAAATTTATGATTTATTTTAAGACAAAGGCCAAATCTTAAGGTTTTTTTTTTTTTCTTCTTATTTTTTCAAAATAGTGAGGGAAGATTTTGGTGGGTGTGAAGAGATATAGTTAACTAGATCATCATAGTTATCGCAGAAGTATAAGCCAGAGATCAAGGAGAGATTGTGATTTCGACAAGAGTGGCTAAAGCCAAAGTGAGAATCGAAGATGAGATGGAGCCAATTCTTGGAGACAGACTTGAAAGTGATTAGGGATTTGGGAGGAACACGTAAAAGGATCTTTGAAAGGAGATCTACGTTGCTACAAATGATTTCTTCTGATGTCGGCGGTTAGGTTTCCGATAAAGTAGAACTATTGATCGAATTTCTTTTTTTTTGGTGGATACTTTCTTCACCATTTTTCCCTCCGCGAAGAGATATGAGAACAGAGAATTATACTTTGGTACCCAAGAAAAAATGAAATGAAACAAAATCAAAAAGTTTTTTAAATTGAAAATTTTAAAATTTATGATTTGTTTTAAGACAAAGAGCTGCCAAAATGGCATTGTCAAACTTTTAAGCCAAAATTGACACAAGATTTGACGATGCTATAATTCGCCAGCTTGACTTTCTCCCATTTTTCAATTATTTTTTGGCAAGAAACATCCAACATTCACAACATAATTCTTCAAAAAATCAAAAGCAAATCGAAAATCGAAGAATGATACACAAAATATAAAAAATCACGCAACATATATAAAAATTATACATAAAACGGGAATTACCTCACCTCAGACCGTTGTGATTTGAGATCCTGTTTCTTCAAGATCAAAACAAATGAATCAATTGAAAATTTTGATCGTTTAAATTGAATCAACTAAAAATCTCAGTTATTAATCAATTGAAAATCCCGATCATAGATCAATATAAAGATCTTTACGAATTAAATCTCAATTAGATCTGGGAAATGGGAAGAAATAGAAAAATAAACACATGAAATCAAGGGTTTAATGTTTAGATTTTGCCAATTCCTAATTAATGGATGAAGATTAAATGAGACTCATGCTTAGCTTCAATCATTTAGGGATGGAGTTAAAAGAGAAAGACACACACACACACACACACACACAGAGAGATGAGTTTTAGGAGGAGAGCTCTACATATGCGGTGAGGTGTGCCTACACGTGCCGCAAAAGGGGGTAACTTTTGGTTGGAGATTGCGGGAAATCGCACGTGCAATCAAGGAGCATTGCACACGCAGAGGGGGCACTACATGTGCGGCTAAAGGCTCCGACGATCGGCCTAGCGCGTTTCAGACGACAAATTTTGTGCCCTCTCTCACAAAATATGTCTGACTCTCTTTGGTTGGAGACTGCGGGAAACCGCAAATGCGACCAAGGGGCACTGCACTTGTAGAGACAGCCATCACACATGTCACTTAGCCCATTTTAGACCTCGAATTTAATGCCCCTCTCACAAAAATTAAAACTTATAATTTATTTTAAGACAAAGGCCAAATCTTAAGTTTTTTTTTTTCTTTTTTTGAAAATAGTGAGGGAAGATTTTGGTGGATGTGAAGCAAGACAGATTTAACTAGATCATCATAGTCATAGTAGAAGAATAAGCTAGAGATCGAGGAGAGATTAACAAGTGTGGTTAAAGGAAAAGTGAGAATCGGAGATGAGATGGAGCCAATTCTTGGAGACGGACTTGACATTGATTAGGGATTTAGGAGGAACGCATAAAAGGATCTCTGAAAAAGACCTATGTTACTACCAATGATTTCTTCTGATGTTGGTGAGGAGATTTTCGATGAAGTAGAATTGTTGATCGCCTTTCTTCTACTTTTGGTGGATACTTTCTTCGCCATTTTTTCCTCTGGGAATAGATATGGGAATAGAGAATTACATTTTGGTACCAAAAAAAATAAAAATGAATTGATACAAAATCAAAAAGTTGTTTAAATTGAAAATTTTAAAATTTTTGATTTGTTTTAAGACAGAGAGCTACCAAAAAATGGCATTGTCAAACTTTTATGCCAAAATTGACACAAGATTTGACAATGCTATAATTCACCAGCCCAACTTCCTCTATTTTTCAATTAGTTTTTGTCTAGGGACATCCAACATTCATGCATAATTCTTCAAAAAATCAAAAGCAAACCAAAAATCGAAGAATGATACACAAAATATAATATATCACACAACATATATAAAAATTATACATAAAACAAGAATTACCTCACCTCAGACCGTCGTGATTTGAGTTCTTGTTTCTTCAAGATCAAATCAATGAATCAATTGAAAATTTTGATTGTTTAAAATGAATCAACTAAAATCTCTCGGTTATAAATCAATTAAAAATCTCGATCATAGATCATTATTGAGATCTTAATGAATTGAATGTCAATTAAATTTGGCAAATCGGAAGACAGAGAAAAATGAACACTGGAAATCAAGGGTTTAAAGTTTAGATTTTGCCAATTCCAAATTAGTGGATGAATATCACATGAGAGTGACGCTTAGCTTTAATCATTTAGGGATGGAAATTAAAAGAGAGAGAGAGAGAGAGAGAGAGAGAGAGAGAGACCCATACACACACATGCGCGCACACACACACACAAGAGTTTTAGGGGGGAGCTCTGCATATGCTGTGAGTTGTTCCTAAAGGTGCGGAAAAATGGGGCAACTTTTGGATGGAGATTGTAGGAAACCGCATGTGCAGCCAAGGGGCACTCCATGTTTGGATAGCGCCACTACACATGCAGCCAGAGACTTCGACGTGCAGCCAAGTGCGTTTTAGACCTCTAATTTTGTGCCCCTTTCTCTCAAAATTTGTGTCTCTCTTCGGTTGGAGACTGTGGGAAACACGTGCAAAGACGGGCATCACACATGTGGCCTAATGCATTTTAAACCTCGAATTCGTGCCCTTTCTCGCAAAAATTAAAATTTATGATTTATTTTAAGACAGAGGCCAAATCTTTAGAGGTTTTTTTTTTTTTTTAGTTATGTTTTCAAAATACTAGGGGAAGATTTTGGTGGGCATGAAGCGAGACAGCTAATTGGATCATCGTAGTCATAGTAGAAGTATAAGCCAGTGATCAATGAGAGATTGCGAATTTGACAAGAGTGGTTGAAGGAAAAGTGAGAATCGGAGACTGACTTGAAAGTGATTAGGGATTTGGGAGGAACACAAAAAAAAGGACCTCTGAAAGGAGATCAACGTTGCTACCAATGATTTCTTCTGACGTCAGTGGTGAGGTCTTTGATGAAGTAGAACTATTGATCGCCTTTCTTCTTCTTTTGGTGGATACTTTCTTCACCATTTTTTCCTCTGTGAAGAGATATGGGAACTGAGAATTACACTTTGGTACCCAAAAAAAATGAAATAATACAAAAACAAAAAGTTGTTTAAGCTGAAATTTTCAAAATTTTTGATTTTTTTAAGACTAAGAGCTGCAAAAAAATGGCATTATCAAACTTTTATGCCAAAATTGACATAAGATTTGATAATGTATAATTCTCCAGCTCAACTTCCTCAGTTTTTCAATTACTTTTGGCTAGAAATATCCAATATTCATAACATAATTCTTCAAAAAATCAAAAGCAAACAAAAAAATTGGAGAATGATGCATAAAATATAATAAATCACACAACATATAAAAAGTTATACATAAAAAGGAAATACCTCCCCGCAGACGGCCGTGATTTGAGATCTTGTTTCTTCAAGATCAAATCAAATGAATCAATGGAAAATTTTGATCATTTAAAATGAATCAACTAAAAATTCAGTTATAAATCATTATTGACATCTTAATGAATTGAATGTGAATTAAATCTGGGAAATCAGAATACAGAGAAAAATGAACATTGCTAATCAAGGGTTTGATGTCTAGATTTTGCCAAATCCAAATTAATGGATGAAGATCACATGAGACTGACGCTTAGCTTCCATTATTTAGGGATGGAAATTAAGAGAGAACAAGATAGACAGACACACACACACCCAGAGGTGTTTTAGGGGGGAACTCTGCATATGCCGTGAGGTGTATTGTTGGGTCTGTGTGGAGGTCCACGGGTCTGGTTTCAATAATTAGAACTATTCAATGTATAGAATTTATTGAGTATTATATGAGTGAAAAATTATTCACTATTCAGATTGCTTATTCGAAGGAATGAGTAGTCTATCGTTTGTGTTTTTTTTTAGTCTGTCAGATATGGAATCCGGCCGGACTACTTATCCTCCATATGGGGGATTATACTATCCCGGGAGGGGGTGTGAGACAGTTTGGAGGGACAATTTACTGTTGGGATTATGTGGTAAAATGACCATTTTGACCATCTACTATTTAATTGTGTATTAAATGTCTCAATTTAAAAATAAAATAATTTTATTTAACTTTTATTGATGTTTTATTTATTTAATTTTTTAAATAATTTTTTATAGATATTTTATTGATACTTTGTTTTAAAATTTTGTTTATATTTTATTTAATTTCATTATTTAAATGTTAATAGATTTATTTAATTTATTGTTTAATTATTATTATTTTAAAAACAAACTTATTTAAAATTTTAATTAAAAAAACAACATATATTTTTATTAATATTTTATTTATTAATTTAAAAAATAAATTTATTTAATTGTGTAAAAAATAAAATAAAATAAATTTTTATTTAATCTAACTAAAAATAATTAAAATATTAAAAATATATTTAATATTGCTATTACTTAGTAAATAATTGAAAAAGGATAAAATAGTCATTTGTTCATTTATCCTATCTAGTCCGTCCAACCAAACGTTTCCAAATATCTAATTGCATGAAAAAACAAACACATGATACATATCCAATCCAACCAAATAGTCCGTCCAACCAAACGTTTCCAGATATCTAATTTCATGAAAAAACAAACACATGATACATATCCAATCCAACCAAATAGTCCGGGGGATTCACAGTCCTAGGACTCAAGTCCGATGGATTCTAATCTTCCCTTATCCAGTCCATCCAATCAAACATATCCATATTTATAAACAATCACAGTCCTAGGACTCAAGTCCGATGGATTCTAATCTTCCCTTATCCAGTCCATCCAATCAAACATATCCATATTTATAAACAATCACATTGATCGGATATCGATAGTTATGTGATTAAATCAATTTTGTATTAAAAAAATAGACGGTGAAAAAAATAAATAATCGACAAAAATCTGATCCAATAAAATAATTATCGATATCCAATCAATAAGATTTTTATATACATATACTACTCGACGATTTTTACGTATTAAACTATTCAAATTATTAAAAGTGTCCTCGTGATACACTCCCACGAACCCAACAGTACTATTCAGTTAGACGGACCGGAGAAACCCAGCCCTTTTTCGAACACACCTTTCAAGCTATTTCCAGTTTACTCCCCATACGAACCCTAAATCACAATCTGTGCCTATGCGAAAATGACGGAGAAAGCATACCGCAAAAGAACAAGGAAGGCGATCATGGGTTCTACTTCATCGGAAAGCTCACCGGCGTCAGAAGAAGTAATTGCGAGCAATGAAGATTCTCCTTACAGAGATTCTCTTACGCCTACCCGCCAAATCCCTAATCAGATTCAAGTCCGTCTCCAAGAATTTGGCTCCATCTCATCTCCGATTCTCACTTCGCCGTCAACCACTCTCGTCGAATTCGCAATTCTTCCATGATCTCTGGCTTGTTCTTCTACTACGACTACTCTAGTACAGAGCTTCACTCTGTCTCGCTTCACGCCCACCCAAATCGCAATCTTCCCACTCTCTCCTTCCTCGACGCTGTTGGAGGAGATCATCCATTTAGGATTAAAAGCGCTTGCAACGGTTTAATTTTGTGCCAGAACTATCAAATTGTTTGTAATCGATATAGAAAAAATTACATTGTTTGTAATCCAACCACCCAGAAATTCACTCTGCTTCCTCAACTTGATTGTCGAAGTCTTTCATATGAATCATTGGGTGTTTACTTGGCTTTTGATCCTTCAAAATCACCTCACTACAAAGTTGTTTTCTTTCGACCCTGTTATCAATTTGATATCTACTCTTCCGAGACTGCGTCTTGGAAACAGATTACTGTCAGTGAATGTGAACCACTACGTGATTGCCTTGAAGGTGTGTTTTGGAATGGGGCAATCCATTGGTTGAGTCACGAGGATGTTCACTTTAGATTTGACGTTGATGAAGAGAAGCTCATAAAAACCCATAATCCTCCAAGTCCTAAAATTCTTTCTGTGGACAAGACTAGGTATTTTGGGGAATGTGGTGGTCATTTGCTTCTTATTCAGATGCGATTGCGAAATGCCATGGGATTCAGAATCCTTGAGATGGGCAGGGTCTCCTTCCGTTGGTTTGTGAAGTGCGGCCTCAATCTTAGACCCTTAATTTCTGTATTCCCTGAGATAGACATATATGGCAGAAGCAGAAGATACAAATTCCATGTGCTATGTGTTGTGAAGGGAGTCAGCAAAAATGATTTTGTCGTTGTGTTAGCTACTGCTGGCAAAGCAATTTATTTTGATCTCAAGTGCAAGACATTGAGGGTGCTTCTAGATCATTTGCCTCTACTTAACTTTCACCCATCAAATTTGCACCGTTATCCTTGTTCTCGTCCTTATCAATTCGTTGAAAGTCTATCCCCTGTTTGAGATATCTAACATGTTGGAGCAGGTATGTTTTTGTTTTTTTTACAACTTTGTCACACTCATTTCTTATAGATGCTTGTTTTAAAACTTAGTATGTTGTTTTTTTGTTTTTTTTATGTAATCATCATCATGGTTCTCTAAGATAATACTTTTGTTCAGAGTTCCATATTGTATGATCTGTGTTCTTCATGTAGATGGTATGCCCCTTTAGTAAAACACAATCTCATTTTCCCTCTGGTGAGTATTTGTTAGATTGTTGGTCTTTGATGCTACTATCATTATTTGATGATGCTCACATTTTCTTTTAAGCTGGTCTTAGTTACATTGTCGGTCAAGGGCTGACAAGTAATGGATGTTTACACCTCTTTCTGTGTCTGCTGTACCAGAGCATTCCAGTGAATTGTACTTTGTTTCTTTAAATTATATGTGAACCCCT
This sequence comes from Camellia japonica, assembly GCA_030407325.1. NCBI lineage: Eukaryota > Viridiplantae > Streptophyta > Magnoliopsida > Ericales > Theaceae > Camellia > Camellia japonica. The sequence goes on along the minus strand of JAPPVO010000059.1, from coordinate 175,401,163 downwards.
TTTGACTACTGCAAGTATCATTCAGCATTTTTTTGTTTTTTTGGACAATAAACTAATTGAAAACACGACTTCACAAAACACCATGGGATTGGAAAATAAGTTAAAACCTACTTAGATTTGGAAATAAGTTTTAGAAGAATATAGCCTTGGTGAAAAAACTCTCCTTTGTCCGATCGTCAGAGAGGATACATTAATCTCACATTCTTCACAGCTTTGATCTCCTTGTGATGTGGTTGGATGGAATGGTTCTAAATGCGCAACGATTGAATGGAAAAGATATAAAAAAAGAAATTGGAAATATGTTATTATATTCTTTTCGAATTCTAAAATTGTCACATGTTCACAGTGATCTTCTGCAGATTGCAATAACCATTATTACTATTAGTAATTCCTTTAAAATGGTTAATAACAGGAAGAGAGAGAGAGAGAGAGAGAGAGAGAGTCATAGCTTTCTTCTTTTTGTAATTTGTTAATGTTATTAATAAGGAGAAATCTATGGTGTGCACCTAAAAAGTTGGTAAGAAAGTTCCGATTTTTTGTGGTGAAAGTTGCGAAAAAGTTATGAATGGAGAATCTAGGGTGAGCACCTTAAAGTGAAAGTTACCAACCTTAGTGATTATGTCATGAATGATATGATGTAAATATGAACCATTTGTGGTGAAAAAAGTTATGAGTTGTGGTTATATTAATAAATTAAAGAAGTTTATGCAAGTCCTTGTTGCTTCACTAGTTCTGATATAAAGTGAATCCCATCAACTACCCAAAAGAGAAGGTGTTAGGTAAATCTGGAAGCCAATATTTTTGTTCTGAGCTGTTTAAATGTCGTAATACAAAAAAATATATATAATAAAATAAAATAAAAAACACAAAAACTTGTTAACATAATTTGATTTAAAAACAAGACATTATCATGTTGTTTGAGTTTGTAAGGTTAAACTTGGTATCTTTGCTATGTTACTATGAAATCTGCAAATTTGTTCTATTTGGTTGCAGAAATAATGTGGTCAGAAGTTAATTTTTATCTCTAGTAGCATTATCGTCAAGATCTATTCACTCTCATCTTAAAAACTGCATGTTGACATCATAGAAACTTAAGCATACATAAGATTTGAATACACAGAAGCATCGAGAATCCATATAACTTTGTGTGCCTAATTTATAGTCATGGAAGACCAATTTTCCTTTCTTCAATTTTCTCATCAGTCAAACAGTATTCAATAAAAGAAAATACAAGGTATAAGTTTACACTATCTGGTTTGAGCTTATGAGTTAGACCATTGAAATCTGTACTGTACCCATTGAAAAAGAAA